>JANAVB010034418.1:17882739-18250272 GCA_029216955.1 Iris pallida
TGCAACGACTCTCCCAGTACAAAGAGGAATTCATGAAGGTGGTGTTAGCAATGGATACAGATGAAGAACAAAAAAGCGTGTCGAATGATACTCTGGTGATTCCTGTCAAAGGACGTACTTCCTGTCCTTAGTCTTCTAAACCACTGACTATCTACCTTCCTTCTCACAAGAAGTAGCCTCCTGGTGTTAGTCAAGAACAAAGGGAGCTTACCTCTTCTGAGCCACTTGTAATTGACCTTCGTCGTAAAAAGCTCCCTCCTCCTTCTCGTTCCTCTTCTCCCCCTCTGGTTATCAATCTGACTAAGCCTGTTAAGGCTAAAAGTCCTGTTGTAAATGATGATGTAAAGATCAATAAAGCATCTCCTTTGCATTATACTGATGTCTCTGATTATACCAATATTATTTGGATATGCTCGATGCTTTAAACCACTTACAGTAGGAGTTGTATCATCTCTCCAAAATGCGGTATCACTAGATTCAATAAAGAATCGTACTTCTTAGTACCATCTCGAAAGAAAGGAGAAACCCCTATACTTTTTAATAGAAGAGAAGAACAAAAAATCAAGCTTGACAACGATGATAAGGATGATACAGGAAGGCTACAATTACGTCGCTATGGTCCAAATCCAAGGCAATCATCCGTAAAATGAGCTATGATTTCCGAACTGGTCTCAATAGTGGTAAAGGAAGACGAATTCCTATCGTATTTCTGTTCCAAAAGGAAAATCACAATAATATTCAGTAAAACGAAGCGGGGATTATGTTATACTTTACCACTTCCGACTCCAGAAGCTTCCGAATCCGATAAAGATGAACGATCTAACTCTTCTGGTTCCATTTCATGGGATTCTGATACCAGTATTGGTCTTGTTCATCGAATAACAATATCTTCTAACATGGTGTCTGCCGAGTTCTCAGAAGATGACGAAGATGATATTGAAGAAGCTCCTGAAGTGGACCCTTGGGCACAAAGGGTGGACAATCAGTGGGAACTCTATTTTGAACAACGAGAGCCACCTACTGAGGATCAACTAGTCCAGATCGATGTTGGAGAGAAGGGTATATCGCGACCAATCTTTATTAGCAAAAATATCCTAGAGGATGATAAACAAGAATTGATTCACCTCATTCGTGAATACATTGATGTCTTCGCCTGATTAGATCCTCAAGTCGCTACTCATAACTTAACATCTTGCTTAATGCTAAACCAGTCAAACAAAGCAACGACGATTCAAGCCTAAGATGATGGATACGATTGATGATGAAGTCAAAAAGCTTATTGTTTGCGGTTTTATCAGAGAAGAATACCATCCTGACTGGGTAGCCAACGTTGTACCAGTTTTAAAAAAGACCAAAAAAGTTCGGGTATGCATAGACTTTCGAGATCTTAATGATACTTGCCCTAAAGATGAATTTCCTTTTCCAATTACTGATGTCATGATCGACAATACTTGTGGATTTGAACAAATTTCTTTCATGGATGGGTTTTCTGGATATAATCAAATCTGGATGAATCTTAAAGATGAAAACATACTTCATTCCGTACTCCTCACGGAGTATACTATTATACAGTCATGAGTACTATCTTTCGAGATCATTTGTGAAAGACCGTCGAATGCTATGTTGACGATATTGCTGTCAAAAGTCGTCTAAAGGAAGATCACATCCAAGATTTAAGAACTATCTTCAATCTAATGCACCAGCATCAACTCAAAATGAACTCCACCAAGTCTTTCTTGGGTGTCTCTAGTGGCAAATTTCTCGGATTCGTCATTACCTCTAAAGGTATACACGTTGATCCCGAGAAGATCAAAGCCATTCAAGAGATGCATCCTCCACGCAACCTAAAAGAGCTACGAGGATTCCAAGGTCGACTTGCGTACATCAGGAGGTTCATTTCAAATTTATCTAGACGTTGCAGACCATTTACTCAGTTAATGAATAAAGGTGTATCTTTCATTTAGACAGAAAAATGTCAAAGAGCATTTGATGACATAAAGCGGTATTTGATGAATCCACTAGTCCTTGTGCCATCGATCTCAGGAATACCCTTCTTGATGTATGTCCCGGCGATGGACCATTCATTGGAAGCGTTGCTGGCTCAGAAGAACAAAAAAGGTCGTGGACAAGCCATCTACTACCTTAGTCAAACGATGATTGGAGCTGAACATCGTTATAGTCCGGTGGAGAAGGAATGTTTAGCCTTAATGTTTGATGTTCAAAAGATAAGACATTACATTATCGGCCAAACTATTCATGTTATTTCCCGAGTCAATCCTCTTCGGGTCTTAATAAAGAAGCCCAACACACTCAATTTTAGGCTTGCTACATAGGCAATATTATTAGCACAATATGATATGGTATATGTTCCTCAAAAGTCTGTGAAAGGCCAAGCACTAGCTGATTTCTTAGTAGCTCATCCTATCCCTAAAATATCTAAGCTCTATAATGAAATTCCAGACGAGACATTGGAATCAAATATGATCTCAGAAGAATTTCCTACTTGGCGTTTGTTCTTCGACGGAGCATCTAGAATTGGACCAGGAGGCACCCTTGTCGCTGGAGTGGGAATTGTTCTCGTTTCACCAGATGGATTAACTATCCAGAGGACTTATTCCTTAGATGAGTCGTGCTCCAATAATGTCGCAGAATACAATGCTTTGCTCATTGGACTCCAATTAGCCAAACAACTGGATATTGAATATCTCGAAGTATATGGAAATTCTAAGCTGATTATTAATCAGGTTAGAGGCACATACGAAGTCCGACATCAAGATCTGGTACCATACCACGAAGCTGCAGTCCGAATAGCTTCTTCGTTCAAAGGGTTCTTCATCGAACATGTACGTCCAGCTTGTAACACCGAAGCTGATGCCTTGGCTAACTTATCTGCAGAATTGGTAATTCCAGTCAAAAGACAACAAATGGTTGTTATCTCTAATAGAGAATTATTTTATATCAAAAAAAACTATAACATTGAATACAATAATTCAACTGAAGTCAATATTATCAGTGAAGACTGGAGAGCACCTTTTATCGACTTTGCAGTATATGACATACTACCTAACGATCCTAAAGAAGCTACAAGTATCTGTCAGCGATCGCTTCAATTCTACTATAATTATACCTCCAAAACTCTTTTTCGAAGGACTTTTGATGGATTACTCTTAAGATGTCTTGTTCGTGATGAAGCAAAGCAGATAATACACGAAGCTCATGATAGCGTTTATGGAGCACATCAGGCCGGTCCTAAATTATAGGATCGTATCCGACGTATGGGCTATTACTGGCCCTCTATGGTATCAGATGTCACCAACCGTCGAAATTTTTTCATCCGACTGCTGCCTCATGGCCCTTCGAAGCTTGGGGCATGGATATAATTAGTCCAATCAATCCTCTTTCATCTAAAGGACACCGGTTCATCTTGGCTATAACCGATTATTTCTCTAAATGGGCTGAAGCTATACCTTTAGCTGAAGTAAAAACTAGTAGTGTCATCAACTTCATCAAACATCATGTGATATACTTGTAGGAGCGTAAAAAGTGCTTCATAAGAATGAGTCAAAGATAAGGATCATTCCATTCAAATCGATCCACTTTACGCCAAAGAGTGGCTAATCACTTTACGCCCGAAGCAGGCTAATCATTTTACGCCCGGGTTAAAGCTAATGATTTTATGCCCAAGACAGGCTAGCCACTTTTACGCTGGACAAAGCTGTCAAGTCTTGCATTTAATACAAAGTCTGACATGAAGATTTAATGATGACATATATCACAGAAATCAAAGGGATTTGTTTTTACACAAGAGGCCCATTTGTCGTTTAGTATGTGGACTGAGCCACTTTACGTTCATAATATGGCTTCTTTTACGCACGGAGACAATACGAGTTTTTACGCTCAACGGTTGACGTGTGCGTAAGGTTTATTTGGGCTACTTTTATGCTCAAGGTTATTTAACAACCACTTTACGTTGGAAGTCTACATCAAGGCTATTGTATGCCTAGTCTACTACTTTACGCTCAGGTATATTTGGGTTATTTTACGCCATATTCTAATTTAGAACATGGTTTGCCTACATGGCTTTCATGCCACAAATCTCGAAGAACGTGTGTACGTGCATCCTATTCTTATTGAAATGATAGGACACATGTCAACGTATGCTGAGGATGACTTTGGTCATGGGTGGCAGTTGTCAGCGTAAAGACGGAACTTTTGCTGAGTTTTTACGCACAAGAAACCAAGTCTATAAATAGACTGATTTTTCTCATATAAACGGACAGAGAGAAAGAAGAGAATACATAGAGATCAAAGCCCAGAGACTTTGATTTTTTGGAGCATTCTTCTTCAACTTTTCTTCCAGAATAGAGTGAAGCAAAGCAGGAAAGCATTTGGCCTCGCCATCAGTGCCCAAGTGCGTCGATACCTTTCTGGTAACTTAGTTCTTCCAATTGTTCATCTTTTAGCAGTGATCTTCATCATCATCGTATGGTCCAAGGAACAAAGTGATCATTTATAGATCAGACTTCCATAGCAATACTTCCCATAATCAAATTTGTACTTCTTGTACTTTTTCTCATTTTATTTTCAAATCCGACTTCCAGGCATTTTGTTAAGTGAAACAAAAATGGCGACTCTGCTGGGGACGACCTTCTCCTCTGACGAGGAGGTAATTGCTCAATACGATGATGTGTCGATTGGATCGACAAAGAAGACTCTGGTTATACACTTCGACCAGACTGCTTATGAAGAAATGCTCCGAACTGGGGGTGGTTCTCGCCGCTCCAATGTTCAAAAATCTTGCAAAGTACGGAAAGTTTGGATTCCTAAATCCAAAATAGCTTCTGATCTCTCTGTTGCTTCTGAGGGCAAGGGAATTCTTCCCACTCCTGTCGTAGGGGCTCCCGTTCGTAACGAGGCAGTCCTTACTTCAGCGTTGCACTCTAAGTGTGGAAAGTTATCTCCTCTGTGACGGTGAAGATAATCAGGTTTTATGCCCAGTGGGTAAAAACCAAATTTTACGCTCAGTGCATAAGAACGAGTCTCCCATTTTTAATGAGACAGACTCTAAGGCTTGTGCTTCGAAGTGTAAAATAAGTCTCCCGTCTGTGACGTGGTAGACACACAAAAATTACGCTCTTCGCATAAAGGAAAATCTCCCGTCTGTGACGAGGTAGATAATCAATTTTTACGCTCTACGCATAAAGGTAAGTCTCCTGTCTGTGACAGTGTAGATAAAATTCGCAACGATGTTTTTACATCTAATATGAATGTACCTAAATGCATACAGAGTAAAAATGTTGTTGGTAAAGCTTCAATTCTACACCAACAGCCTTCTTATACTGCTCGACGCAAAGTACCAAACCTACAAATCATACGCAATGAAAATGGAGTCCTTCGTGCTCAAAAATCTCAAGATTTGCGTACACAACTCCAAACGCGTAAAAATGTACGGTTTGGTTCTGTGAATGCAGCTAGTAATCTTTTTTACACAAAGGATTAAACATTTTGCTACCCCAAATATAATAAAGAAGACTACTCCTTCTACTCCTTCTGATTTACGTGAATTGCTAATGCAAAAGCGTAAAAATAGAAAATCTCCCGTGACGCTCCCCCAAGAAAATCATCACTGTGAGTGTCACCAGATTATGATCAAATATTGTTGCTCGGCTTCCAGACGGTCAATTTTTGATCGATTGAATTTTAATGCACCCCAACAACAAGCCGATGAGTTGTCATATGCGTCAGTCAACATGGCATCTCACACCAATAGAGGACGACGTCCTAGACGGAATACGTCCCAAACCCCAGGTCAACAACAATTCAACAGACTTTTTGATTCTTTTGAAGGAGTATATCAGAATACTCGATCAAGAAGACAAAGACAATTGCAGACTTCTGATTCTGAAGCTGGGGGTACTCAATCTCTTGAGTCCGATACTGATAGTGTTGATTCACACTTCTATACTAATCCTTCTGTATCTTCAAGAAAGGTTGAATCCTACGCTATTGGAGATGAACCAGAGACGTCATCAGTTAATACAGAACAACGTCTTACTGCTGTTGAGCAATCATTGAAAGACATGCTTAACATGATACAAAGCATGCACCAGATAATAATAGCTCTGCAAACTGCTCAACCAACAATTGTAACACCGGTTCAGGCAGCAGCACCAACTCAAGATAGCCAAGGGGCTGATATACCTTTGAATATCTAAGAGTCTGCTGTTAACCAAAATTCTGTATCTCCAGATCCCATCATTCCAGAAGATGTACCATCTCCGGTCGGGATTACGGTACAACCATAACTTTTCAATCAAATGTGCTTCCACAAACCTGTGAAGCCATTCAAGCAGTGCGTGAGCTCAAAGCATAATTTAAAGTTTTGAAGTAAAAGGATCAACTCCAGAGGTTAGAGATTAAGCAACCTTATCCTCCTCATTGGAATGATGAACCTTTCCACCGAAATTCAAGCCACAGTCCATGGTATTGTTTGATGGAAAGACTTCTCCTAGTCAGTATATCAATTACTTTGATATTATGACTGTACATTTGCAGAAAAAAGATGCTCTTCTCACTAGAGTATTCATTGGATGCTTGACGGGTTCAGCTTACGACTGGTATCATAGTTTACCCGATAATTGTATTTTGACGAATTTAAGGCAATGTTTCTCTCCCGTTTCTATGAAGGAGGTATGGACATGAACATGTCCTCCTTAATAGAAATCAAGCAAAAGGAGAAAGAAGATACTCGGACGTTCATTGAACGTTTCCGACAGGCAACTTTAAAGATGCCCCCTGGTATGCCAGATTCAGCACTGATTGATACATGTAAGATGAAACTGCGACCATCTATCGTTGTCTTCACGGGTTCCCAATTTACAGATTGGGCTTCGTTTATCATAGCAGCAGTTTCTACTGAGGATAAAGGAAAGAAAAGTAATCCTGGTAATAATTCTGGCAATCGTAATATGAAAGGAAATGACACTCTTATGGTCAATCTTTCTAAGAATAAAATGACGCCGAATAATCAAGAATCTTCCAGGTCAAAAGAAGAATACTCTTTTGACGAAAGTAATATCCCAGGGATATTCTAATGTCTGGTGAAGAGTGGCAAACTTCAGATTCCAGAGCCAAAGAGGCCCAAAGAGGTGAATCTGACTGATAATCCCAAATATTGTATCTATCATAGATATATTAATCATCCTACCAGTGCTTGCTATGTTTTGAAGAAGAAAATCCAAGAGCTGATAAATGGTGGCGCCATTGCTTTAACTAATGATGACCATACGGTTACAACCAATATAGTTTCTCTTCAATTTGGAGATTTTCTTCCACAACAAGTACCAGATGGAATTATCCTAATTCCGAAGACGACGATGAAGATTTTGAATATCCCGCCTGCCAGGGAGAAAAATGAAGGATTGTTGCCTCTTACATTAAAGAATGGTGAGATTATGTGGGTACGTCCTGACTTAATACCTGAAATGGAAGATAAGGTAAAACTTCAAAATCCAAGAAAGGTAAGAAAGTCAAAACCTGTAATATGATTTCTCATGTTATTCCAGAGCCGGATGATTTAGATCATCTATGGGACGACATTCCTTTGGAAGATAGACTGAGATGATTGAACATATGTCCTCCGAGTCTGGCTCCTCCTGCCAAGCTCAAGCTTACTCATCAGCAGTGGCTAGCCATGAATAGTATTCCTTTATACAGGGCACAACAAGTCTTCGCTGCTTATGAAAAGGCTCCTACAGAGATTTTTTCCTTGTATCCCGAATCCTCTTCCTCCCGTAGCTGCAGAGACGGTTATTCCTCATTCTCTTGTAGTTACATGGATTTCTTCTTCTTCTTCCTCTATGGAACCACCTGTTGAAAGTCTACTGCCTACTCACTTGTACAGTCAACAATCTATCCTTCTCATGAAGAAGATGGGTTATGATTTTCAAAAGGCAGAAGGTTTAAATTATGATATAGGGATACGACTTCCTTTACAAATTCAAAATCAAAAATCCACTGTTGGATTGGGTTCTGAGGTTCCTCATAATAATCCTCACAAGAAGAAGGCTAAGGAAAGGAAGATTAAATCCTGCAATATGGTACTTCCTTCTTCTGAGTCTGAAGAAGAAACTTTTGCTGGTACAAGATCTGGAAAAGAGTACCAAAAAGATTATGAGAGATCCTCTAAGGAAGCTGAGAATCTTGAAACACCATCAACTCAACCGTCTCTTGCTCCTGCTGTGGTTGAAAAGGGAAAACAGAAAGCGGTACGCTTCGATGTCCCGTTGAAGTCTACTTACAGTCAGGGGGTGGTGATGAAACCCTATAAATTTGATATTTTAGCCCAGTTAGCTAATACTCCGGCTAGATTATCTATTTTTGAGTTGCTTCGCCTTTCTAGAGAAAGTCGCAAAACTTTGAGTGAAGCTTTGCTACAAGCTGATTCCTGCTTAGCTCAACTCAAGACTCCTGACAATATACCAGTATCATGCCCGCAATGTCATAGTGTGATGGAAGCAATTCCCAATATCACCTTCACACAAGAGGATATGCTGTTGAAGCATAACAAGCATGATAGGCCTCTGTGTTACACTGGGTATATCAAATCCATTGTAGTTGACAGAATTTACATTGATCCTGGGTCTTCCATTAGCATAATTCTTTAAAGTATGCTAAGACCATTGAGGATTCCTACTAGTGATCTGACTTACACTAGTACCATAATAGTTGGTTTCAACTCTGGAAAGAGTAAACCACTGGGGAAGATTCGTCTGAAGATTCAGATTGGTGATCTTCGAACTATGGCAACATTTTATGTTATTAACTCAGACGTATCCTATAATATTCTTCTTGGAAGACCATGATTACATGAGCATAACATCGTGCCTTCGACTCTCCACCAATGCTTCAAGTATGTAGATCCCCATGGGGTTGTGAAGACTGAGTTTGCTGATATCAATCCTTTTAAAGGTGTTGAAGCCTATTTTTCTGATTCAAGGCTTTACAAACAAGAGCATGTGAAAGAGATATCAGATATGGCTGAAGATCAATCATCTGCTGAAGATCAGTCTATTAACGATGATCCGTCAGAAGCGCAACCTTTGAATATCAAAGTCAAAGGGCGAATCCAACCCCAATATGTCAACAATCAACCTTTGATGATCAAGGTTAAAGGAAGAACTCAAGCTTCATATGAGGAATCAGTAAATGTTCCTGTTAAAAGTTAAGTTCAACCTCTTGTGATCAAAGTCAAAGGGCGTACATTTCGTACGAATGATCCAGAACCTCCTCTGATTGTCAATCTTGGCAAATCTACGCAGAAGATGGATGATAATCCACTAGTGATTAATCCGAAGCGTAGCAGTCAAATTGTAAATATATAAATATTGATCATTCTATACTTTTTGATATCAATGAAGATTTCCTTTTCGAGTATATGGCTGTCAAGTTTATTGAAAGAATGACTTTATCTTTTGATAATAAAAGTCATCAATATAAAGACGACATAGAGACAGAGAAAACCTTATACATTGACAATAAGGAAAATTCTTTTCCTCATCATGTCGATGTCGGACCTTATGCTCAAAGGTTTCTAACATCTTCTCCCTATCTTCTGCTTGTAGCCGCTTCATCGCAAGCTTGTGTAACTTATAGACGTCACAAAGAATCTTATTTGTGGTTCCGTCTAGTAAGAAAAACAAGCGCCAAATTGTGTTTGGCCTGGCTAGAAATATCCCTGTTGCTCAGACAGATGATTTGAGAGATAAAGATAAAAGAAGAATCCGAATTGACAGATATAGTCAACAATCTCTCAAAATTATCCAGAATATGGGATATGATTTAAAGACTATGTAGGGTCTCAATCAAGGCAAAGGTAGACGACTACCATTAAATGGTGATCCGTTTTACCAGAAAACTCGTCATAGATTAGGATATGATCCGTTCCATATGTTTAATGACGATATACAAGCATAATTCTCTTCTAGCTCTTCACAATCATCAGATTCAGAAGAAGTCCAATTCATTGAATCTGATATTTCTCACTCCTCGTGTGTTAAAGGAGACTATGACGATGAATCTGAGCAAATATTTTCAGCTTACATGGTTCAAATTGATGATAAATCTGAGCCATTTGAGAATGATCCTTGGGCCATATTGGTTCATTCATACTTCCATTAATATTGACATATATGTCCTCTTAATCCCCAGCTACTAAGGTTTGGTTAAGCTGATTACTCGTCTCTTCGGAGAGAAATTTTGATCTTCTATCTTACCGGTTGATTAAAAAAAACTTGGATTTATTATTTATCATGTTCTTAAGACCTCTGGATAAATGTTAAATCTACTTGCTTTTCCTATCTATCATGTTCCTTCGACCTCTGCATAGATATTAATCTACTTTTTCTCTGAGTTCTTATATGCTGTCATGTCCATAATACCTCTGATAGTATTGCATACTCTAAAACAGAAAGTAAGATTTGATTATCTATCTATGTCCATATTACCTCTGGATAGATACAAATTATTGAGTTTAAAAGACTTGTTATGTTCATATAACCGCTGATAAGTATTTTTTGCCTCATACCTATTGTTTATTTTAAAATAATAGGATCACAAAATAAATATTTCATTCATTCCTTGTAAAACATTACAAAAATGAATGAGATAAAAGATGACAAGGAGTTCTTCTAAGGTGGAGTAGAAACATCTTGAAGCAACTTCTGTAGTTCTTCCAGTCGTTTGTCATGAGAACTCACAACCCTTTTAGTAGCTTCAGCACGTCGAGCTTCAGGGGTACAAATACGAGAAAGTCCAGCGAAACTGATTATCAGATGATCCTTGGCTTCATCAAGGGTTCCGATAGTTGATTCAGCCTCGAAGGCTTGTTGTTCTAAAATGGATCTCTGAGTGAGGTGCAGATTCCGAGCATCGATCATCTTTTCTCTTTCAGCCTTCAAGCGAGCTAATTCAACTTCAACTTCATGGATCTTGTCATTTTTATTCTGAATATCTATGTTCAAAGCATCGTAAGCTACTCTGTGACTATGCAGTACGGGCTTTATTCCAGCCAAAAAAGCTTTCTCTTTGGCAACTTTCAAACTATGTTCATGAAGAGTTTCATTATATGTAGTCTCTCGAACAAGATAATCAGCCATTAAGGTGTCATATTCCTCCTGGATGAGACTTTCAACAGTCTCCCTTGATAGCTTGAGGTATTCATTGATTGGCTGTTCAAGGTCCTCTACAATTTTCCCCAATACTGCAGCTCTCCCAGCATCATCGAACATAGCAACATTCTTAATGGTCAGAGCCATCGCTGCCTTCAAAATCTCGTAACTGAGGCCCTTATTCAAGACCATTTTTATTAGGGTTGCTAGAGTTTTGTAAAAGGTCTCAGTATAATCTCAACTAGGAGATTCATCTCTATGCTGGAGCTCGGTGTGGCAGCAATATCTAGTAGATCTCTTCTTTGGAGATCAGAAACAGATGTTGTTGTTATGATAGCCGGTTGAGACGAGGACATTGCTGTTACTGCTGTCATGTCCAATTGATCCCTAGGAGCTTCAGGGATTATATCTCCAATACCAACAGATATCATTGGTGTAACAACAGGCTGAGATAGAATTGTTGTTGTTACTGCTGCCACAGCCGATTGATTCCCAAGAGCTTCGGGAGCAATGTCTTCAATATTTGTTACTCCTGCCGTTTCTGGAGTTCTGATGGCGGTAATATCGGTGGATGTGGTGACAATTGCGGGAGCCGGTTCAGGTTCTGGCATTGGCTCATCAGAAGCTGGTACTGAATCGGTAGCAATAATAGAAGATGTCATTATAGCTTCCCCAGTTTTAATTGACGATTCAAGGATGCTTTCAGCATTTTCTTCAATGGTTTGCTCCACAGGATTTTTCATCGCTTCAATTGCAGTGAAATTTTCTACGGCTGCTTCTTTATTCAAATCCGGTTCTCCTCTAGCAGCTCTATCATCACCTACAGTGAGGCCTATTGTGGTCTCTTCTTTGTGCTGGTCTTCAGCAGGAGAGGACATTTCAGGTTGTGCTTGTTGCACCTCTAACGATGGAGGATATTCTTCTTGAAACTCCATCTCCGGTTGTTGAACTCCCTCCTCATTAGCATCTTCTTCTTTTGAAGAAGAAGTTTCATCCTCAGATTCCTCATTTTCTTCATAAATATCTTCTTCTTGAGGAGGAGGAGCCATAGGTTTTGGTGCAATGATGACATCTACAAAATGAACAAAATAAGTTAATATACAAAATCATGGTATATAATTCCATATAGGTTTTGTATGATACCTGGAATATGTGCGTTATGTTCAAGATATGAATCGTAATCACCATTCCAATCATCATCATCAAAGTTGAGAGCCGGCTCATCTAATGGAATACGGTCTCGATCAACAGTAGATACAGCAGTAGCACCCCCTGTGACGTGTGCCTTGGTTGGCAAAGATAAACGGAGTGAGGTGCAAAGACGTCCAGGAGACAGAAGTGTTACAGCTTCTGATCCAATTACTGGTGGAGGGGTTGAAGATCCTTCTCCTGGATGAACTGAAGAAGAACCGACAAGATGATCCCCTATAATCAAAGTGTCAACTTCTGGAGTGAGGGCTCTCAGTTTGGAAGGCCCTTTTGTGGTAGACTTCTTCTTCTTTTTTGGAGTTTTCTCTGGAAACATGACGGTTGCACTTTGTTTTCTTTTTCGGCCTTTGCCAATGATGATAGGTTCTGCAGCTGGTTCCCCAACTCCTGTTGGGATAACTTCTAAATATGGATCTGGAATGCCAGTATCGTCAGGGATGTCTGCTGGTACCCTGACCTGCTCCTCAATATTTCCTTCTTTAGGCCACCTCAGACTATCCCTCATATTGTAGCCGTGGGCAAAAGAATGAATTGAAGCATAAAAGTGAGCATACGTATGAAGTATACATAGCTCTGTAGTACTAGTGGCGGTTGAGACTCTAAACATGGCGCCAGTACGAGCATCATTGAAATATCTCCAACCCCTAGCACCGTCGAGTAATTTTCTATAATGACGGAAGTTAGTAGAGGGGTTACCAACATGAAGTTGGTCATATCCAAATTGGCGAGAAAACCTACTGGGTAGATATGGTTCAAATGCACAATTATCTTCATTTCTATATATCAAGTGAGAAGGTCTGATGCATTGAAGCCATCTGAAGACTGATGATGGCAATACCGCTCTTCCTTCGACTTCATCTTCAAACTGAATGCCAAAGCAATCTACTGGAACTTGTGGCCGAGTGCAGAAGAAGTTCCAACCATAAGAATAATTCAGAACTGCCCGGGTATCCGCCACAGTCGTATGGTCCATGTAGCTTTGCTGAATTTTTAGAGGAAGACCTCCGCATTATCACCCGGGCCTGGTGGCAACAATATGCAGTTGTGATGCAACAACCAGCCCATCAGATAAGTGTAGGGCATTTCTACCCTAGGGAAAACATTCCGATGAGGAGCATTGTTGATTAACTCCTCGCCGAAGGTCCTTAAACCTGCATTTATTCGACACACCATGGCTGATAGCAGGTTAATCCTAACTTTAAAAACCAGACGTACTGCTGGCCATAGTACACTACGATAGATTCTGTCAACAGTACCAATACCCGGCACAACCCATCTTCTCAGCCATAAAGAAAGAAAGCCTGCCAGCAAAGCTCTCTGAGAGATTTTTTGGCT
The DNA here is from genome assembly GCA_029216955.1 of Iris pallida. Lineage (NCBI taxonomy): Eukaryota > Viridiplantae > Streptophyta > Magnoliopsida > Asparagales > Iridaceae > Iris > Iris pallida. The sequence continues at coordinate 17,896,452 of JANAVB010034418.1, forward strand.
ACCATATCTAAGGAAGCTCAAGGCTTCAGTTCCGGCAGAGAATTCCCCAGTCTTTGTAGACAGATATTTATTAGAGAGATTTTTTGGCTACCATATCTAAGGAAGCTCAAGGCTTCAGTTCCAGCAGGGAATTCCCCAGTCTATGTTGATGGCCGGAGCTTTATTTTCCTGAAACCTTTCTTTGTCTTCCTTGGATATCTTATCCTTATGGAAGAAGAGGTAAGTCGTCCACTTGTTGATGTACGCCAAATGAGATGTACTTTCATGCATTGTGGTACAAACCATGTAGTGACACATCAATTCCTCATATACCTCAATCAACTGAGGATTAGTCTCTCTGATTACAGCCAGTTCTCTGTTGAAAGGAACGTATTCCTCATATGGGGCTTCCCCCATCGGCAGTTTCGAGATAAACTGTATCTCATGAAGAGCAAGGCCCATTTCGCCTTTTGGGGTGGCAAAAGTTCCAGTCGAACTCATGTATATTTCCATCAAGGCCAGAAATAGGTTTCCGTTCGAAGGAATACCCTGACTAGTGGAAGCTATCGCCTCATATAAACCAATGTCTTTCAGCTCTGCTTCAAAGTTCTTCATCATCCAAATACTTATCTGGATCCAGTTTTGATTGAATGGAGTCAACCATCCCGGCAGCCTGGGGTTCGTCTGAGGATACAATACAGCAACCCTCATAAATTTGTTAACGAACATCGAAGTTTGTACTGGTTGAATTAAACTCGAGTCTTCACTAGGATTAGCTCCTGGCATGAGGCCAAAAATAGAAGTGACACCACCATTGGAAACACTAGCAAAATACCCTATGTCATTAGCATGCTCCCTCTTGAAAGCAATTCTACCTGGTCTTCCATAGCTATTATGAGTCATATTCTACAGCATTTGTCGATGGTGGGTAGCATGGAAAAATGCTGACAAAGGATAATCTCTGTCCATATCTGGGAGATACATGGCTCTATCCCCAAATTTGAATACCTAAGACTCCTTCTTGGGGTGTGTCTGGGACTTACAGTCAATTGCGTCCCCAAACAAGAAGGTCGGTTTTGCAAATTATTGTGCATCTAGTGAAGTCAACAAATCTCCATTCATCATGTATAGTAACATCCTATCCCCTTGAGCTGCTATCAGTTGTGCCCTCTCTATAGGGTATTCAGGATTCGATTGAGGAAATTGGACATGAGATAAATCTTCCAGATAGTTCGAACCCACCATGCCAACTGACGAGCCAAAGACTTCTGTAAGAGGGTGAATTTGCAAGTCCACTGCAAAAAGAAAAGAAAATCAAGTTAGAGAAAATCTAATTTGATGTCATTTATGCAGATAAATGGATCTGAGAAGTAAAAAATTTTCTAAAAAAAGTCTTTTGTTTTTATACAAAGTCTTTTTTATTTTTTTTGGGAATTTACGCTGGCACATTAGATGTGGGCGTATTTCAGTTTTTACGCTGGCACATTAGATGTGGGTGCATTTCAGTTTTACGCTGACACGTATAAACATGGGCATATTTTTGAGCTTTACGCTAACACGTATAACGTGGGCGTATTTTGTTTATTTTAATTTCTACGCTAACACGTATAACGTGGGCGTGAAACAAAAGACCTTCTTCTTCTCCGATAAAGTTCTACGACCATAAGGGAGTACTTTACCCCTCATAGGCGGAGCTACGGCTGGGTTGGGTTGTCTGTGTGATGTTGATGATCTAACGAGAGTTTTTACATGTTCTGCCGATGACGAATCAATGGCTTTCTTCCCTTTACTACTGCCGATGGCGGACCTCTTGGGGGCCATCGAATGGATTGCAAGAGGAAGAAGAGAGTTCAAGAAGGATCGGGATTACGAGAGCAAGGAAACAAAGTAAAGTTCTTTCTCTCTCCGAAAAAACCTATTTATAGGGAATTTTCAAATCGGTTCAAATTCCAAATTTTACGCCGACTGTTGGATATTCTCACTTTTACGCGGATGACTGTTGAGTATCCCGAATTTTACGCTGACTGGTCAAATCTCAACTTTTACGCTTCTGTTCAAAGTGTTTCAAATTTTGAAGATATTTGAAAACTTTGAAGGGGGTCTTGTAGGAGCGTAAAAAGTACTTCATAAGAATGAGTCAAAGATAAGGATCATTCCATTCAATCGATCTACTTTACGCCAAAGAGTGGCTAATCACTTTACGCCCGAAGCAGGATAATCATTTTACGCCTGGGTCAAAGCTAATTCTTTTACGCCCAAGACAGGCTAGCCACTTTTACGCTGGTCAAAGCTGTCAAGTCTTGCATTTAATACAAAGTCTGACATGAAGATTTAATTGATGACATATATCACAGAAATCAAAGGGATTTGTTTTTACACAAGAGGCCCATTTGTCGTTTTGTATGTGGACTGAGCCACTTTGCGCTCATAATATGGCTTCTATTACGCACGGAGACTATACGAGTTTTTACGCTCAACGGTTGACATGTGCGTAAGGTTTATTTGGGCTACTTTTACGCTCAAGGTTATTTAACAACCACTTTACGCAGGAAGTCTACATCAAGGCTATTGTACGCCTAGTCTACTACTTTACGCTCAGGGTATATTTGGGTTGTTTTACGCCCTATTCCAATTCAGAACGTGGTTTGCCTACATGGCTTTCATGCCACAAATCTCGAAGAACGTATGTACGTGCATCCTATTCTTATTGAAATGATGGGACATGTGTCAACGTATGCTGAGGATGACTTTGGTCATGGGTGGCAGTTGTCAGCGTAAAGATGGAACTTTTGCTGAGTTTTTACGCACAAGAAACCAAGTCTATAAATAGACTAATTTTTCTCATATAAATGGACAGAGAGAAAGGAGAGAATACATAGAGATCAGAGCCTAGAGACTTTGATTTTTCGAAGCATTCTTCTTTAATTTTTTTTCCAGAACAGAGTGAAGCAAAGCAGGAAAGCATTCGGCCTCGCCATCAGTGCCCAAGTGCGTCGATATCTTTCTGGTGACTTAGTTCTTCCAATTATTCATCTTCTAGCAGTGATCTTCATCATCATCGTATGGTCCCAGGAATAAAGTGATCATTTACAGATCAGACTTCCATAGCAATACTTCCCAGAATCAAATTTGTACTTCTTGTACTTTTTCTTGTTTTATTTTCAAAATCCGACTTCCAGGCATTTTGTTAAGTGAAACAATACTGATTTGGTGTACTTTGTCGAATCATCCATGATAATGGACCATAATTTGTCAGTCAGAAGTTTACTAGGTTCTGTGATGACAACAGAATCAACAATGTTGCTTCTACGGCCAATAATCTTGCGGCTATCGGGTTAGTTGAAGCATTCAACAAGACTATTATCAAACTCCTTAAAAAGTTTGTTTCTATTAACAAACGTAATTAGAGTGAGAAACTTGGAGAATATCTATGGGCTTATCGCACTACAGTCCGTAATCCCACAGGTTGTACACCTTTTTCTCTGGTATATGGATGTGAAGCTGTCTTACCGCTGGAAATTCAAATTCCATCCTTGAAAATTGCTATTGCTAATGAACTTACCACAGAAAATAATGATCATATTCGGCTTCAAGAATTGGAGGCGCTCGATGAGAAAAGACTACTGGCCCAACAACATATCGAACTTTATCAAGCCCGTATTTCAAAAGCTTTCAATCGATAAGTCACAGTGCGAATATTTTATTGACCCAAACAGGATCACAGTCAAACTAATCTTAAAAATTAACAAAATAATATTTGTCATAGTCTAATTTGACACATCGAGCTCAAATCAATCTACTCGGCTCATTTGTTCAAGATCACAGCTGCTTGAAGATTTACTATTTTGTGTATACTGGAGTCTGTATTTTTTTATTGTTTTTGAGTATAGGATGATGTACGTTGGGTCATACTGAGCAACTTTGGACTAGCCGTAGCTTTATAGGTTTACTTAGTCCAAATCCTAATCAACACATTCATCCAAAAGCCTACAAAGAACAATCTGTCCATAGGAGACAGAGTTCGGGCCGAACTCTGCCTCCACACAGAGTTCGGGCCGAACTCTGCTCCTTAAATTACAGGATGTTGATTTTTAGGTCTTGATCACTGCTACTTGTTCAACAACCAAAAATTTGAATTCTACATACCGAATTCTGGCCGAATTCTGCCTACCCCGAACCCTATAAATAGGCCTTGGTTTCTCTCATTTGAAACCATCCAATCTTCTCTTCTTCTTCTCTTACATAGCCTATATATTAAAGAGCCTTACCTTCCCATCCACTTAGCATTCAAACTTCCCAACCTTCCAAGTTGTTCGGTACGATCCAGCTAGAAGTTTAAAGTACAAGAAGTTGTAAGTCACTTGGAAAAGTCAAAGTTTTGCCAAAGCGATCATTGAAAGAAGTTTGGCGTGCACTTCTGTTAAAAGGCACATGGTTGTAACCCTATTTCAGAAATAGTGGATTTCAATCCTGAGCTAGAGTTCTCAGGCCTGGACTAGTCCTCCACGAGGAAAATTAGGTTAAAAATCTTGCTGTGTTGTGCTTGCTCTCTACTCTTTATTTTTGCATTTCTTTTACTCTGATTATTTAGTTGGTGAAGATAGTTTAAGTTTTTAATTGATCATTTTTGTTATAAACTCTATTCAGCCCCCTCTAGAGTTGCCTACCTGTACTTCAATTGGTATCAGAGCTCTGTTCTTTTATCAAGGACTAACATCCTAGAGCTGATCCATGGCAACCACTCAACCCATGTTTTCCAATCGCGGTGAAGGGCAGTCCACATATAGGCCTCCCCTATTTGATGGAACAAACTACACCTATTAGAAAACAAGGATGAGTTTTATCTCAAGTCACTAGACTTTGACCTGTGGACCATTATTACCGATGGTTACAAAAAGCCCGCCAGAATAGTTGTCAATGGTGATCTCGTTGAGAAACCCCACGACAAATATTCTGACGAGGAGATGAAACAGGCGAGTCTAGACGTGAGAGCTATTAATGCTTTATTTTGTGCAATAGACAGGAATAAGTTTAACAGGGTCTCAACATGCACCACCTCTCACAAAGTATAGAGACTTCTAGAAGTGACGCATGAAGGAATCACCCAAGTCAAGGAGTCGAAAATAAGTCATCTCACTCAAGAATATGAGGCATTCTAGATGAAGCCAAATGAGACGATCACACAAATGTTTACAAGATTCCTCAACATCATCAACCCCTTGTCCTCTCTCGGCAAACAATATACAAATCACGAGAAGATCCGGAAGCTACTTAGGGGGCTACCAAAGATTTGGAACCCTAAGGTGACAGCCATTATAGAAGGAAATGATCTCACTACTATGTCCATGGAGACTTTGATGAGAAAGTTGATGACTCACGAACTTGACCTCAAAGACTTCGAAGAGCCTGCTCCAAAGGTAAAAGAAATTGCCCTTAAAGCTCATCGTCGAAGGACTGATCCTGAAGAGACTGATGACGACAATTCGGAAGGTGATGATCAAGCTCTCTTCGTCCACAACTTCAAGAAGTTCCTCCGCTTCAATCGAAGAAAGAAGGAACAACAAGAGGATGACGAAGAAGAGCCAACATGCTACGGCTGCAAGAAGACTGGACACGTCCGAAAAGATTGCCCATTCACAAAGAAGCACAACCGATATGAGAAACCAAATAAGAAGGCTTTCTCAAGAAAATATGCCAACACAAGCATTTGGCATAAAAGCGAAGCTAGTGACTCTGAGGAAGAAAAGGACTCTCCTCAAGACACCGCCAATGTGTGCCTAATGGCAGCATCCGATAAGGTAACTAGCGAAACTCTCGACGATTTCACTTTTGATGAACTTGGCGACGCATTCAATGATTTATTAAATAATCACAAGAAAGTCATTAGTAAATATAAATATGCCAAGGATAAGATCAAAAGTTATGAGGTCGAGATTCAAAAACTCTCTTCTTTGCTTGATAATATTAGAGACACTTCACCTACGGAAGTCACAAATGAGGTATCTAAGCTTAAATTAAGCCTACATGATACCGAAGCACGTATTGAAAAGCAAACACAAGAGATCACAACACTCAACACTGAGCTTGTTGAAGAAAAAAATAGACACAAGATCTCTATTACTAAAATTTATGGTTTGAATGGTAAGATTAGTGAACTGCAAGCTGCCTCTAAGAAATTAGAGACTAGATTGGGAAAACAGGTTGCTCAACCTCAAACCCAATCACATGAGACACACACAAAGCACAACACTGCTCAAAATAGTCAAACACATCATCCACCTGCAGCACGCAAATATGCTTACATATACACCCACTTCCATACAGCACATAAACCATATGCACGTAGAAATTATTCTCATAACTATCATTCTAATGCTGACACATAATCACCATGCTATACATAGATATAATTATCACTATGTTGCACATAAACAAAATCACCACCATACCGCATATAGATAGAATCATCATCCTGCTGCCACATATAGTCATTATCATGCTGCTCCATATCACTCTTACCATGCTATATATAGACATCATCAACATGCTCCAAACGTAAGTCGGAATGCTATTTGCACCTATTGTGGATTACATGGACACATCTCACCATAATGTAGAGTTAGGAGATTAGTAGATATGAATATATATGCATGGATGACAAAAATTAACTATTCAGGACCCTCAAGAACATGGGTACCAAAGGTCACATCTACTCTTGATGTAGGTGGACCTTCCCTCCTCAACTAAAAGTAAGTGGATTCTCGATAGTGGATGCTCGCGACATATGACGGGAGACACAAATCTTTTTCGCAACACTATCGATGAAGAGAGAAGGGTATATATCCTTCGGCAACAACCTAAAAGGGTATATCGTAGGTAATAGTACTATTGGTCATCCTCCTTCTCCTGTAATAAAGGATGTCTGCCTAGTGACCGAGTAAAAGCATAACCTGCTCAGCATAAGTCATCTTGCTGATCATGGATATGATATTAACTTTGGAAAAAATAAATGCTATATTTATGATAGGTCAACAGGAGACATCGCTTTTGAAGGGATAAAAGAGGATAATATTTACATTTTCTATCTATCTAGAGATACTAACAGTGCAGGAAGATGCCTCTATGCTCACAATGATGAGAGATTACTGTGGCACCAGCATCTTGGTCATGCCAATATGGATACTATATCCAGGCTATCGACTAAGAAGCTAGTTAGAGACTTGCCCGACATCACATTCAAAAAGGACACGGTATGTGCCAAATATGAGTTGAATAAGGCAACCAAGTCCTCATTCCATTCCATAAACAGTGTAAGTACTACTAGACCCTTGTAATTACTTTATATAAATTTATTTGGTCCTAGTAGAGTAGCCAGTCTTGGTAGAAAACTCTACAATTTTGTTATAGTAGATGATTTTTCTAGATTTACTTGGGTTTTTTTCTTACAAACAAAAGTAATGCCATTTCTGTTTTCAAATTTTTTACTAAAAAGGTTCAAAACGAAAGAGGCTACATGATCACTCGAATTCGAAGTGATCATGGAGGCGAATTCGAAAATACTGATTTTGAAAAGTTTTGTGATTCAAATGGTTTTAATCATGAGTTTTCTTGTCCAAGAACTCCTCAACAAAATGGTGTTGTAGAGAGGAATAATAGGACTCTTCGCGATATGGCTAGAGTCATGTTGAATAAATTTTCACTTCCGAAATATTTTTGGACTGAAGCTGTCAGTACAGCGTGCCATATTTTAAATAGGGTGCTCATTAGTCCCATTATGAAGAAAACACCCTATGAGCTTTGGTTTGGAAGAACTCCAAACGTTTTATATTTTAGAGTTTTCGGTTGTCGATGTTTTATCCTTAACACCAAAGACAACTTAGAAAAATTTGATGCCAAAGCTGACGATAGTATATTTCTTGGCTATGCTGCCAAGAGCAAGGGATATAGAGTGTTCAATAAATGCTCATTAATTGTGGAAGAGTCTACAAATGTGACTTTTGATGAAGATAATAGTGCAGCAGCCTCTCCTGACGATGATATTGTGCCATCGACTTCTACGCCGATGAATACCACCACTGAAACCAATTCTCTGGAGGGCTTGCCAAAGAAATTCTCTTTCAAGCCTTCACATTCAGAAAACTTGGTCATAGGTAGGTTTCACGCGGAGTAAGTACTCGATCATCATTGAGAGACTCCATTGCTAGCACTACCTTCATTTCATAAATTGAGCCTAAAAATGTTTTAGAAGCTTTTAATGATGAGTTTTGGATTTCTGCCATACAAGAAGAACTCAACCAATTCGAGAGGAGCCAAGTTTGGGAACTTGTTCCTAGGCCAGCTAGTCATTTAATTATTGGTACGAAATGGGTTTTTTGCAACAAAGTAAATGAAGATGGTTCAGTTATACGCAACAAAGCTCGTCTAGTAGCTCAAGGATACAACCAAAAGGAAGGTATCGACTACGATGAGACGTATACTCCGGTTGCAAGACTTGAATCCATTCGGATGCTTTATGCATTTGCTAACTTTCAAAATTTTAAACTGTTTCAAATGGATGTTAAAAGTGCTTTCTTGAATGGATTTATTAAGGAGGAAGTTTTTGTAAAACAACCCCCTAGTTTTAAAAATAACAAATTTTTCGAACACGTTTTCAAACTCAAGAAAGCTCTATATGGCCTCAAACAAGCCCCTAGAGCTTGGTATGAATGTCTAAGCAATTTTTTGCTTGATAAAGGCTTTTCAAAGGGGAAAATTGACACTACACTCTTTATAAAATCTTTCAAAGACACTATTCATTTAGTGCAAATTTACGTTGATGATATTATATTCGGTTCTACTGATGAAACTCTCTGTCAAGATTTTGCTAAGTGTATGCAGACCGAGTTTGAGATGAGCATGATTAGGGAGCTCAATTACTTTCTTGGACTGTAAGTCAAACAAACATCAAATGGAACTTTTATCTGTCAATCAATGTATACAAAGTACATGCTGAAGAAATTTGACCTTGACACCGTCAAACCAATCGACACTCCAATGGCTACTACAACCAAACTAGAACCAGATGAAAGCGGCAAACCAGGTTGATCAACGTAAGTATCGAAGTATGATAGGACAGTCTACTTTATTTAACTGCTAGTCACCCTGATATTATGTTTAGCATTTGCCTAGTGTGCTAGATATCAAGCAAATCCTAAGGAATCACACATGTCTGCCGTTAAGCGTATCTTTCGATACCTTAAGGGTACGATTACAGTAGGGCCTATGGTAACCCAAATCAACATCATTTGACCTCATTGGTTACTCTGATGCTGATTTTGCCGGATGCAAGGTCGACCGTAAAAGTACTAGCGGCACGTGTCATTTATTAGGAAAGGCTCTAGTCTCTTGGTTTAGCAAGAAGCAGAATTCTGTCGTACTATCCACAAGAGAAGCTGAATATATCGCAACTGGTCGTTGTTGTACACAAATTCTGTAGATGAAGCAAACCCTTGAAGACTATAACTTATCTTTTATGCACATTCCTATATTTTGTGACAACACTAGTGCTATAAATCTTACTAAGAACCCCATATGTCACTCACACACGAAACACATTGAAATTCGTCACCATTTTTTGTGTGATCACCAAAAGAATGGCACTATTAATTTAGAATTTATTGACACTGATCATCAGTTGGCCAATTTCTTTATAAAACCATTATCCGAGGAGCGATTCAATTTTCTTTGTCGTGAATTAGGAATTTTAGATGAAACGGTTATACATTAAATTGGCCAACGTAATTATCGATTATGTCACGATTCTCTATGCTGACTTTGCTATGGGTACAAGCCGAAAGGGTCCTTCCGACAATAAGACGTAAAAGCCTAAGCGACACGGTGCACTAATCTTCGGACTACCGCTAGCTGGGATCCGGCCCCTGCAGCTGCTCCATAGCAGCTTCACCATATTGATTTATGTCATAACTCCTTAGTTATTATATGGTTAATTTTTATTTATAGTCTGCCTCATTTGAAAAATTCTAAATCTTGTTTTTATATCTTTGACCATTTACTCATAATATTCTTCCTATCTTGCTTTTAATTTCCTGCTTGAAGTTCTGGCCCAAGGTACCAGAACTCGGGCCGAACTCTGCCCCCAAACAGAGTTCGGGCCGCGTTCGGCCTCTTTGTTCCAGAACCTCAGGACACTCTCAGCCGTTGATCTAATCTTCATCCAATGGCTCCTGTTTTACCGGACCAGCCGACCAAAGGGACATATATTCGGGATTGGCTCTCTCTCTTCCCTTTATTGTCTTATTCTTACATCTCCACACATATTTCTTTCAAAACTGTAACCCTAGAATCTCCACTCCTTGGTCTAACGCATGGTTCGCCGACTTTCGTCATCGTAGTGTCTTTTCGGGACACCCTATTAAGTTTACGGTATTTTTCGATTTTCTTGCTAACTTTCGTGACTTATGTCTTGATGAACTTGTTGCAACTCGTGAACCGATCTATGTGAATGCCGTTCAAATGTTTTATTGCAACATGACTTATGATTGCGACCGCATCTATTCACGTGTCGCCGGTATAGACATATCTTTTGATGATTTTGAGTTAGCCAACCTTCTTGGTTTGCCCGACCACAACACATGGGAACAACTTGATGATGCCCGGGACTTTTTTCCCCGGTGAGACCACGTTAGAAAGTTTCAAGGGTGATCTTTGCTCTCCAATTCCTTCTCCTCGAAAACTTATGGCTAAACATCTCAATAATCATTTTTATGAACTTCATCGTATTATATTTTCTTCGATCTTGCCAAAAGCTGGATCGACAGATGAAGTTACTTACTTTGAGATTACTGCTCTTTTCTTTCTCTACTTTTGCGTCCCCCTTTAACTTTCCTCGTACGATGATGGATTCAATGATTCGTGCTAGGCCTAAACCAAAATCTTTGGTTTATACCATGTATCTTCCTTTGATTTTTCGTGCCTCTCATGCCCCATTGGATCAGTGTCAGTCCTTGCCCCCTCCTGCCTTTCTGACTAAGGCAAGGATAACTATTGCTGCTGTAGCCTCTTCTGAGTCTAATGATGCTGAGGAGCCTGACTCTCCTACACCCTTTGCTGCTTCCGATTCACCTGCTCCCGAGTCCACTACTATACTGGACTCTATTCAGACCATGCTTCGCGATCTCTTCCGTTTGGAGGACGCGTGCTGGGATAAAATAGATGATCGCTGGACGCAGATGGACTACCGCACCACTCTGCATATGAGTGCGCTCAGCAACTCCATCCATGACATTCAGTACTCCATGGCCTCCCGTCCGACGATGCCGATTCCGATAATGCGTGATCCGTCTCGTGATGGTTATCGTATTGACGATTCTTGGGTTCGTCGCTATCTTGATCCGACTTCTGTATTTGTGGATCCCCGTCGTACCAGTTCTGATGGTGCGGGGCCTTTCCATGCTTCTTGATGGATATGGCTATTGTACTGTCACTGATGATTAGGACTATTTTTATTTTAGCACTATGTTTCTTTTTGCTTATGTTTTTATGTTTTTAAACTCTATGGCTCAGTTTGCTCTTAGTTAGTACTACTACTTGCATGTTCTCTTTTATTATGTAGATGGCAGTTTTATTACTTCTCTATTTTTGTCTCCATTTTTTTCTGATTGTCAAAAGGGGGAGAACCATTGATATTTGTCTTAATACTCTGAATTATGAACCATTGCTAATTGTATTAGCCATATGAATTGTGTATACTTGGATATGTATATTTGGATGAGTACTTGTCACAGGAAATATCAGTGTAAGGGGGAGTACGTTTGTTCAAGTACGGGGGAGCCATAATGTTTCCAGGTGTGAATATTGGACGTACAAATATCATGTTTTGTCAATTATCAAAATGGGGGAGATTGTTGACCCAAATAGGATCATAATCAACCTAATCTTGAAAATTAATAAAATATATTTGTCATAGTCCAATTTGACACATCGAGCTCAAAACAATCTACTCAGCTCATTGGTTCAAGATCACAGCTGCTTGAAGATTTACTATTCTATGTATACTGGAGTCTGTATTTTTTTTATTGTTTTTGATTATAGGATGATGTACGTTGGGTCATACTGAGCAACTTTGGGCTAGACGTAGCATTATATGTTTACTTAGCCTAAATCCCAATCAACCCATTCATCCAAAAGCCCACAAAGAACATTCTGTCCATAGGAGACAGAGTTCGGGTCGAACTCTGCCTCCACACAGAGTTCGGGCCGAACTCTGCCCCCTAAATTACATGATGCTGATTTTTAGGTCTTGATCACTGCTAGTTGTCCAACGGCCAAAAATTTGAATTCTACATACCGAATTCTGGCCGAATTCTGCCTACCCCGAACCCTATAAATAGGCCTTAGTTTCTCTCATTTGAAACCATCCAATCTTCTCTTCTTTTTCTCTTACATAGCCTATATATTAAAGAGCCTTACCTTCCCATCCACTTAGCATTCAAACTTCCCAACCGTCCAAGTTGCTCGGTACGATCCAGCTAGAAGTTTGAAGTGCAAGAAGTTGTAAGTCACTTGGAAAAGTCTAAGTTTTGCCAAAGCGATAATTGAAAGAAGTTTGGCGTGCTCTTCTGTGAAAAGGCACGTAGTTGTAAACCAATTTCACAAATAGTGGATTTCAATCCTGAGCTAGAGTTCTCAGGCCTGGACTAGTCCTCCACGAGAAAAACTAGGTTAAAAATCTTGCTGTGCTGTGCTTGCTCTCTACTCTTTATTTTCGTATTTCTTTTACTCTGATTATTTAGTTGGTGAAGAGAGTTTAAGTTTTTAATTGATCATTTTTGTTATAAACTCTATTCACCCCCCTCTAGAGTTGCCTACCTGTACTTCACATTTCAGGAAGGCGAGCTAGTTCTTACAGTTAGACGTCCTATGACTATGACCCATATGAGCAAAGGCAAGTTCGAGGCAAAATGGGAAGGTCCGTATGTGATAAATAAGGTTTTCTCGAATGGAGCCTACCAGTTAACAGATATGTATGGCAGAGTTGCTATGATGCCTATCAATGGCAAATTTCTCAAGAAATATTATGTATAAAAGTAAAATGTTCTTCATTCAGAGAAATAAAAGTAAATAAAGTTCATTTTATTTAAAAGCGGAAAAGAGTTACATAATATTAAGGATGGGGACGAGGACCCGATCCTTCATTATTAAATACATGATTTGCTAGCAACTCAAACATCTCGTTGTCTGAACACACTAGCAATTCACAGGCGGCCATCCTTACAGCTTCCTCTTCAGCAGTCTTCCCAGGCTCCACCAACTTGGCAATCAAGTCCTGTTTTGGTGTAGGAGCGGTCGAGCCTTTACCCACTTCTTTCTGAGGAGGAACCGGAGGCTCAGCAGGGGTCTCGGTCATTCCTTCGATCTTCGGCGTGAGCAAATCTTTGGAAGACATTTTGTACAAAAAGAAAAGAAGTTGAAGATATCTACAGAAGTTTTGTTCTATTTATAGACAGAACGACTAGATGATCAGCTTCGAGAACCGATGTGACTTTTCCTCTTCAAAAGAAGTCCAACTGTTCGTTCATTTATAACTGTTCATTCATTCAGTGTCTCCTCCTCGAAAATCGAAGTGACTGTTCATTCATCCACTTTCTTTGACTTATCATTCATTCATTCATTAGTCTTGGCATTTATTGTCTCTTACTTTCTTTATTGTAAATAACAAGAATTTACGTCCCCCACACCTCTGAATTCCGATTATCTACATCAGCAACTTGTCCTATCCTAGTACCTCTGATAAAGTTGTCTATTTTAATAACAGTATTTCTAAACGTTATATTCTGCCACATCCACATTACCTCTGAGCAGATATAATAAATATTGTTATTTTCAAAATCAAGAAATATATCATGTCCAGTACCTTTGAATATATTTTCTATTCTATTACTTATATCTGCAAACAAGATATGCAACAAGTAATGGAACCACATAAAAAGTTTTTTATTTTATTTCTATTTTCAAAAAAAAAAGATACATTGTAATGAAAAAGACAACAAGCTTTACTCATTCTATTCTGAAGGATAATTAATAAGTTATATAATTTGTTTCTTCAAAACTTGAACTCTTTCATTACGAGAATCTAGCACTCGCTGCCTGGCTTCAACTCTTCCTGATTCAGGATCGAATGGTTGCAGAGCAGCAGTTTGACATGCTAGTTCTTTATTTTGTGGACGTTCAAATTCCTCCTTCTGATGCTTCACAGCATCTATTTGATTAACAGCAGCTTGATGCAATTGACTTTCGTGTTCCAAGTTCTGCTTGACAGTCTTGAGTTCCGCTTGAAGTTGGGTAATTTTAGCCTCCAGATCGACAGCCTTCTTCTCTTCATCTACAGCCTTACTCTTATGACTCTCAGCAACAATAGCTGCATCAACAATTTGAATATCTAGTTCAGAGGATTGTCTAGTGAAAGCCAGCAAGAATGCATCAAAATTGGCTTTACTAGTCTCTATTTCTCGAGCCATAGCCTCATATTCTATGTTTATTAGCTGCTTGATATCTCCTCTGTTTAGCTCCTTGTAAGCTTTAATTGAGCCCTCCAGCTCATCCAAAATGTGTTCCAAAAAGGTAGCTTGAGCCTCGTCTCCTTGGCTGCAGATACCTTTGATCAAGAATGAAGAAGGTGTTCTGATTGTACTAAAAGGAACATCTTCTCTCTCCATCACTCTATGAACTAAGGGCTCCAGAGATGTGAAGAAAACTTTCATGAAGGAAGCCACCACGAACTTGTTAGTTGCCACGGCTCCTGGAGTGGCTACTACTTCCGCTTGAGTCTTTACAGTTTTAATAGGTGGAGGCACTTCATCTTGAGCGCTGATGTGAGAAGAGCTTCCTTTCCCTGCTACGGTCCCTATGGGATCTTCTGCAATTTACATGTCATTTGTATTAGCAATATACAAAGGAGCTACGATAAATAGATCATGTTTAGAAATTTACCTGAGCTGGGTATAGCATGAGGCGGCTCAAGAGGTTTAACTGCCTCTGGCTGAAGCTTTAACAGGGTCTCTATAGACATAGTAGCTTGACTACTTCCTGCTCCATATTTAGTCTAAAGTGGCAGAGTCATTGGAGTTTGATCTGTTAATTCTGCTGCCACTCCTAACATCTCAGTTTCTCAGAGATTATGGGTTCATCGATCTTGGGATTGATATGTTCTTCATCGATAACCATATTTTCCTCCTCTTCAGCAGTGGAGTGATCTTCATCAACCAGGAGCTCCTGAGGTGATGGTATATCTACTAAGGTTTGATTCTCTTTAGTGATGTCATTCCAATCATCATCATATGCTTCGTCACCAAAGTCGCAACCGGCTAAAGCTTCAATCATCGCCTCTTCAGAATGAGTAGGCTCTTGAGCCTTAGGAGAATCTTGTAGAAGCAGATCCTTCTCTTGAGGGGTAGCTTCCGGAGTTATAGGAGTTGGGGATGGAACCGTTATCTCCACCGCAGCAAGTATATTGGCAGGAATACGTACCATCACAGCTTCTGATCGCGGAGGCTCTGCAGTGGTAGTAGACGACCGAGCATCCTCTGAAGTAGCCACTGCAAAGAAAGAAATCAATTTACTATACATCTCTGACAGAATAAAAAAATATATTATTAGGGTATATCATAATCTTGATATTACCTTCTTGAGATGGTACCTTTTTAGTAACTACCAACTTTCTCCTGACCTCTCTATGTGAAGATGCAACCAGCTCTTCAGCAGCTCCGGTGTGATCATCCTCCAAATCAATCAGAGTGGTAGATGTTCCTCCTTCTGTGACTCTTCCCTGCTTCTGAATAGAAGAAGTAGTGATTTCTTTCTCTCTAGAGGAGGAACTGAGGAGCATCTATTTTGACTGGGAATGAGTCGTTCTTGTAGTCGTTGGTTCATTTATAGTCAAAGATGTCCTTCTTTTCTTCTTCGGAGCCCATGGGGAAGCAGGTCTATTATCCAGCTGAGAAGGAGCCGTCGTCTCCTTAGCCTTCTCTTCTCCAATCCCTTAGCAGGGGATTTCTCTTTTCGCACCTTTAAGGATACATTCATAGGATCCTGAACTTCATCGAGATAGTTCTTTTGAATGGAAGCTTCTAGTGGTGGATCTGCAGGATCTTTGTCCTCTGCATCCCGAAAAGAGTGAGCAGTGTGTTTTTCCTGTTTAGATCTCTTTTCACTTGCAAAGCTGTGTACAGGATGGAAGCTTTCAGTGAATGTGTTCGCTGAAGTATAGAAGATTGTGTATGTATATAACATACGTGGGCCTTGTAGAAGATTATAGGGCATAGAAAATATAGCTTTTGTACTCCGGACGTTGTAATAGCTCTAGGCCCTAGCCCCATCGATGAGGTAACCCTTGGGATGTAGGCAAGTGCTGGCATTATCCATATGAAGCTGATCATATCTGAACTGCCGTACAAATCGACTTGGCAAGTACGGTTCCAAGTAGCACTCTTCCTCAAATATGTAGACCAAGTGAGAGGGATGGATCGCCTGCTGCCACGAAAAGATGGATGGGCTTAAACGGAGTGATCTTGTAGTCAAATCCATCATTTTTGGAGACATAGCCTCATACCCATGAGGAGGCTCAACACACTGAAAACTCCATCCCGATCTATGGTTTAAGGAAAATTTGCACTCTGAAAGAGCAGTATATTGCCAATAAGCACTGGAGTAGCGTCTGATGAAATCTCTGCCGACAGTTCCCATATTTGGGTTCATCAAACAGGGATGGTGAAGCAATAATCATCCAAATAAATAGGTGTATGGCATCTCGGTACGAGGGAAATCTTGCCTCGCCGTTGTAGAAGCATAAATTTTTTTCAGCAAATATAGCTCCATGTGCCCAAGTCAAGTGTAGCTCCATGCGCCTAGACAATGCAACTCCATGCACCCACTCAATGAAGCTCCATGTGCCCAGTCAAGTGTAGCTCCATGCGCCCAGTCAGTGAAGCTTCATGCGTCCAAGACTAGCTCCCCCGAAAGGAGGGCGCATAGCCTGAGACATGGCTATGCGCCCAAGCCCGACTCAGTTAAAGCTGTGACGCCCCAGTCCCAATATACGTAGGACTAGGAACGTAGACCTGCCAGCCGTATAATAAATATACATAAGCTGTAAAATACAGTAAACCACAACTAACTAATCTCATCGACAAAATGAAAAAATAAAAGATGTCGTATAATCAACTATGATTTGTCATTGGTACATGTAGTTGGGTGTAAAACCCCTAAATTTCTACTATATTTTTTTAAATTTTTGGTACCGATTTAAGATTTTTTATTGTACGTCGCATAGTCGTATTGTACGTCGCGCACGAAATTGTATTTTTTCGTAATTGCTCGACGAGTGCGAATATGTGCGAGCGTACATATTTTTAAAAAAATATTTTCTTATTTTTATAGTTTCAAAATAATATATGTATTAATTTAGCTATCAAAATTTCCTAAATTATGATTTTGTTTATGTAAAGCCTTTTATTTAGAATAAATAATATTCTTAGTGCATGCCCATATTTCATAAATATTTTGCTAGTTTGTTTTAAATAAAAATATAATTTTTGAGATTTATTAATATTACTAATTTATTATTCAAAAAGATATTTAAAAATATTAAGGTAATTTTTGAAATTATTATTATTAATATTTTTGGAAAATATATTTCGAAATTATTGTGGCGATTTAAACCTTGATTTAAAATTTTGGATTTATTTAAATAGTCAAATATTTGAAATTTGATTTATTCTATTTGATTTTAAACTAAAAATTTAATTAGATTTAAATTGAATTGTATATGGATTTGGATTTGATTAAATTATGATTTATCTAAATGGAGAATTTAAAATCCTAATCCTTATCTTATTGGGAATTCCCACATTCTATAAATAGGCAGGTACTCATCCATTATTTTTTTCCACAAGCCAATTCTCCACAAAATTCTCCACAACCAAAAGTGAGTGCATCGTGTCCATGACCGTGTCCGTGTCCCATCCACTACTTATCTTCCTTTACATATACATATGACTCTTCCCGTCCGACACACCCGGACATCCAAATTCGTGTCTCGTAGGATACAACCCCGACTCGATACAATTAAAACCCTAATTCTAAACCCCCGCCTTCCACAACAGTCAGAACTCAACCACTACTACCACTGTTCTGTCGCCCGACTCGTCCCTTATGACCAACCTGAAACTTCCACGGCCACCCTGCTACCATCATCTTCCTCCGCCACCATCAAGCGACACCACCACCAACCCGAACAGCAACCCACCTCCCGTTCCTTCCCGCACACCCGACCAACACCACCATCATCTCCTCTGACCCTGGCCAACTCCGGCCAACTCCCCATCAACCTAACCCTTCGCCATCACCAATCTGGCCATCAGCGCCACTGTCGCCCCAGCGAACAACCCAACCGACCCATCACCGACGACATCCCGTCGACTCCCTCTCCCAACATCGCGGACTATCGCCACCGCCACCAACCCAAAAAAGAAAGCGGGGGAGGGGGCGGGCGAACCTAACCTGAGCTAGCCGCCCCCGTCTTGCTCGGCCGCAACCGCCCGACCATCCTCCGGTACTCCCCACCTCCGTAGCAAAACCCAGCGATATAGCCGCCGTAGCCGCCGTCCCCCACCATATAGCCGCCGGAACCCTCGCTGAAACCCCCGATCCACCAGCGCGCCTTGGCGCGACAACACCTGGCCCCCGCCGACCGGATCCGCGAGCCACCGCCTCCGCGAGACGGGCCGCTCCGCCGCGCGCGGCGGCATCCTCCAGCCGCGACCCGAGTCTCCTCCGCCCTTTTTCACCTCCGCCGTAGTTCCGAGCCCGCACCGCCACTCCGGCGATCGTCGACCCCGACTCCACTCTCACTCCCCTCTTCTCTCTCCTGCTCCCCCTCTCTTCTTCGCTCTTGTTTTCTCTCTGTCCCGTTGACCTTCTCTCTCCCCCTTTCTAAAATAGGAGCAACAGTCCTTTAAGTATTTGGTTGTTTATTTTTATTTTTGTTTTGTGTACTATTGTGTTGTTTTACTTTTTTTGTCGTAATCTGTTATTTTACTATCATCATTATTATTATTATTATTATTATTATTATTATTATTATTAAAAGTATTATTATTATTATTTTTGTTTTGTTGATAGTATTACTAGAAATAGTACTATTATTTTAGGAAATTTTATAAATATTTTCTAGCTAATTTCCAACATAGTTTTCAACCCTGAATTTTTTTATACTATATTATTATCTATGACTTTGACAAAAAGATAAGAGGGTATTTTCTATAAAGTTAGTTTTAAAAACAATATTCTAGATTTTGTATTTTACTAAAACCCATTTTTAGCATTTTCAAAATATCTATTTTGACCAATAGAATATAGTTGTACTTAAAATGACTAATTTGACGAGCTTAAAATTTTGGCTTAAATAAACTTTTATATTTTAAGTAATTATCTAAACTATTTTACCAACATATAGTTTTTAAGATATAATCGATAAATTCCTAGTAAATTTCAAATATACTTTTATATATAGTTTTTTTATTGGAATCATATTTTATCCCCTTAGAGTTTAGCCCAAAATGATTTCGATATTTTTCAATATATTATTCCTAAAAATTTATTTTACTAATAAAATCTAGTTTCAAAATATTGTATATATCTTCTAAAATCATATATATTAGTTATCAAATTTCTTTAATTATCCTTCTGTCCTCGCCAATTCAAGCCTACCTTATGTCGAACCTAACTAATTTGACCCTTCTGGACCCAATGGAACTGTCCGTGCCACCATCAGAGGGCACCTTGCATAGTTATTGCACCGAAGTCGCAGTTCTTACCATCTTGATTATCGCAGCACACCAGGCCTACTACCAGGCAAGATACCTTGCCATTTGCTGTTTATTTATTTTAGCTCATATTTCATGCATTATTATTTTCTTTATGCAAAACTGTGATACATGGCATAACCTGTTAGAACTTACTGTTCATTTATATTCCTGCTATGTATTATTTTTCTCACATTAAACCTAGATTTAAGTGACCACCTTGTTTGTTGCATTCATTGGCCTTGACACGTTGTAACATAAAGTTGTGTGTCGTATATAGGACACGGAAGTGCGTGACTGGCTGGCCACCAATACATACAAGCCGTGCGGTAGGAATAACCGCTAATAGAGGTTGCATGCTTAGTTTGACTTAGCGGTTATAGAGGTTACTGTTGTGGATACAACAGAGTAGGCATTAGGCGGGAAGGACAATTCCTTAGCGTATGGGCTTCGATACACTTTTCCTTGTGACCCAGACTCTCCGCTGAAGATACAGAGTTGATGACCCATGATTACTGACGGCCACTGACGATTCTGCGAAACGTTATGCTCTTACTGATGGGGCCTCTGGTGCCCAAGAGGGGACTATATCGATCCTATTCAGCCAGGGCCCATGCGCAGGAAGGATTGTTCTTAACTACATATCACTTGGAACGGTAGGCTACCTTTATCCGTTAGGTACGAGTACTTTTGGTTTGGGTACTTGTATCTGACCGTGGTTGGAACAATAACTTGTCGCAGATTAGTTCGTCACATCTTGTCCTTGTTTGGTTGTAGGTGTGACTTACTACTTCGATGAGAAGGTATTGAACCTTGTTGGGGTCCGGATACCATATTGGATTCATAGCATGGAAAGATACGTCGCCGTGAATTAGTTTACCATCTCCTATCCTTGTTTGGTTGGGGGGATGGTACGCTCGTTCAGTAGGTGCGTATTGGACCATGTTATAATTCGATTGACCTATTTATGTGAGCAATATTTATTCAGTTTATATGACATGATATTATGTGTCTTGTTACGTCCCTCTGAGGACCTGGTTATCTCTCCAAGTGTGTGTTATTGTCTTTCGCAGGTGTTCTAGCTCTAGCCATGTTCATCGCTATTTCTTCGAGGATGATTGCATTTGGATCGTCTTTGCTTTGCTCGCCAAAAATTATTCTTTTATATATTATGTATTTCTTTTATTTTGTTGTTAGTGGATTTGTCTCCGCCCAACATATTGTATCAAGACAAATTCATTTTTATTATATATCTTTTATTCATTTTGTGTGGATGAGATTAGTTATGGTTCTACTGCATTTTACAGCTTATGTATTTATACGAGGCTTCCATATATTGGAGTATACTTCATATGAATACAGCTGGCATGTCTACGTTCCTAGTTCTACGTATTTTGGGACTGGGGCGTTACATTGGGCGAAGACAAATCCACTACCAACTATAAAAAAAAATATAACATAAGAAAA
Source organism: Iris pallida (assembly GCA_029216955.1). Lineage (NCBI taxonomy): Eukaryota > Viridiplantae > Streptophyta > Magnoliopsida > Asparagales > Iridaceae > Iris > Iris pallida. The sequence goes on from JANAVB010034418.1 coordinate 17,917,757, forward strand.
AGTTTGGCGAACGACGCGAAGACGATCCAAGTGCAATCATCCTCGAAGAAATAGAGATAATCACGGCCACAGCTAGAACACCTGCGAAAGACAAGAGCACACACCTGGAGAGATAACCAGGTCCTCAGAGGGACGTTACAAGACACATAATATCATGCCATATAAACTGAATAAATATTGCTCAAATAAATAAGTCAATTGAATTATAATATGGTCCAATACATACCTATTGAACGATCGTACCATCCCCCCAACCAAACAAGGATAGGAGATGGTAAACTAATTCACGGTGACGTATCTTTCCATGCTATGAATCCAATATGGTATCCGGACCTCAACAAGGTTCTATACCTTCTCATTGATGTAGTAAGTCACACCTACAACCAAACAACGATAAGATATGATGAACTAATCCACGACAAGTTATTGTTCCAAGCCATGGCTTATGGTTTGGGTACTTGTATTTGACCATGGCTTGGAACAATAACTTGTCGCGGATTAGTTCGTCACATCTTATCCTTGTTTGGTTGTAGGTGTGACTTACTACTTCGATGAGAAGGTATTGAACCTTGTTGAGGTCCGGATACCATATTGGATTCATAGCATGAAAAGATACGTTACCGTGAATTAGTTTACCATCTCCTGTCCTTGTTTGGTTGGGGGGATGGTACGCTCGTTCAATAGGTGTGTATTGGACCATGTTATAATTCAATTGACTTATTTATTTGAGCAATATTTATTCAATTTATATGGCATGATATTATATGTCTTGTTACGTCCCTCTGAGGACCTGGTTATCTCTCCAGGTGTGTGCTCTTATCTTTCGTAGGTGTTCTAGCTCTAGCCGTGATCATCACTATTTATTCGAGGATGATTGTACTTGGATCGTCTTCGCTTCGCTCGCCAAAAATCATTTCTTTTCTCATGTATTTTTCCTCTACTTGTTGGTAGTAGATTTGTCTCCGCCCAACATATTGTATCAAGATAATTCATTATCATTATATGATATCTTTTATCATTTATTTTGTGTGGATGAGATTAGTTATGGTTCTACTGCATTTTACAGCTTATGTATTCGTACGAGGTTTCTATATATTAGAGTGTACTTCGTATGAATACAGCTGGCATATCTACGTTCCTAGTCCTACGTATTTTGGGACTGGGGCGTTACATGTTTTTATGGTGGCCCACACAGGTCAAGATAAATTATTTGGTTACTTTACCGTACCAAGTAAGCCTGCGAATAAGATTAGAATTCTAGGATCTCATCCACATACTTGACCTTTTTTTCCTCGATTCCATATTTGACCGACTCATCGATTGCATCTTGCTTGATTCCTTCTATCATTATTCTTATCTTTCCTTCTTGCTTGCTAGAGATTGACCCTACTAGTTAGCTGTCCCAAACACCATTAGTCTAATCCTTTGAAGTTGGGTAGAATGCCTTGTGACCTAGCAAACCCTTTGTCCTTGTGACCTATATTAGTAAGTTTACTTAGATTCTAGAATCTAGAAGACCCTAACCCATCTAGACACCCAAAGACTTGGACAAGAAGACTATAGGATAACTGTATGAAGACTATCACATGACATGACATGACTTATATCCTTTAGAAGTTCGAACCAATTTCTACTTTCTTCCAATTTTAGTCTTCCGTGCCTATGTTTGTACCACCTTAACTAATGTTGCTGCTATAATCTAGTTTTGCAAACTCATCCATTTATCGAGTTTGTTCATGACTTATGCTATTGAGAGCGCTAACTAACATATTGTCTAATCAGAACCGGTGCATGATGGTCTAATCAACCGAGAGCCCTTTGGTTCGTCTTTGTCTATTATTCTACGTGGACGGAACATAATTAAACTTGTCTTCTAAAATTCCATCCACGACTGCCTTGATAATTCCTTTGAAATTATTCGATCGTCTTTGAATCACGTATTCGTATTCGATAACGCCTCCGTCGAACTCTATATTGCTTTCGCTTTCACCAATTTTCGAAGGACGAAGGCGTTATACTTGAAATTCCTCTAGCTGTCCTATCAATTATGACCATTACCACTCGAGGTTGCTACATCTTCATCCTAAACTACTCGGCCCTATCAAGACCCTCTAATCGCTTAATTTAAGTGAATCTATTTCGTTCTCTTAATCGTGACCCTCATTTATTACCCGTGACCATACCGTATTATTTTTTTATGATCTAGATCGCGATTTCTTACGTCATGATTTTGTTATTGATTCACTACACCAAAAGGGTGATTTGCCAACGACTATAAGCGTTAGGAAAAATATTACTAACGGTTTTTTACCGTTGGTAGCACGGCGTGGGGAATATTTCCCAACAGTTTTTTACCGTTAGGAAAATTAATTTACTAACGGTAAAAAACCATTTGGAAATTCACTTTCCTAACGTTGTTCTACCGTTAGGAAAAAAATATCCCAATGGTCAAAAACCGTTGCTAAAGTAAGTTCCCTAACAGTGAAACACTGTTGGAAATTTTACTTTCCTAACAGTAGAAAACCATTAGAAATATAGACTTTCTCATGATAAAGCCCTGTTAGGAATTAAAAGTGCTAACGGTGAAAAACCGTTGGAAACTAAATTTTCTACAATATAAAATTGCTACAGGGAGATTTGTTTATATTGCAAAAAACCTGTAATTCATTCCAGATTACCAACAATATTGTATACATCATCAAATAAGAACAATTTCAATTAACATATTCCAGATTACCATATGGTATACAATTTCCCACATGTATACAATATTGTATACAAAAAAACTATCACAAATCTGGAATATTGTATACAAAAAAACATATCGAATATTGTATACAAAAAAACTATCACGGATTACCATATTGTATACCATATTGTATACATCATCAAGTAAGAACATATTCCAGATTACCAACCACATTTATCAAAAAAAATTTAAGCTCAATATATAACTTGATGAAAGTACTTAAACATTAAACAAATCTAAATAACATAAAGTTCAATCAAGTTTGGAACAACTAGATCGAAAGTAAAAAACAAAAGGCTACATATTCCGTGTGCGATACTTTGGCCAAATTACAAAGCCTCCATCAGCTATATCACAAAGTTTGTAATTGCCATTTTGTGGACCATCAAAAATCAGTGCTTCTGGATCTATTACCTCCGTCACCCAAACAACATTCTCCACATCTTGTAAGACCTCCCTCTGATGACACATGGCACGTGTTACGAGATATCCCTTTGCCACCTCTTCCTTCAAATCTCGTGAAAGTAACATCACATACTCTTTTTCTTTGGAAGACGATCCAACATTGTTGGACGGAACGACAGGGCTAGCAACATTGACATCATGGGTTTCAGGACCAACTGGAGTGTGCTCTGTGTTGGAGGCAACTTCAGTCCTTGGTGTGCCATTGCCTTCGAATTGGTTCTGTTGCATATTCGTATTCTACATCATATTCTGTTGCTGCATATTCTTAAAGGCAGAAGCAATAGCTTCAGTTACTTGGTTTTGTAATTCCATTTTCCACAAACGAAGGTCTTCGAAGTCTTTTTGTTTGGTTACTACTCTCGTAACTTGTGTCATTTTTACTTGCTTTACAGATGCGGTTGAGATTATTGCACGACAATAACTCTTCTTCTTCTCAGACCCATAAACTTCAGCAATAGGATCACTTTCAAAGTCTTCTAAGCTTGCGATACCATCGCTACCATTAAGACTTGCTTGTAATTTTTGCCTATCTTCCGCTGCTTCAATTAGATCCTGCATTTCCATTATTACAAAGCAACATTCAATCCAAATTATATATTACATGCATAATAATATATAAAAAGAAATGTTATGCCAATGAATGAATGAACAGAATATAATACACTCAGCATTTTTCATAAAGAGGGATAGTAGCAGGTCTTTATTGTTCAATGCTATAACTGCTTATTGTTCAATGCTATAACTGCAGGTCTTTATTTTTCATAAAGAGAGACAGTAGCAGGTCTTTATTGTTTCATAAAGAGAGACAGTAGCAGGTCTAATTTCAGTTTTCAGTCAAATTTACTGTTCAATGCTATAACTGCTTATGTTGCTTGCAGTTCCAGGTCTTTGCATAGCTCTTAAAAGAATAAGCTCTTAAAAGTAGCAGAGAAATTTACCTGCTGGCACTTGACAATGGATGTCAGGGTCAGAAAATGGATGGGGGACTGCTAGTTTAGGACATACATAGAAGCAAAAGGAATTGGAAAGGGAAAGGTTATTGCTTCTTTCCAATTCTCTAGTATTAAGTAATAAATATGTATGTAAGTCAGCTTCGAATTTCAAAGAAAGGTTAGATGTAAGCCGAGACGGCCGTCTCGGGACCTAACAGTCTAAGTACGAGTTACCTAGGACATCTCAATAATTCTCCTCTACTGATTTTGTGTTGACACTGTCAAGTAGCTCTGCTATGTAATTACTCTGCACAATTACAAATTGGAAACTCATGCCGTGAATCAAACAGGGAACACTTGCATACAAGCTAGAGAAATATCATGACCTAGGACATCTCAGTAATTCTATAAGGATCCTAACAGTCCCATTTGAAGCATGTTTCAGATGCTACTCTCTCGAGTAACAATACCAGTACAAGGAAACTATAGTTCTGATGTGCTCCTTTTTTTCGAATCTGTGCATCATTTTACCACCTCCATGTATATAGTCTTAATAAAACTGCATATGACAGCTAGATAAGGCATAAAAGGTTATAACCCACTTAACAATCAAGGAAAGATACGATATATATGCAGGGGTTTGTCGATACCGATACTCATAGAAATGGTCCGATACCAATACTGCGAACCTTGGTAAGACATGCTTGTGGTTTGTAGATAGGATCTTATGCAAGTGGCATGTTTCAACATAACAAGATCCAAAATAATTGAAATCCTAAAGAAAACAATTCATAGTTTAGATGATGCTTGTACAGTAGCAAAATGGCCTTAATGTAGCATGCAAGTTAAGCAATACAACTCCAGAAAATGAAATCAATCTTTTCTATATAAATTTACCAGTTTTGCCTAAATTAGCAGACAAGTAATATCATGTAAGTGACAATATGAATCAGATACAACTTTGGTGGGATATAAATATCTACAAAAATATGAACAACTTGTCAAAATACTGAAACTATGTATTTGCAAGCTAAAGGTTATAATAAAAAGATTGCTCTCATATAAGCTTAGCCTGAAATGTGAGTATCAAGTGAGGGAGAGAGTGTTAGCCTACGTGTGTTATATGTGTCTAGTGGAGGGACTAAACCTGCATCATAGGAGTGAGGGGTTATCCTATTGTGTCTTGAGGAAAACCAAAGGGCTTGGCAGCAGGGGACCTCCCCCATGCTCGAGCCCAGCTTGGCCAGGTAAGACATTGCCCATGGCAAGCCATTGGTTTAGTATGGCTTTGACCTTTGTATCAGTACTGTGGGTGTCTTAGGTTCAGTCAGGTATAGGAGGGTATCCTCCAAGTAATAATAAGGGTATCAGTTTAAGAAAATTATTGTGGGAGAGTTGTATACATAGGATATGTAATAGGGAGTTGTGAATATCAATTTTAGGCTTTTGCAGTTGGCTCCACTACAACTGCACAGTAGTGTGAGGGCATTTGGACCCTGCACAGTAGTGTGAGGGCATTTGTACAAGATACGAAGTATAAAAATCATGTGCCACATAAACTCCATTTTAAGACGATAAATATTTATGTCAGGATCTACTCTGACCAAACAAGAGTTAATAACATTTCCTTCCCAGAAATTATGCTGCAGATCAGTCATCAGTGGAAAGTTTCCTTGCACTTTGAACTTACCAAAATATTATTAGCACTTTCTTACTTTAAATTTAACAAATCTTAATATATTTACCTATGTTCCCATCACCAGAAAGTGGTCCTCTTTCCTAATTTTCTAGCTACGGATCGTTTGGATGCTTCTCCAATACCATATTAGTATGTTGGAAACTAAATGAGGAAATGCCTCCATATCAAAAAGAATGAAAGTCAGAAAGTTCTATCTTTGGTATTACAATACTCTGTTCACTGTCCAATCATTACATTCTACTACTTCCTATCCAGGTTTCTAGTTTTCTACAATATACAAACAAATAACAAGTGACACATCAGATTTCTTTTTTTGGCCTACCAAATTTCTTCACAACAAACATGTTTTAACATTTTGGAAATAAAGAAATTCCTTATGGAAAATATACAAATAAATAGAAGATTTTTTTTGGAGGGGTTTGTTTTGTTTTTTGGCTTACCAAGTTTCTTTACAACAAATATGTTTTAACATTTTCAAAATAAAGAAAATTCTTTATGGAAGTATACTTTCCAACTTGTTAACTTCTCATTAATGCATCTCAGTTTAATAAGTATTTTACTAATCTCATTATAACCTATCACCTTACGAAAACAAATTAAAGATAATGAAGTAGTCAGGTGAAAATCATAATACTTATTATGTATTTTGAGATTGTGATCAAGTCAGGTGAAAATCACAATGACTGATACAGATAAATGGAAGCAGTTAGAAAGAAAGTTAAGGAAGATTTGGCACTTGCCTTGGCAATGAGCATGTGGTGGCCTGCTGTGGGCAGGCCATCATGGTCTTGTCTAGGCCACCTTGTTGCTGCCAGAGGCTAGTGAATAGCAGGGTGAGTTCAGTAAGGGCTTAGCACAGCCATCTTGGCTAGGCATTGGCCATAGGCTTGACCTAAGTGCCAGTAGGGATTTGAGTATCAGTGAAGGTGTTTGGCTATGAGTGGTGATTGGCCAACGTACCATAGGCAGGGGTATTGGGCTATACCAATGGCCGAAAATCAAAATCTGTAAGCCTCCAAGTGACAACCACCCATGATTTTCTGTTAGTTTCACATATTATAAATCGCTATACTAGAGGATGAAGAAAACAGAGGTCGCTATACTAAAGGATGATGTCAGTGTCAAAATCTGTAAGCCTCCAAGTGACAGCCACCCATTAAGTAGAAAGTTTGAACTCCACGAAGATGATGTCAGTGTCAAAAAGAAAACAGAGGTCGCTATACTAGAGGATGAAGAAAAAAGAAGGTAACATTCGTGAACACCCTATGATGAACATGTGCTTAGATATGCTTACAGAGACTTCATAGGAATGAGTCTCCCAAGCTCAGGTGCTAGAGTACCCTTAAGACAAATATTTTTCAAATTCCTGCAATGAATTAAAATATTACAGAGACTTACATATTTTTCCTTTGCACAAGGAAGCACCTCCCCAGTTTTTCTTTTCGTGTGTACCCTTTTCCAAGCCGCTACCCGTGAAAGCTTTTCTGTTGGATTTTCCTTTGCCTACATGCACAATCATGATTAATGAGATATAATGTACTCAATATTTAATTATTATTTGTGAAAAAATAAGCTACATACCATTTCTTCGTACACTCTACTATAAGGTTTCCGTCCCAAAGTGTGAGTGATAGAATTTTTGGCCTTATTTTCAGCATTCTTCTTGCATTGCTCCTTCTTTTTATCACTATATTCAATGTCTACAAACTTCTCCCACCAAATTTTATCAATATCATCGGGACGGTTATCAAGGGCAACACGTTTGGGTATAGATTGTCCATTAATTTTAAGATATCTTGTACGCAACGTGGACTTGACTATTCTAAAATACTGCGGAAATTTCTTTTCCAGTATAGCTCGAGAAATCTTGGGGTCCACATTCAACTCAAACTCTTTCTGTCAGAACAACACAACAAAATAAAAATATAAAATAAGGGTCAAAAACATTTTTAAAAAAAGTTTAAATGTATACAAACAAGTTGAATGTGTAACATACCATGAGCCCATTCCATAGATTATCCTTGTAGAAGTCATCTACTTTCCTCCACTCTTCATACCCAACTGGGATTAGAGCACGAATTAGGGCACCACAACGAGAACTCCATTTAGCTGCATCTTTACCCTTAGCACCCTCTAAATCAACAATTATTGAGTATTTTTTGCCATTTGGTGGGGGTGGAGCATCTGTCTCTTGTGTGTTTTTTGTACCTACGGATTCACTAGCACTAGGATTGGATGACATTTCAACAAAGAACTGCACAAAACATCAAGAACCATGTGAGTACAGAATAAAGTGGACTACAGAATAAAGTGGATATAGTACATATAGTAAATTAAAATTAGGTTCCAGTATAATGGCCAGAACATTGATGCATATATCCAAATGATGCATAGAATAAAGTGAATAAAATGGAGTACACTGATGCATATATCCAAATTCCAGGTTCCAAGTTCCAATACATTGATGCATATATCCAAATGATGCATAGAATAAAGTGAATAAAATGGAGTACACTGATGCATATATCCAAATTCCAGGTTCCAGTATATATAGTAAATTACAATTAGGTTCCAGTATAATGGACACAAGCTAGGTTCCAGGTTCAAAAAGATTTACATAACAGAAGGAGCAATATAAATCAAAATAAAATTTACCTGGCACTTCCATCTTTGCTAACTTGATTTTGATCAGGATCCAGTATATATAGTAAATCAAATGAATGAATTTGTGCTGCTGAATTTGATTGAATTCAAAGATTGAATTCAAAAACTTGATTTTCGATCAACTTGCCAAGAAGGGCCAGATCTTTGTGCTGCTAAATTTGATTGATTTTCGATCAAAATGAAAATTTACCTGGCACTTCCATCTTTGCTAACTTGATTTTCAATCAACTTGTCAGATCTTTATGTGCTTAGTTGTGCTGCTGAATTTGAACAAAAACTTTCAAGTGACTGTGCAAGTAGTAATTAGAGTAGCCACCTGACCACTGTACAGTAGGCATGTAGGAGGAGAGCTTTTCATGTGTACATAGATTCATTTGAAGGTATGTATGTCTAGAGGGTTATACAGAGTGTTAGAGAGCATCAAGCAAGGTAGCAGGCATACAGTTGCTTGCCTTGGCTTGCCTGGCAGAGGTAATGCAGAGCAGCAGTAGGCCATATGGCTCATTACTTTGGGCCATAGGTTTTTTAGCTCAGAGTTTGAGTTTAGCTGAGAGATTGGGTTTGGTTTTAGTAGTATCCTAGAGTTGTACAGTCGAGTATCCCAGTTTAAGGAAAATTTGAGATATGTGTTTAGTGATGGTTAGTGAGTAAGTCAGTTAGGGGTTCAATTTAAATTATGGAAAGGTAAGGGAAGGGTGAGCAACCTTGAGTGTTGGCCAAAGAAAACTCTACATTGGTTATGAATGTTGTTACATTACATGCTATGGCTTTGCCACATGCTTGCTGCTGTAAGTACATATGTTGCACTGCTGCAAAGACCAAGATTTGGCCAAAGCAAGGTGCCAAATGCCCTGCCAACATGGCCCTAAACAAAGGGTAGGATCCCCTGCTCATAGGGTACTGATATTTACTTTTATAGTTCCTGTATGACCTGTGGTCTCCTATACCAGCCTAGATGGCTCTAAATCCAGAAATTATTTGCTCTGAAGTATGACACCCTCCAATGAATATAATAAGCATTTGACATGAATATACTTGGCGATTTGGAAGTGTCGTACTAGGAATATCACAAGATCCTAAAACTTCTATTTTCTGTGATGACCAAGGATTTCTGATCTTAAAAATTTGATTAAGATAAACAATTTTGTACAGAGAAAAAGATCACGACTCAAAAATGAAAGAGTTCACAGTTCTGGATCCTCATCATGGCACGGTAGCAGGTACTTCATTTCTATTTTATTTCTCAACTTTTAGAGAGCTGAAACTAATAGTAGTAAATTACATTACAGCTGGCTATTAGTTCCAACTAATTTGTCAAACCAACAACTTGGTTTGCAGTGCATTGTTTGCATCTCTAAACATAGACGAGGGAACTTTTTTAACTGAGACCACATCCATTCCAGATGTTAGGGTTAAGCCTGAACTTGCTATTATATCTTTTGATTATAGAACCAGGTTGAACTATGCTGAACGAGTTTTTGATACATATTCTCCAGTGCTTCCGGATGATCTAGAATATGATCAGTTGCCTAATTCTAAGTTGCAGATAAAACAGAATAGTCCTACTCTTAATGGACATGGTGTACCAAATAGAGTTAGGACAGATGATAATTTTACTCATGATACACTTCAACAACACAGTTTACACAGATCACCTTCTGTTAGATGGGATGAAAAGATTGAAATAGTAAAGCCTATTAGTCCTATAACTTGTGATGATACACTTGTTGCTTGCACTAAAGATACAGAACCTCTGGATGAGGGATCTGATCAATCAGATGAGGAACATGAAGTCACCACTATACTTGGAACGTCAGACCAAGACAAATATGATACTGCAAGAGTACTTATGCCACTATTTAGTGAAAACCACTTAGATGAGCCTACTGCCAGTGAGACTGACAATTACTTGGATGCACTTAATAAAACCTCCCTATCAGTTGGTGCAAGGGAACGGTTCACCTATCAGTATCCCTTGGATACTAGAAATCCTCCTCTAATCATATATATCTAGACATGGCCATTTGCCTATTAACATGAAATCATCATCCCTGTCTCTGTTGTAACAGAGTGAGGTTCAAAGTATCTGGCATTGGGGATATCAGGATTGGTTTTCTACTCCTGTACTCCTAGTACGGGCTTCCCTGCTACATGCCTACTCCTGTACTCCTAGCACGGGCTACTCCTAGTACGGGCTTCCCTGCTACATCAACCTAGTCCACATGCTTTATATAAACTACAAACATCACAGGTAGAAATGACCTGGCAATAATGACCTAGTCCACATGCTATAGTTAACTATATGTTTCATGGACATGGATACTACACAATGCAGACAACAAAGTGGACAGAACACTTGATGGTACACCAACATATCTGTAAGCAGGTATAAGAAACACCAGCACTGAAAATAGCAAAAGATACATAAATAAGAAACAAATCCCAAAATGGTGTACACACAGGTTAATGTAAAATAGCAGTAAGCAGCAGTAGAAGTTGCAGTAAGCAGCAAAGAAGCAACAAAAAAATATTTGTTCAAACATGTGCCCTACCCACATGCTCCACAGAGTTGAGATACCCACAAATCTGAGTATTTCCAATAAATTAAGCATCCCTTCTTATGCTTTAAGATGGCAACTTTGAAAAGTTAGCCTTCACAAAAAATTCATCATTAAATAAAAACAAGTAACATAACAACAACCATTGTTTTCAAAATATTGAATCTATTTGGGTTCAATACATTTTAATAGTGGTGCCAAGTTCGGTTGCTCTTTCAAAATGGATTGGAAGCTTGTTGGTATAGCGTAATCATCGATACCATCAGTCATACGCTTTGGGGAATGTAGAACAATAGACCAATCAGAATTTTGTGCATCTCTTACATAAAAAACTTGACTCGCTTCGGATAAAAGAATGGCGGGCTCATCATATTCCCCATCAGCACTCTTGATCTTCTTTAAATTTACCATCAACAAGTTAGAGTCTGGACAAATCTTACAACCATTGGTCTTGTCACCGATATTGACCCAATCACAATAGAAAACTACGTGTTGGAATTCATAATAATCAACCTCTATAATCTCTTTGATAATACCATACCAAGTAATGTCATCATCCGTAGGGTTCATATCTTTTGCACTTGCGATAAATGTGGTGATTGCATCCATACAAACACCGCTATCTTGTGTCGAAAGAGTGTCATCATAGTGCTGGGGAGAGAATACATAACCATTCACCCTATACTTGATATGAGTTTTGGCTTCCCACTTTGGTCCACTAACATACCGCCACAATAATGAATCCATGCATTTTTCTTCTAGCAGCTGTTAATATAAGCCATACGTAAATACATTAATCAATGTCACATTAAAATAACTAAAATTATGCTTTAGAATTAAAGATTACACACCTTTTTGTGTAACCAATCAATAAATTCAGATTGTACTACCACTTCTGTCTTTGTGGTAGCTCTTCTTTTACCACGATGACCATCTTCCAAGGATGAGCGATACACACTACAAATTTAAAATCCTTATTGTATAAACAAAAAAAATATACATATTATGTAGTTTAAAATTAATATGAAAGAATATCACACCTGTAATATTCATCTCGTTCTGGTATATTTATCCTAAAGAGTATCCATTTTCGAATTTGTATGCGTTGTACACCAGATAACTTGATAGTTTTACCCTCAAGAATGGAGCGCTCGTACATATCATCACCATTCTCATCTAAAAAGAGTGCTTGACTAGAACTATGATTACCATCACGTGGATTTGGCATATATTCCATAGCATATCTAACAGATTCTGAAACAAGATATGACTCAGAGATTGATCCTTCTACGTAACGTTTGTTGTTTGGTATGTTTTTGCACTCCTTCATAGCCCTTATATCAACATAAAATGCACACTTGTTAAAACAAAAAATTATAGTGTTAATAAATTAGCAAAGAAACAATAATATATAAGATGAATATCTCACCTTTCAAATGGATACATCCATATATATCTCGTAGGTCCACAAAGTAGAGCTTGGTCAGCTAGATGTACCGTTAGGTGGATACTTATATCGAAGAAGTGCGATGGAAAATAATATGCCAACACACATAATGCCTCAGCAATCATATCTTTGGCAGCTTGGACATGCTCTCGAACTAAGACCTTCGAGCACAGTATGTTAAAGTACAAGCTTACTTGCAAAATGGCTCGTTTCAAGTCACGAAACTTTGTATATGCATGCTGAACCATAATGGGAAGCAAATATTGGATAATGCCATGATAGTCATATGACTTCTTAATATGCAAACTTAGTGGTTGGATACTTACAAGACTGCTCAAATTAGTTGCAAGGCATGACGGGAGCTTTACGTGTTTCAAAACTTGACAAAATTGCATTTTTTGAGACTTATCCAATGCATACTTAGAAGATTGCTTTCCCCTGTCAAACATCAAATTAATAAGATGTTCCGCCACATTTTTTTCAGTATGCATCACATCAATAGTATGTCGTACTTTGTGACTACCCCAGTACTCTAAATCAAAAAGAATTGACTTCTTGTACCACGCCGGTCTTCCTTCGTTGTCATCCTCATCTGCAATGCAATGTTCACTATCATCTACCTCAACTGCCATTCGCTTCTTGCTAGTAGCTTTCACTAATTTACCTGGTACATATTGGATATGATCCAGCCTTTCCAAAAGGGATGGTCCTGTTAATCGTGTTGGAGGTTCTTTGTGCTCTACATCTTTATACCATCCATGTTTCACTGCCCTATATGGATGACTATCCTTCAAAAATCTCCTATACTTTGTGTAAACATTCTTATTACCAATGCGCTCAGACTCGGTCTCAATAGCACAAATAGGACATGCTTTATAACCATGAGTCACATAACCAGATAAGTTACCATATGCCGGAAAATCATGGATTCCCCATAATAGCATTGCTCTCAAAGTGAAGAGTTCCCCCTTGTCCATGTCAAACGCAGACACTCCTTCCGCCCAAAGTTGCTTCAACTCATCTACAAGAGGTTCCAAGTATACATCAATGTCTTGACTCGGTGCTTTTGGCTCCGGAATTAACAAACACATCATTTGGAATTGTGATTTCATGCATAACGAGGGGGGAAGGTTATAAGGAATCATGTATACGGGCCAACAACTGTATCCACTAGATAGCACTCCATGTGGATTGAACCCATCGGTAGCAATGCCAAGCCAAACGTTACGTCCCTCTCTAGCAAACTCTGGCCACTTACTTTTAAGCGATCTCCATTCAGCCGAATCAATAGGATGACGCATGGAATTCCAAGAAGATTTTGCTTCCTTGTGCCACTGCATTTGTCGTGCTATCCATGGTATAGTGTACAATCTAGTTAATCTTGGGGTTAGAGAAAAGTGTCTTAAAACTTTTCGTGGTTGTTTTGTGACTTTTTCTACTTTCCCAGACTTGGTCTCCTTAACATTAAACCTGGGAGTCTGACAACGAGGGCATTCTACTGCATCTGCATATTCCTTCCAATACAACATGCAATCATTCTCACATGCATGGATGCACTTGGCCTTCATTCCCAAATCTTTTAGCATTTGCTTCATTGTATGGTACTTGTCAGGTAGTGTATTACCCTTTGGAAGCCATCTTCTCAATCGCTTCAACAACTCAGTCACGCTATTTCCTGACCAATTGAACTCCTTCTTTAAGTTATGAAGCTCAATAATTGCAGATAAAGTTGTAAGCCCATCCTCACAGGAAGGGTATAGTTTCTCATTTGCTTTTCTCTTGTACTCATGGTACTTATTACCATGGTCAAGACAGGGGACAAATGGATTATCAGAAACTACACATGTCTCGTCACGATTCCCCTCACAATTAGCTTGTGCCACATTATGTACTCCATAAGCATCATCAACAAGGTTCCTGAGCGCCCCCCTGCATTCCCTCCATGTTCTTCTTGGATTTGATCTTGGATCGGATCCTCTTCAATAACAGGTGGTGTAGGATCAACCACTATGTTCGTGACATTCCTCTCTCCATGAAAGCACCACTCATCGTACGTTGATTCCATACCAAACATGAACAAGTGTTTCTCAACTATTTCAAAAATATATCTTTTAGAATTTTTGCACTTCACACAAGGGCATGGGCATGTGCTGATCCCAGGTGGTGAGTGATTCTTCACAAAGTTCATGAAATATCGAACACCTTCTAGGTATTCGAACTTATTTCTGTGTGGGATTTTAATCCACTCTCTCGAACGTCTTGACATAATAACAAGGACGTTTACCCTTTACTCAACTGTGAACCTAATAAACAAGCAAGATAAAGATAAATTAGATCATGAAGACAAGTTGATAGTTATTTTGCCATTGAAAAAATATAGGACAATGATATGCCGATATTATAAATGATCTACTAAATTTCTACAATTATCTCTATATTTCTCAAGATATAACAGATATATCTATAACTCTCTATATTTCTCATTCTCGACATAGAAATAGTTTATTGTTATAGGTCTAAGTCTATAAGTCTATAGTCATGTTCCTTTTCAAGATACTAGCAAGTACATTTTTTTAGCCCTATAGTATCATAAAGCATGCTTTATGTATAGTTTATGTCTCCATCTCTAACCTGAAGACTTGGAATATGACCTGGGTAAGATAGGAACAGCAAGAACAGTTCCAATCATTGGTTTTATTTTCTATTTTACTTGTCTTGACACAGCAAAATTATGTTTGCGGACACAAATTTCATTTAAAATTTCTACTGTTTACAATATCCAGTACATAAAGAAATGCTAATTAACCGTATCTTGAACTAGTTGAACAAGTTTGGTTGGATGTTGTCTTTGCTACGGTATCAGCATTATCGCGTGTGTCTGACACTAGTGCTATCATAATCCTAATTTACCATTTTCTTGTATATACATTACATACAGGTTGGGAAGAGAGGGGTTCAGATGTCTGGAGGTCAGCAGCAAAGGATAGCCATTGCAAGGGCCATAATCAAGTCCCCGAAAATCCTTCTGTTCGACGAGGCCACCAGCGCGCTGGACTCGGAGTCCGAATGGATTGTGCAAGAAGCGCTCGACCTGGCATCCGTGGGCCGTACGACCATCGTGATCGACTTGCCCTAAAATTAAATTTGCCCTAAAATTTCTTGTGAGGAGAAGAGGGAGAGAGATTTACCAGCTCGGAGAGTCTTCGTGGAAGAGGAGAGCGTTCGGAGAATAGAGAGTCTTCGATCTGGTCTTTGAAGGAGATCGATCTGTTCTTTGAAGGAGATCGATCGTGGAAGAGCAGGCCGCTCGATTCTTCTAGGAGAAAGAGATCGATCTGCAGGTCGATCGACTGGATGAAGGAGAGAAGCAGAGCAAGCCGCTCGATGAAGGAGAGAAGAACCCTACGCTCGATGAAGGAGAGGAGAGAAGAACCCTACGCTCGATGAAAATAGAGGGAAACGAAAAGTGTTTCCCCCCAATAACGCATCCCTAACACATTTGTGTCACGTGAAAGGCACAAGTTCCCTTTTTTTCTATTCAACTTTTCATTAACATGCTAACGGTTTTGACTTGTTACAAATAAATAAAAAGTGTTATTTCTATTAAATTTTATTTTCTCCCTATTTATACTAACGGTTTTTTGCATTACTAACGGTGTTTTACCGTTGGTAAATACTAACTGTAAAAAATCGTTAGTAATTGAAAAAATATGGTGTTGGCAAATCATCCTTTTGGTGTAGTGATTGTTCTCCATCGATACTCTCTTGTGTCTTCTCGCCCTCCTACTAATTCTTAATTTCGAGGACGAAATTCTTTTAAGTTGGGTAGGATGTAAAACCCCTAAATTTTTACTATGTTTTTTAAAATTTGGTACCGATTTAATTTTTTTTGTATTGTACGTCGCGTAGTCATATTGTACGTCGCGCACGAAATTTTACTTTTCGTGATTGCTCGACGAGTGCGAATATGTGCGAGCGTACACATTTTTGGAAAAACATTTTTCCTATTTTTATTGTTTAAAAAAAATATATATAATAATTATTTTTATCTATAAAAATTCTAAATTTATATTTTTATTTTTGAAAAGCCTTTTTTAGACAATTATAATAATAAAATATATTCTAATAAAATGGTATGCTAGAAAAGTGTATATTTGTAAAAATTATTTGTGCATACATATTTCGTAATTAATTATTAGTTTATTTTGACAAATAATAATGTAATTTTTGAAATTATTATTTATAGTATATTTTCGAAAAATATATTTCAAAATTTTGGGGGCAATTTAAATCTTGATTTGAATTTATGGATTTATTTATATAGTTAAATATTTTAAATTTGATTTATCCCATTTGATTTAAACTAAAAATTTAATTAGATTCAAATTGGATTTGATTTTTGGATTTAGATTTGATTGATTTTAAATTAAAATACGAATTATCTAAATTTGGTTTAAATGAATCATAATTCTTATCCAATTGGGAATTTCCACATCCTATAAATAGGCAGGTACTCCTCCAATTTCTATCATTCATTATTTCTCAACAAATTTTCTCCACAAATCTACGTGAATCGTGTCTGTGTCCATCCAAATTCTTATTCCATTAATTATATAAATACATTGCTCCTCCTCCGTGCCGACAACCCCGGCACGATACATAAAATTCCAATTTCTAACCTAGCTCTAATCCTAACCCCGTTCCCGCCTGCTGCTCGAACCCAGCTGCATCTCCTTCGCCGTACCCGACCTTCACTCCCGATACAACCCGACAGCTTCCATCACAACTACCACCCTAATGCCCCTACAGCCCGACACTCGACTATGCCGTACCTCTCCTGCTCCTCATCCCAGAACAACATCATCGGCCGTCAAACCCCCGTACACCACCGCCCGTACCTACGGGTAGTCCACCGCCACCGGTGACTCCCACCACGACCGAAAAACCCCAAAACCCCATCATCACCACAACCACCACCCCACTGCCCCTACAGCTCGACCCTCAACTACGCCGCAACTCTCCTGATCCTCCTCCCAGAACAACATCGTCGGCCGTCAAACCCCCGTACACCACCGCCCGCACCTACGGCCAGTCCACCGCCACCGGTGACTCCCACAACGACCGAAAAAACCCAAAACCCCATCATCACCACCACCACCACCGTCATCGTCGTCACGGCCATCCCGGCAGCCGACAACCACCACCATCATCATCACCACGCCACCACCGACAACAAACCCAAAAAATAAAACCCCAAAATTAGATCACCACCACCGCCAGGACTCACCTCCATTCGTCGACACCACCCGCGCCCCGTCCATGACCGCCGCCCTGACCTCCGCGTCACCTCCGTCGGAGCAGTCGTCGCGCTGCCCTGCCTTCCTCAAATTCGATGAACCCCGAACCCTCTTTCCGCGTGCGTCCCTCCTCCTGGAGCGCCCGGCCGCCCGCTCCACTCCGCCGGCGTCCTCCTCCGCTCGCCGAGCTCTTCCATCATCCTCTCCCTCTCTCTCGCCCGTCCCTCTTTCTCCTCTTACCCTCTCGATTCTTCTCTCTCTCATACTTTCTAATTTCTATTTCTCCTTTCTTTCTATGAAGGGAGAGTAGCAGTTTGACTTTGGCAAATTGTTTTTATTATTATTGTTGTTCTTTTGTTTTTTATTTTTGTTGTTATTGTTTTATTATTATTATTATTATTTTATGGATATTATTATTATTATTATTATTATTATTATTATTATTATTATCTTTTTAATTACAGAATATTAAGTAAGTATATATTATTGGTATTATATTTGATTTAAGAATTTTTATTATTAGTATTATTTATATTGTTATTATTATAAGTATAAGTAAATATTTTTGACATTGGGTTAGAAGCCCTAATTGCACTTGCTATATATATATATATATATATATATATATATATATATATATATATATATATATATATATATATATATATATATATATATATATATATATTTGTGGCATTAAAAGTATAGCTTATTAATAAAATTTTATTTTTACAAAATATTGTCCTTAACCTTAAATAATTTTTCTAATATTATTTTGGTTCGCCTAAAATATTTTTGATTTATAAGATATAGGTTTTTATTTGACAAAAGTTACAGTTTTGCCTTCAAAAGACTTTTGATTTTTCGGATATTTATTTGAAAGCACATTTTGACTAATAAATTATATTTCAAGTATTATAAATTAGTTTTCAAAAAAAAATCATATATTTATTATTCGTCAAAATTTTCTTTATTCTTCCGACCGTGACTCAACCCCCTTCTTTCCTATTCATTCGCCAATTCTATACTACCTTATATCCACCCTAACTAGTTTGACCCTTCTGGACCCAATGGAATCGTCCGTGCCGACATCAGAGGTCACCTTGCATAGTTGTTGCACCGAAGTCGTAATTTGCGCCATCTTGATCATCGCAGCACACCAGGTGCCCTATCAGGCAAGACACCTTGCCATTTGCTGTTTACCTATTTTAGCTCATATTTTATGCATTATTTATTTTTTTATACAAAATAAACTGTGATACATGGCATAACCTGTTAGAACTTACTGTTCATTTATGTTTTCTGCTATGTATTATTTTTTACCCATTAAACCTAGATTTAAGGGACCACCTTGTGTGTTGCATTCATGGCCTTGACACGTTATACCACAAAGTTATGTGTCACATGTAGAACATGGACGTACGTGATTGGCTGGCCACCAGTACGTACAAGCCGTGCGATAGGTATAACCGCTAATAGAGATTGTATGCTAGTTTGACTTAGCGTTTATAGTGGTTTGTGTTGTGGATACAACACAGTAGACATTGGGCGGGGAGGACAATTCCTTAGCGTATGGGCTTTGATGCACTTTCCCTTATGACCCGGATTCTCCACTGGAGATACGGGACTGATGACCCATAATTACTGACGGCCACTGACGTTCTGAGGAACGTTATGCTCTTGGGCCTCTAGTGCCCCAAGGGGGGACTATGCCGATCCTATTTAGCCAGGGACCATGCGTAGGAAGGATTGTTCTTAACTACATTTCACTTAGAACGGTTAGGCTACCTTATCTATTATGTATGAGTACTTTTGGTTTGGGTACTTGTATCTGTCCGTGGCTTGGAACAATAACTTGTCGCGGATTAGTTCGTCACATCTTATTCTTGTTTGGTTGTAGGTGTGACTTACTACTTCAATGAGAAGGTATTGAACCTTGTTGAGGTTCGGATACCATATTGGATTCATAGCATGGAAAGATACGTCACCGTGAATTAGTTTACCATCTCCTGTCCTTGTTTGGTTGGGGGGATGGTACGCTCGTTCAATAGGTGTGTATTGGACCATGTTATAATTCAATTGACTTATTTATTTGAGCAATATTTATTCAGTTTATATGGCATGATATTATGTGTCTTGTTACGTCCCTCTAAGGACCTGGTTATCTCTCCAGGTGTGTGCTTTTGTCTTTTGCAGGTGTTCTAGCTCTAGCCGTGATCATCGCTATTTATTCGAGGATGATTGCACTTGGATCGTCTTCGCTTTGCTCGCCAAAAATTATTTCTTTTCTCATGTATTTTTCTTTACTTGTTGGTAGTGGATTTGTCTCCGTCCAACATATTGTATCAAGACAATTCATTATCATTATATGATATCTTTTATCATTTATTTTGTGTGGATGAGATTAGTTATGGTTCTACTGCATTTTATAGCTTATGTATTCGTACGAGGTTTCTATATATTATAGTGTACTTCGTATGAATACAGCTGGCATGTCTACGTTCCTAGTCCTACGTATTTTAGGACTGGGGCGTTACAAGTTTTTGTGGTGGCCCATGTAGGTCAAGATAAATTTTTTGGTTACTTTACCGTACCAAGCAAGCCTGCGAATAAGATTAGAAGTCTAGGATCTCATCCACATACTTGACCTTTTTTTTCCTCGATTCCATATTCGACCGACTCGTCGATTGCATCTTGCTTGATTTCTTCTATCATTATTCTTATCTTTCCTTCGTGCTTGCTAGAGATTGACCGTACTAGTTAGCTATCCCAAACACCATTAGTCTAATCCTTTTAAGTTGGGTAGAATGCCTTGTGACCTAGCAAACCCTTTGTCCTTGTGACCTATAATAGTAAGTTTACTTAGATTCTAGAATCTAGAAGACCCTAACCCATCTAGACACCCAAAGACTTGGACAAGAAGACTATGGGATAACTGTATGAAGACTATCACATGACATGACTTATATCCTTTAGAAGTTCGAACCAATTTCTACTTTCTTCCAATTTTTGTCTCCCGTGCCTATGTTTGTACCACCTTGACTAATGTTGCTACTATAATCTAGTTTTGCAAACTCATCCATTTATCGAGTTTGTTCATGACTTATGCTATTGAGCGCGCTCACTATCATATTGTCTAATCAGAACTGGTACATGATGGTCTGATCAACCGAGTGCACTTTGGTTCGCCTTTGTCTATTATTCTACGTGGACGGAACATAATTAAACTTGTCCTCTAAAATTCCATCCACGACTGCCTTGACAATTCCTTTGAAATTATTCGATCGTCTTTGAATCACGTATCCGTATTCGATAACGCCTCCGTCGAACTCTATATTGCTTTCGCTTTCACCAATTTTCGAAGGACGAAGGCGTTATACTTGAAATTCCTCTAGCTGTCCTATCAATTATGACCATTACCACTCGAGGTTGCTATATCTTCATCCTAAACTACTCGGCCCTATCAAGACCCTCTAATCGCTTAATTTAAGTGAATCTATTTCGTTCTCTTAATCGTGACCCTCATTCATTACCCGTGACCATACCGTGTTATTTTTTTATGATCTAGATCACGATTTCTTACGGCATGATTTTGTTATTGATTGTTCCCCATCGATACTCTCTTGTGTCTTCTCACCCTCCTACTAATTTTTAATTTCGAGGACGAAATTCTTTTAAGTTGGGTAGGATGTAAAACCCCTAAATTTTTACTATGTTTTTTAAAATTTTGGTACCGATTTAAATTTTTTTGTATTGTACGTCGCTTAGTCATATTGTACGTTGCGTTACATTTCGTGATTGCTCGACGAGTGCGAATATTTGCGAGCGTACACATTTGTGGAAAAATATTTTTCCTATTTTTATTGTTTCAAGAAAAAATATATAATAATTATTTTTAGCTATCAAAATTCTAAATTTATATTTTTATTTTTGAAAAGCCTTTTTTAGACAGTTATAATAATAAAATATATTCTAATAAAATGGTATGCTAGAAAAGTGTATATTTGTAAATATTATTTGTGCATACAAATTTCGTAATTAATTATTAGTTTATTTTGACAAATAATAATATAATTTTTGAAATTTTTATTTATAGTATTTTTGAAAAAATATATTTGAAAATTTTGGTGGCAATTTAAATCTTGATTTGAATTTATGGATTTATTTGTATAGTTAAATATTTAAAATTTGATTTATCCCATTTGATTTAAACTAAAAATTTAATTAGATTCAAATTGGATTTGTATTTGGATTTAGATTTGATTGATTTTAAATTAAATTACGAATTATCTAAATTGGGTTTAAATGAATCATAATTCTTATCCAATTGGGAATTTCCACATCCTATAAATAGGAAGGTACTCCTCCAATTTCTATCATTCATTATTTTTCAACAAATTTCCTCCATAAATCTTCGTGAATCATGTATGTGTCCATCCAAATTTTTATTCCATTAATTATACATTGCTCCTCCTACGTGCCGACAACCCCGGCACGATACATCAAATTCCAATTTCTAACCTAGCTCTAACCCTAACCCCGTCCCCGCCTGCTGCTCGAACCCGGCTGCATCTCCTTCGCCGTACCCGACCTTCACTCCCGACACAACTCGACAGCTCCTATTACAACTACCACCCCAATGCCCCTACAGCCCGACCCTCGACTACGCCGCACCTCTCCTGCTCCTCGTCCCAGAACAACATCATCGGCCGTCAAACCCCCGTACACCACCGCCGTACGTACGGCCAGTCCACCGCCACCGGTGACTACCACCACGACCGAAAAACCCCAAAACCCCATCATCACCACAACCACCACCCCACTGCCCCTACAGCCCGACCCTCGACTACGTCGCAACTCTCCTGCTCCTCCTCCCAGAACAACATCGTCGGCCGTCAAACCCCCGTACACCACCGCCCGCACCTACGGCCAGTCCACCGCCACCGGTGACTCCCACAACGACCGAAAAGCCCCAAAACCCCATCATGACTACCATCACCACCGTCACCGTCGTCACGACCATCCCGGCCGTCGACAACCACCACCATCATCATCACCACGCCACCACCGACAACAAACCCAAAAAATAAAACCCCAAAATTAGATCACCACCACCGCCAGGCCGTCGCCCCGTCCATGGCCGTCGCCCTGACCTCCGCGTCACCACCGTCGGAGCAGTCGTCGCGCCGCCCTGCCTTCCTCAAACCCGAGGAACTCCGAACCCTCTTCCCGCGCGCGTCCCTCCTCCTGGAGCGCCCGGCTGCCCGCTCCGCTCCACCGGCGTCCTCCTCCGCTCGCCGAGCTCTTCCGTCATCCTCTCCCTCTCTCTCGTCCGTCCCTCTTTCTCCTCTCACCCTCTCGATTCTTCTCTTTCTCCTACTTTCTAATTTCTATTTCTCCTTTCTTTCTATCAAGGAAGAGTAACAGTTTGACTTTGGCAAATTGTTTTTATTATTATTGTTGTTCTTTTGTTTTTTATTTTTGTTGTTATTGTTTTATTATTATTATTATTATTATTATTATTATTTTATGGATATTATTTTATGGATATTATTATTATTATTATTATCTTTTTAATTACAGAATATTAAGTAAGTATATATTATTGGTATTATATTTGATTTAATAATTTTTATTATTTGTATTATTTATATTGTTATTATTATAAGTATAAGTAAATATTTTCGACATTGGGTTAGAAGTCCTAATTGCACTTGCTATATATATTTGTGGCATTAAAAGTATAGCTTATTAATAAAATTTTATTTTTACAAAATATGGTTCTTAACCTTAAATAATTTTTCTAATATTATTTTGGTTCGCCTAAAATATTTTTGATTTATAACTTATAGGTTTTTGTTTGACAAAACTTACAGTTTTGCCTTAAAAAGACTTTTGATTTTTCGGATATTTATTTGAAAGTACATTTTGACTAATAAATTATATTTCAAGTATTATAAATTAGTTTTCAAAAAAAATCATATATTTATTATTCGTCAAAATTTTCTTTATTCTTCCGACCGTGACTCAACCCTCCTCTTTCCTATTCGATCGCCAATTCTATACTACCTTATGTCCACCCTAACTAGTTTGACCCTTCTGGACCCAATGGAGTCGTCCGTGCCGACATCAGAGGTCACCTTACATAGTTGTTGCACCGAAGTCGCAATTTGCGCCTGTAATGCCTGTGTTCGTATTACGTATTTAGAATACATATACGTATTTTATATTATATTTGCATATCTCCTTGGTTTGGTTTGGCTTGGTTATTCTTGGTTCGGGTTGGCTTGGTTCGGTTTAGGATTTCTATTGGTTCATTATGAACCAAAGGGTGAACCCCCTACCTACCACCACCACTACCATTTATTAACCCCTTCTCCTTCTCTCTCTTCATTTATCATCTTCTCTACCATTACTTCCTTACCTACCAGAGAGAGAGAGAGAGGTCTAGGCAAGTGCAACTTGCTTCATAGAGGAACTCTAATTTTATTGCTTAATTCTCTTCCTTATAGCATTTTAACTTACTTTAGAACTTGGCATTTTTACTTTCCATGGCTAGATTCTTCTAGATCTAAGTTTACTTTATTTTTGGATTTCTTGGGTTTTGATCTACTTAATCCTGTTATTTATGAGTTTTGAGGGTTCTATGTTGTATAGAATCTTGTTCTGCCCCATTTTGACCTATGGAAGTCTGGATTCCGACTTCGGATGATGGAATTATGAAGTTTTGAAGCCATGGGTTCCATGGCTCTTCTTCTCGGACAAGTGGAGAAGAAGAGCAGTACTTGACCACATGAATTCTCATGCGGCAAGTCTCTGGCCGCATGGCCTTCCCAGCCGCATGAGACTCGCTTGAGCTCAGCCGCATGGGAAGTTCTATCCAGCTGCATGAGACTCGCTCGAGCCCAGCCGCAAAGGGAGTTCTTCCAGCCGCATAAGATTTCTCTAGCTTCGGCTGCATGAGACCTAACTGAATTGAGCCGCATAAATCCCCTCTGCTCCTTTTCAGTCGTATGTGTCCTTTCTTTTGAGCCGCATGGACCCGTGTCTTCTCGGCCGCATAGGATCCATTCTTCCGCCAGCCGCATAGGCTTGGTTTCCCGCCAGCCGCATGGACTCATATCTTCCCAGCCGCATGGGGTGCTCTGGCTGAGCCGCATATGCCCCTTCCTTACCACTGGCCGCATACGACTGATACCCTTCAGCCGCCTGAATCCATTCTCCTGAGGCGCATAAATTCACCCCCTGAGCCGCATGGACTTCCTGTGCCTTGTCTTATTATATTATTATTATTTTATTAGATTTTTGACATCCATTTTATATCCTTACGCCTTTTATCCTGAACTTGATAAATCACGATTTGATTAACATGATTGAAATGACAGTTGCACATGACCTAACAGTGACCCGTGGTGGTGCACTTTTGACAAGTAACCTGACATGACCTGATAGTGGCCCGTCATGGCGCACTCCTGACAAGTGAACTTGACATGATAAACCTGACATGATTATCTTGATAAGCTGTTGCGACGGCTACCTGACATGACATGACCTGTATAATTAATCTGGACACCGTGGGCGATTGTGCTTGTACAAATAATCTAGTCCTGTCTTGCATCATGTCTAGGAGGGGACTCCTGAGTACCACGGTCAGGAGTACCTATTGAAATGGACTAAGGCTAATAACTAGATTAATACACTAGTCATAAAGAGATCTTTCAGCTACAGGCAATCCCGTTACCTGGGCACGCCTTGGGATCTGTAGCCTGCCGTCGAGTAGGGCACATTTCCAGCACACTGTCATGTGTTGCACCCTTCAAGCTACCTAAGGGTACATTCGTTTCCTGGACGATGTACCCACCTGAATTCAACTCTAATCTTTCAACCCGGATAACCTGGATGGTCTGTGGGGCTTGTGGCTGTGGAATAATCTCACTACATCTTGTTAGTAATTAGGCTTGTGACAACCCTAGTTAGTTAAAGTATCAAGCCATAATTCTTGCTTGGCCGTGAAATGATTGGATAGAGTCTAACCAGTCTAGTCTTGCTCTGATCCAGTTCCAGATTATTGAATGACCAGAATGCTTATATTTATTTTACCGATAAATGGTGAGAATTCCAAGTTCTGTTCAGATGAAGGGCTACAACCCCGGTCCTTGTTTGGTTTACGGGTTGTAACCTGGTTATCTGAATAGTTCTATGGTTATCTCGTCGTATATCATCCTGATGTATTTTCTTTATTTCCAGTTCTTACTTTTATTTATACTCTTGTGCTGATTGCTGGTTTTAGTTCCTAAGTGAAGCCTCCTTTGTGGCACTTGCTCTTTCTGGGGTCTGACCCAGCTAGTTTTGTGTGGCCAGATTTCGGAGCAGCTCCAGAGGATCTATCGCTTTTCCAGCCCGATGGTGAACACCAGACGTAACCAGGGCAACGAATGGATTATTTTTGGCTCTCCCACTCTATTATAAAAATATTCTTTTGAGGCGTTTAGCCGGTGAGCACCTGTTTAGCTCGATTGTACTTTACTTACTGTCTGCCTACGGGCAGTAACATGATTAACAGATCCTAGGGTTGATCATATATGACTGAACTCTTGCTAGTCCTGACTTTTTGTAATGACTAGCTTCATGATCAACTGAATATGTAATGTTTGGGACGCCTTACTATTGTATATTTAATGATCATACTTCTTGTAATCTTTTACTTACTTGCTTGTGATTGAGATACTAGGCTTGTTCATAACCTTAAGAGACTGTTGGCTTGTAGATAAACCCTCATGTATCTAGACAGCCGTGACCGTATAGCGAGATGGATTCCATTTCATATATGTAGCTGGCTATGTCTGCCCCCGCTCTCCAGTATTCTGGTTCTGGGGCGTGACATGGTTTAAGTGGTGGCCCATGCAGGTCTTGTAAATCAAGATATATGAGGGTTTACCGAATAGATGTCTCAATCAATATTCGCCCTTGATCTCTGCTCATATCTTCTGAATCCCTGGATTCTTGTCCTGATCATATGCTTGTATCGTTGATCTGTCCTGGTCCTTCCTTATTGTTCCCCATGTCGTCTTCTTCAGTGGCATTATTCCTGGACCTGTCGGTCAGCAAGGCGGAGCACTTCCCGCGGATCAGCAGCAATCCGGAGATCAAGCCCAGCATTCGGGAGTAGCCTCCAGAGTCGCCGTCTGATGGAGAACCACCAGTCCAGCCAGTTCAGCCTGCCGAGCCTGATGATGGCACATTAGTAGGACTCGTCAGGACCTTGATATCTTCTCAAGATCGTCGTGGAGATGCCTTGCACCAGGCAGTGACGGATGCTTTGACCAGAGGCGGTCATCCAGGGAACAGTGCGGCCAACAGCTTCAAGCGCTTGAACCCTCCATTCTTCGACGGTAGTGAAGATGCTATCGCAGCAGATGCATGGCTTCAGGACACAGAGGTGATTCTAGAAGCAGCCAGGACCCCAGAGAACGAGAAGGTGGCCGTTGTACGCCTGCAGTTGTTAGATCTTGCACGCAGCTGGTGGGCGGCGCAGGCCGTTGGATTAGCAGCACCCATTGCTTGGGCAGTATTCAGAGAGAGATTCCAGACCAAGTATTTTGATGTCGTGGCTCGGTATGATCTGCAGATGAGGTTTACCAATCTGAAGCAGATGGACAAGACGGTCGACGGATATGCGGCCGAGTTTTCCAGACTCAATCGGTTTGCTCCCACCTTGGTGGCAACCGAGTATGATAGAGCCCAACGGTTCCAGCAGGGACTTCACCTGGAGATCTTGTTGACAGTTGAGCAGTTTGAGCATCAGAATTTTGATGCAGTCTTGAGAGCAGCTATGAGGCATGAGTATACCTCCTAGAGGATCGTGGATAGGGCCGAAGGTCGGAAGAGATCTCACGGCCAGATGAATCAGTCTTCGGCACCAGCCCCGGCAGCCAGGGCCTTGACTATTGGAGTTCCGAGGCGGGCGGCCTCTGTAACGTCGGTCCAGCATTCCACCCCGACGTACCCTCAGCAGCAGCAGCAGAAGCAGAAGCAGTCTTCCGCAGTGGGATGTTCTTATTGTGGAAAGCCGGGCCATGTGGTGGCAGAATGTCGTAGGGCGCAAGGATTGTGTCTGGCTTGTGGAGCAGCAGACCATAGGATTGGATCCTGCCCGAATAGGGGTGGTTCATCCTCGTCCAACCTTTCTAGCTCTTCGATGAGAGGACCAGGTCCGGTCCAGCAGCAGCAGTATCCATTGCTGAGGCCCTTGCCGCCTCAGTCCCAGGTATTCCAGCAGCAGAACCCCCAGCAATATGCACAAGCCCAAGTCCAGAGTCAGAATAGGCAGCAAGGATTTCAGCAGAGGGGACCAGCACCCCGAGGGCATGGTCAGGCTATGGCGATGACCATGGAGGAAGGATTGGCACCAGAAGAGGTAGTGGCAGGTACTATTCTCGTCAACTCCTTTCCAGCTTCAGCTTTATTTGATTCTGGTGCATCACATTCTTTTATGTCTATACGATTCGCGACACGGATAGGATTGGAGCCCGAGTCATTATCAGTAAGACTCAATATACTTACTGGTAACGGACTTGTGGGAGTAGATAGAGTGTTTTTCTCGTGTCGGATCGTAGTTAGCGGTAGAGAATTCCTCGCTAGATTGATAGAGTTCCCGATGGCCGATTATTATGTGGTCCTAGGGATGGATTGGTTGAGGAACCAGTATGCTAGGATAGACTGCCATATTGGTAGGATTATTTTTAGCATTCCAGGAGAGCCAGAGTTTTTATTTTCCAGAGGTGCAGTTGAGCCTTCTCCCCCAGTGTTGTGGATGGCAGTAGCAGCAGTTCAGTTGCCCAGGATAGTGGATGAGTTCCCAGATGTTTTCCCAGAAGAACTTCCAGGTATGCCTCCGGAGCGGGAGATCGAGTTCACTATAGACTTGATTCCCGGGACAGTCCCAGTATCAGAGAGAGTCTACAGGATGGCGCCATCAGAGTTGGAGATATTTACAAGATGATTGAAGAACTCAGAACCAAGGAATTCATTCGTGCTAGTGGATCGCCTTGGAGAGCCCCGATGCTTCTTGTGAAAAGAAAGGATGGTACGTCCAGGTTATGTGTTGATTATCGTATCTTGAACTCAGTGACAATCAAGAACAGATACCCTCTTCCGAGGATAGATGACTTATTTGATCAACTCAAGGGGGCTTCAGTATTCTCGAAGATTGATTTGCACTCAGGTTATCATCAGATCAGAGTCAGAGAGCAGGACATCCCGAAGACAGCTTTTAGATCGAGATATGGGCATTGGGAGTTCCTTATGATGCCATTTGGAGCGACCAATGCACCGGCAGTATTCATGGACCTCATGAATCGCATCTTCATGCCTTACTTGGATCATTTTATGATTGTGTTCTTGGATGACATCCTGGTCTACAGTAAGAGTGAGACGGAGCATGAGCAGCATCTCCGTATAGTTCTTCAGATCCTGAGAGAGCACCAGTTATATGCCAAGTTCAGTAAATGCAAGTTCTGGCTCGATCGCATTTCGTACTTGGGTCATATCATCACTAGAGGAGGAGTAGAAGTGGGTCTCCAGAAGTTTATGGCTATTGAGTCATGGCCAGTGCCCAGTACAGTTGTAGAAGTTTACAGTTTTCTTGGATTGGCCGGCTACTACCGGCGATTTGTTTCAAATTTTGCTCGGATTTCAGCGCCATTGACCCAATTGACCCACAAAGATGCACAGTTTGCTTGGACAGCAGAGTGTCAGAGTTCTTTTGAGCAGTTGAAGCGAGGCCTGATAACGGCTCCTATTCTCACGCTTCCAGATGGGACCGAAGGATTCTCAGTGTACTGTGATCCTTCAGGCAGAGGTTTAGGATGTGTTCTGATGTAGCATGGGAAGGTAATAGCTTATGCGTTACGACAACTTCGTGATCATGAGAAGAATTACCCAACCCATGACTTGGAGCTGGCAGTAGTGGTGTTTGCACTTAAGTTATGGAGGCACTACTTGTATGGAGATAGGGTAAAGATTTTTACCGACCACAAGAGCCTGAAGTATGTTTTCATCCAGAAGGATCTTAACATGCGTCAAAGAAGATGGTTGGAGCTTCTTGTGGATTATGTTGTCAGCTTGCAGTATCATCCCGGGAAGGCCAACGTTGTTGCGGATGCTTTAAGCAGGAGAGCCAGAGTTTATTTTCTAATAGCGCAACCAGAGCTGTTAGCAGATCTTCAGAAGATGGGTATTGAAGTTGTTCTCCCTTCCAGTGTGGCCTTGATGGCTAGTATGCAAGTTCAGTCCACTATAGTCGAGAGGATCCAGATGGCGCAGTCGACAAATTCCAAGCTTAGCGACTCAGAGCAGAGTGTGAGGCAGAATGAAGACCAGAGTTATGCATTCATGAGAATGGTACACTTCGATATGGTAAGCGTCTTTGTGTACCCAGCGGAGATATCCGGCAGAAGATTATGTCAGAAGCGCACAGTTCGCAGTATTCCATCCATCCTGTCAGTACGAAGATGTACCGCGATATCCATCAACACTTTTGGTGGAATGGCATGAAGCGGAAGATAGCCCGGTTTGTCTTTCGATGTTTGGTTTGCCAACAAGTTAAGGCTGAACATCAGAGGCCGGCTTGACTTCTTCAGCCCTTGCCCATTCCAGAGTGGACGTGGAAGCATGTGACCATGGATTTCATGACTGGATTACCTAGATCCCCAGCTGGTCGAGATGCTATTTGGGTTATAGTTGACCGGCTCATGAAAGTGGCTCACTTTCTTCCATTCAGAGTTGGTCAGTCGACGGCTCAGTTAGCAGAGATGTACCTCAGACAGATTATCAGGTTGCACGGAGTGCCAGTCAGTATCACCTCGGACCGAGATTCAAGATTTACGTCGCACTTTTGGCGTAGCTTGCAAGAGAGTTTGGGGACTCATCTCCAATTCAGCTCAGCTTATCACCCGCAGACAGATGGCCAGTCAGAGCGCATGATCCAGACTCTTGAAGACATGTTGCGGTCCTGTATACTTGACTTCGGAGGTTTGTGGGAAGATCACTTGCACCTGGTGGAATTCTCGTACAATAATAGTTTCCAGGCTAGTATCCAGATGGCACCGTTCGAGGCATTGTATGGTAGGAAGTGCAGATCCCCGTTAGCCTGGGACGATGTCGGAGAGAGGCAGATGCTCGGTCCGGAAATGATTGCTCAGACGGTTGAGGTGGTCAGGAGAGTCAGAGATCATCTTCGAGTTGCCCAAGATCGTCAGTGCCATTGGGCCGATTCTCATCGGCGCCCTCTCGAGTTTTCGGTCGGCAATCATGTATTCCTGAGGATTTTACCTAACCATGGCGTCATTCGTTTCGGCGTACGGGGAAAGCTTAGTCCTAGGTATATAGGACCATTCTACATTCTGGAGCGAGTAGAAGATGTATCCTATCGTCTCGCTCTTCCGCCGTCGTTAAGCGAGGTGCATGACGTATTCCATGTATCTCAATTACGACGGTATATCCCAGACCCGAGCCACGAACTGAATCATTCGAAATTGGTTGTCGGTACCAACCTTTCGTATCAGGAGAGGCCCATGTCTATATTGGACCGGAGAGAGAAGACACTCAAGAACAAGACTATCAAGTTAGTCCGAATTGCTTGGGGTCATCACTCTTTGGGTGAGTCAACGTGGGAGCGTGAGGATGATATCCGATCGCGATATCCCGACTTGTTTGACTCATGAGGTATAATCTCCTTCTTATGACTCATGCCTTTGATTCCTTGCTTGCATGATTGATTGCTTGATTGATTGACTAGTATAGCTTGCCTGTGATTAGTGTAACTTGTCATTGCTCCTCTAGCCTCTTGATTAAATTTCGAGAACGGAATTCTTTTAAGGTGGGTAGAGTTGTAATGCCTGTGTTCGTATTACGTATTTGGAATATGTATACGTATTTTATATTATATTTGCATATCTCCTTGGTTTGGTTTGGCTTGGTTATTCTTGGTTCGGGTTGGCTTGGTTCGAGATTGCTATTGGTTCATTATGAACCAAAGGGTGAACCCCCTACCTACCACCACCACTACCATTTATTAACCCCTTCTCCTTCTCTCTCTTCATTTATCATCTTCTCCACCATTACTTCCTTACCTGCCAGAGAGAGAGAGAGGTCTAGGCAAGTGCAACTTGCTTCATGGAGGAACTCTAATTTTATTGCTTCATTCTCTTCCTTACAGTATTTTAACTTACTTTAGAACTTGGCATTTTCACTTTCCATGGCTAGATTCTTCTAGATCTAAGTTTACTTTATTTTTGGATTTCTTGGATTTTGATCTACTTAATCCTGTTATTTCTGAGTTTTGAGGGTTCTATGTTGTAGAGAATCTTGTTCTGCCATATTTTGACCTATGGAAGTCTGGATTTCGACTTCGGATGATGGAATTATGAAGTTTTGAAGCCATGGGTTCCATGGCTCTTCTTCTCGGACAAGTGGAGAAGAAGAGCAGTACTTGACCGCATGAATTCTCATGCGGCAAGTCTCTGGCCGTATGGCCTTTCCAGCCGCATGAGACTCGTTTGAGCTCAACCGCATGGGAAGTTCTACCCAGCCGCATGAGACTCGCTCGAGCCCAGCCACATAGGGAGTTCTTCCAGCCGCATAAGATTTCTCTAGCCTCGGCTGCATGAGACCTAACTGAATTGAGCCGCATAAATCCCCCCTGCTCCTTTTCAGCCGCATGTGTCCTTTCTTCTGAGCCGCATGGACCCGTGTCTTCTCGGCCGCATAGGATCCATTCTTCTGCCAGCCGCATAGGCTTGGTTTCCCGCCAGCCGCATGGACTCATATCTTCCCAGCCGCATGGGGTGCTCTGGCTGAGCCGCATATGCCCCTTCCTTACCACTGGCCGCATACGACTGATACCCTTCAGCCGCCTGAATCTATTCTCCTGAGCCGCATGAATTCATCCCCCTGAGCCGCATGGACTTCCTGTGCCTTGTCTTATTATATTATTATTATTTTATTAGATATTTAACATCTATTTTATATCCTTATGCCTTTTGTCCTGAACTTGATAAATAATGATTTGATTAACATGATTGAAATGACAGTTGCACATGACCTAACAGTGACCCGTGGTGGTGTACTTTTGACAAGTAACCTGACATGACCTGATAGTGGCCCGTCATGGCGCACTCCTGACAAGTGAACTTGACATGATAAACCTGACATAATTATCTTGATAAGCTGTTGCGACGGCTACCTGACATGACATGACCTGTATAATTAATCTGGACACCGTGGGCGATTGTACTTATACAAATAATCTAGTCCTGTCTTGCATCATGTCTAGGAGGGGACTCCTGAGTACCACGGTCAGAAGTACCTATTGAAATGGACTAAGGCTAATAACTAGATTAATACACTAGTCATAAAGAGATCTTCCAGCTACAGGCAATCCCGTTACCTGGGCACGCCTTGGGATCTGTAGCCTGCCGTCGAGTAGGGTACATTTCTAGCACACTGTCATGTGTTGCACCCTTCAAGCTACCTAAGGGTATATTTATTTCCTGGACGATGTACCCACCTGAATTCAACTCTAATCTTTCAACCCGGGTAACCTGGATGGTCTGCAGGGCTTGTTGCTGTGGAATAATCTCACTGCATCTTGTTAGTAATTAGGCTTGTGACAACCCTAGTTAGTTAAAGTATCAAGCCGTAATTCTTGGTTGGCCGTAAAATGATTGGATGGAGTCTAACCAATCTAGTCTTGCTCTGATCCTGTTCCAGATTATTGAATGACCAGAATGCTTGTATTTATTTTACCGATAAATGGTGAGAATTCCAAGTTCTGTTCAGATGAAGGGCTACAACCTCGGTCCTTGTTTGGTTTACGGGTTGTAACCTGGTTATCTGAATAGTTCCATGGTTATCTCGTCGTATATCATCCTGATGTATTTTTTTATTTTCAGTTCTTACTTTTATTTATACTCTTGTGCTGATTGCTGGTTTTAGTTCCTAAGTGAAGCCTCCTTTGTGGCACTTGCTCTTTCTGGGGTCTGACCCAGCTGGTTTTGTGTGGCCAGATTTCGGAGCAGCTACAGAGGATCTACCGCTTTTTCAGCCCGATGGTGAACACCAGACGTAACCAGGGCAACGAGTGGGTTATTTTTGGCTCTTTCACTCTATTTTAAAAATATTCTTTTGAGGCGTTTAGCCGGCGAGCACCTGTTTAGCTCGATTGCACTTTACTTACTGTCTGCCTACGGGCTGTAACATGATTA
Organism: Iris pallida; assembly: GCA_029216955.1. Taxonomy (NCBI): domain Eukaryota; kingdom Viridiplantae; phylum Streptophyta; class Magnoliopsida; order Asparagales; family Iridaceae; genus Iris; species Iris pallida. The sequence continues at coordinate 17,951,833 of JANAVB010034418.1, forward strand.
ACAGATCCTAGGGTTGATCATGTATGAGTGAACTCTTGCTAGTCCTGACATTTTGTAACGACTAGCTTCATGATCAACTGAATATGTAATATTTGGGACGCCTTACTATTATATATTTAATGATCATACTTCTTGTAATCTTTTACTTACTTGCTTGTGATTGAGACACTAGGCTTGTTCATGACCTTAAGAGACTGTTGGCTTGTAGATAAACCCTCATGTATCTAGACAGCCGTGACCGTATAGCGAGATGAATTCCATTTTATATACGTAGCTGGCTATGTCTGCCCCCGCTCTCCAGTATTCTGGTTCTGGGGCGTGACAGCGCCATCTTGATCATCGTAGCACACCAGGCGCCCTATCAGGCAAGACATCTTGTTATTTGCTGTTTACTAATTTTAGCTCATATTTCATGCATTATTTATTTTCTTTATGCAAAATAAACTGTGATACATGGCATTGTTTGTCATAAAATATAAAAGGACAGAACAATTATCGGAGGACTGGACTTTTACTTCACAATACAAACTCGCTTGTACAAAGAAAGCCTAGGGACGAAAACCTAGGTACAGCAGTCTAAGTACAATTGTTTATTTTAGATTCTGGGGGGTGACGATAGAGGCTCGGGAAAGCGACGGCCGCTCTGCCTTACTCCTTAGACGATCGGGTGCAGCTTTTGGACTCTGTAGAAGAACTGACGGGCGTTGATAAAGAAATGCTCTCTCTCTTCAGGCTCTCTGGCTCTCTATGTGTGTCTGTCTCTGTATTTCTCTCTGTATCTGTCTCTGTGTATATGTGTCTCTCCGTATATATGTGAAAGAGAATGGCACCCTGCTATTTATAAGAGTGGGGGGCCACATTAGGGTTTACAATGATTGCCCATTCTTGAAAGTCGACGGCTAAGGAGCATTAAATCTGGGCCGTTCATCGAGATTTGAGCAATAAATATGATTGCATCAAATCTTTTGTGGATAATTAATGCTGATTGACATAAATCCTCCTGATTTATCATGCCAACCTCGGATTCCTCGACACGTGTCTTTAATTAGCTTATTTGCGAATGATCTGATTTGATCCCAATATTTCATTAGGATTTGCTGAGAGATTTCGATCAATCTGATGCCACGTGCCCTACTATCATGCCACACGTCATAACAGCAAAAATCTGAGCCGCAAGAAAGTTGGGCCACATAAGGCTGGCCACGTGTCCAGGCTGTCTAAGAGTGGCCCCCCAAAACATTTGGACCGTATGGTATAATTTGAGCCGCATGAGTGTGGATGACTGTATGAGTGAACTATATGGAGATAGTCCTCGTGAGCCGCATGGGGATGGTCTTCGTGAGCCGCATGGGGCTGTCCTTCATGAGCTGCATGGAGCTAGTCTATGTAAGCCGCATGGGCCTGGTCTTCACGAGCCGCATGGAAGAGTCCCCGCTTGGGCCGCATACAACTGTTCACGTGTCAAAGCCGCATGACAGTTTCTGAATCTCGGGAGATTGTGTCAGAGATTTTCATCGCTTCCCAAGGAATCCATCATTATGAGGGAGTCATAATGATATCTTCGGGTCAGAACTGTCACCTCGTCAAAGCTGTCAGCCGTCATGGCATTTAATGCAAAACGAGAGAGCTATTTGTAAGCCACGTGGCTCCTCTTTGAGCCGCATAGGACTTGTTTGAGCCGCATAGACGCTCGAGCCGCATGGATACTTGAGCCGCATGAACGTTCTGAGCCGCAGGGGTCTTTCTTTATTCTTTTCCATGCTTCTACAAGACCCCCTTCAAAGTTTTCAATTTACAAAATTGAAATACTTTGGATAAGAAGCATGGCCATGATGTCCTGGCCGCATGGATGTCTCGGCTGTATGGGTCTTTCGCTACGTCACCTTGCCACGTATGGAGATCTTTTGCATTAAATGCTGTTGATTTGCTATCAGTTTTGAGGTCACTTTTCGGGGCGGGATCCCAGGAGTATGGCCTTTATTTTAGGCGGCTCGCCTCGATAACCGAAGAGTTGGTTTTCGTTCTGTACGAGAATCGAAGCGCCTTAGTTTTGTTTATAAATATGGATGAGTTCATTCGGAGGGATTTCTTTACTTTCTCCTTCGTCCCCAACTGTTGTTGTCTTTCCTTTCTTTTCCTATTTCCATTCTCCGACTGTTGAAGATGGCCCCCAAATCGTCCAAGTTCGTCTCCGCTGCTGCGAAAGGCAAAAAGGTGGCTTTCTCGTCGGCCGCCGTGCCCGAAGTGCATCCTGATGTTCGCCCCGCTTTCAAGGGTAAGGAATGGATTTGAATACTTTGAACCCCAAAGACTCATGGCTCTGTTGCATAACATATGCACAAGCCTTCATCGTTTAAATCGCTCAAGTTCGATCATGATGGAGCCGTTTGCGTTGTATGGGCCGCATGACCCTCTCGCATCCGAGCCACATAGGACATTCCCTATGTTTGAGCCGTATGAGAAGGATTTTAAGTCGCAAGATTACTTCTGGATATGAACCGCATAAAGTCTCCTTTGACCGGAGCCGCATATGTTCCTGACACACTGGCCCGCATAGAATTTTACTGAGTCCCGCCGCATAAACCCTTCTGCGAGATAGAACCGCATAAGTCTTAATCTGAGCCGCATAAGCCATCGAATCAGTGTCACATGGAACTCCCAACTGAATTGGGCCGTATGAAGCTGTGTTGACCCGAACAGCATAGACTCTATTAAGGCCGTGCCGCATGAAACCTAGCTGAATTGGGCCGCATAAGGCTTCGTCGATCTGAGCCGCATAGGCCCATAGGAACTTCTTTTTGAGAAACTTTAAGTGGCTTCGTTTTAACCATTCTTTTAATCCTGTTTCTTTTGTGCTTTTTCTAGTGAACCTCCCAACCAACTCGGCCGAAGAGCTTCTAGTGGGTTCAGCTCAGTTTGCCATGGGTGTGCGGCTTGACGATCTAATTCGATATATGACAGATCAACTTCCCTCTAATGAGCCTTTGGAGAGGGTGGCTGCCATCAACAACCAGTCTTTCCATTTTTTTTTTGCACTATGATAAATTTGGGGAAACTGGACGGAGAATATCTGAAACCAGCTTTTCTCTTCGGGGATGCTTTCTCCGTAAAGAACTTCCGAATACTGGAAGTTTTCGAGAACTGGGACTTCACTGTGGACGGGGTGGATATCCATGTTCCCGAGATGGAGCGGCATTTTCCTCTCTCGTGGTTTAATATGGTGCCGTTGGGCAGGAAAATGGAAGGTTCTCTGACTCCAACCCAACAGGGGATGTTTGTGGGCAACATCCACTATAATATGAGTATTAGGTCAGCATGTGCAAGTAGGGAGTCAGTCAGCCGGACTGTAATGGGGCTGATTCCTGGTACTTTTATAAATGTGTCTGGTCCTAACTTCACTTTTACCCGAGCTGACACCTTCCTGAATCAGCTTGCTCGCAAGGGGTCCTATCCCGTGGGCAGGTTGTCGCTGCTGAATTGGATAAACCCCATTCCCACATGGGCCAATCTTTCCTCATGGACCCTGAAGAACTATGAGGAACTCCTTCGAAAGATTGACCTTTACTACGCCATCCGGGGCACTTGTTACGGATTGCCCATTAACAAGCCGCTGTTCATGGGCCTTTTGAAGATGTATAGCCGACGTACGGGGACTTTCTTCGCGCCCGGGGGAGAGTTGGGACTTGCTCTCCATGAGATGCGTGCTGTTTCTAAGCTGCCGTGGGGAGGCGAGGCCTTTGAAGTATATACCCAGACGAACGAGGAATTCGATGACCTGGATCGACGATTTCCTGATTTCGTCGCTGTGTACCGAGAACTGTTGTGCCACTATAGCATCTGCCACCAGACTGCTATCAAGAAAGAAAATAGCTCAGAAGGGAACGTCCCCCATACCACGGTCTGTGTCGCGTATCTTTTCAAATTGTGTCCTTCCGGTCGGGTTTCGTCTCGAGGTCCTCAAAACCCGGAGGAGGTGAAGGACATGATGTTGAAGGTCAAAAGGTCGAGGTCTACCCGTGACCAGTTTGGGAGCCGCACTGACTCTTTCAGTTATTTCTACTATGGTACCCAGCAAATGTCGGAGAAAGTAATCTTGGCCAGGTTCTTGATGGTATGGCTACGAAATTGCGTAGTCTCGGGAGGGACAGGTTCTACTGAAAGGATCAGCCGCCATTTCATTCTCCCGGCTGTGAAGCTGGTCTTCAAAGTAAGACTGGCCCTTCTTCCAGCTATGGTGTATAGTATACACCACGACCTCCGTGCCTTTACATCTAAAGTCATTGCTCGTGAGACGATGCTGGACTTCGAGCGGATAGAGCTACTATACCACTATCTCATGGGGTGGTTATTGATGCATTACCGGTCATTGATGAGGGTCGGGCCAATGGATGATATCATCGCTAATGACGCCTTCCTCTTCCATACCGCCATCAATCTTGGGAGTATGACACCATGCCGGCTTGTCGGAGAGCGTTGGCAAGAGTTGACGGGCCCAACTTCTTTGTGTCTCTTCCTCAGTTTACCCCTAGAGAAGTGAGGAGGGTACACGTTGATGGCATTGAACTTCCCTAGCTCTTATCTGAGAAGATGCTTCTATGGCTGCTCAATATTCGCCCTGCGCACCTAGTATATCGTTACCGAAATAACGTAGACTTGGAGCCTTATTTGCCTAGCAGGTTTTCTCGTCAATTCGGGTATAGTCAGCTGTTCCTTGACTGTCCCAGTGCTTGCCTGGGCTTCGAGGGCAGTGTCCTTGACGGCATCCGGGCGTGGCATTATTATAATGTTGTTCATACCCGGGCTAGCTTCTCAGTCCCTGACGCTAATACGCAAGGGGATATTCTGTACATGGCGGCTCTTTATCACGTTGCGGCGAGCAAATCTCCCGTGGACTTTGACATGAACACCAACTTCATTGTTGGGACCGGCTTGGCAGAAAAGCCAGAGGTTCCCAGGAAGAGAAAGAGAGGGGCAAATAGGGTTCCCGTGCCAGACTCGGAGTCCACTGCGGTGGACGAAGAGGATGACGAGCAGGCCACCGATGACTCATCGCATTCTTCGGACGAGGAGGTGGGGAACCAGCCTCCTACTGTGCCGGACGAAGAGGTGGAGGATCATCCACCTGTTATGCCCGGTACTTCACGCCCACGAGGTAGGCGTCTGTCTACTGACGATGGCAGGACCTACTCCACAAAGTGGGCTGCGGTAAGACGTCGCAGGCTGTTTATTGATATTGACGCTATTTCTGAGGTGATTGGAATTTCAGCCACCTTTTCCTTCTTTTTCTAAATTATGGCCTAATCAGTTTTTTGCTCTTTGTAGGCGTCCGGGGAGTCTGCTTCTCTGGACTCGACTATTGAAGTCGATCCAGCCTTGTCCACTTTGATCAGTGACATGTGCACTGCCATCACTTCCGCTGGAGCTCTTCCGGAGGCGGTCGGGGAGTCTCGTCTTGCTGAAACCTTAACCCGTGGGGACGGGGGCTCTATTTCCCCTGTCCTTGAGACAACTGAATTCCAACATGATGACACTGACCCGGCTGACTCCCCTTCAAGGGTGGCTGGGGCAGAGAAACCAGTTGCATTTGAGTTGGAAGCTGCGGATGGGGAGACCATGCTAGCTTCGAACGAGCTGCGGCCTCCGGGCTCTTCCCCTGGTAAGATAAACCAGCATTTTAACTTGTGAGGAGGCCAATTTTCTCTATCACCCTGTCCTTCGTGGATTAACGATTGCTTTGGATACGCAGGTCCCACCCCTTTATTGTCGGTGATGGATATTGCCAGAGCGGACTCTACCGGGGGGATCTGATGGAAGCACGTATGCCTCCTTCTTTTCCAACCCATACTGAGGGGCCTCCAGCTGGGTCAAGTTCGGGAGCCATGGTGATAGCACAGCTGGAGCAAGGGACGATGCTTTCCGTGCTATCCTCTGCGAATAGGGTTTCGGGACTTAACCTTTTCGCTCTCCCAAGTATCCAGGCTCTCCGGGCGGCGGAAGAGGAGCTAGCTGCCATCGATGCCTCTTTTCATACAGAATTCGTTTCCCTAGTGACATGGATGGCCAGTTCTGAGGCTACTCCTTCGGTACTGCCTGCCATACTTCCTTTGACATCGTACTCTACGGAAGCTTTGGACGAAGTATCCCAGAATGTGGTCGACAGCTTCCACCGCCACCTGAAGAGGGGGATTGAGGCAGCTGTGGAGAGGGGGACTCCCTTTTCTATGGCCTGTCAATGCGCCGGTGGTCAGATTAATATCCTTAGAACACTCCCCGGTGGAGCGGGACTGGCTGTGCTTCTGGAGCCTAAGCTATTAGAGGCTGATCGTCTTGTGGCCCAGTTTCGCATGCTGCAACAAGCTGATTTACCCGCGGTAATAAACCAAGAGTGTAATTTCCTCGTGACCGCGGTAGAGAAGGTGAGGCTGGCTCGGGAATCGATCAAGCCAACTATATTGAAGGACCGCCAAGATCTGACTCAGTTGTACGATCAATGGAACCGTCGGACTGAAGATTATGCAGCTCGGGAAGCGGTGGCCTCCCGCGGGGTAGCTGACACCCGGGAGCAGATCCTCGAGCTCCAGAGAAAGCTAGCTTTCTTGGAGTCCGAGCTTGAAGCTTCTCGTGCTGAGAAAGGGATTGCCATTCAGGAGGCTGACAAATTTAGTAGGGCTTCTGCCAATCTAAAACTTGCCCTAAAGAAGATGGAGAACGACTGGGAGGCATATATGTATTTGAATGATGCAGAGCAGTTGTCCCAGGAGGCCGAGCGCCGAGCAAAACAGAGGCTTGAGTGGGGGACTGACTTAGTGAGAAACCGCCTCATGGAGTTGTGTCACGCCGAGCTATAGTCGGTCTTTTCTTCTTTCATTTCTGTTTTCTTTTTCTTTTCTTTTCGAGAGGGACGTGGTCCCAAAACTTGTAATGCTTTTTTCGTCTTTCAAATAAAGAGTACTTTCCATTCTTTGTGCCTGTGGTATTGTGGTGATGTTTGCCCCGCATGGGGGACTTGTTTGTGGACCTGTTACCCCTGGCATACCTTGGTTTTAGGTACAGGTAACAAGTTTGACTGGGGATACTTAGAACAGTTTCACGGCAAGGTGGTCGTGGACGTTCCAGGTGTCGGGATATAGAATGCCATGGAGCAGCTAGGCTCCTGGGGCATGATAAGGAATGGTTGGCCTGTACTTAGAGACTTAGCTAGCAAAGGACATTTGTGGGCCTATTATCCTTGGCGTACCCCGACTTAGGATACGAATAATAGGATGGAGGGAAACCAACACACTTACTCAGAGGTAATGAGGACATGACAAGTATGAGGGTTTTACCGTGGAGTCTTCCTACTCAGAGGTAATGAGGACATGGCAGGAGTGGACTCAATAGAGGATATTTGTGGTCAACAGAGGACATTTGTGGACCTATTACCCTTGGCGTATCCTGGTTCAGGGTACGAATAATAAGACGAGAGAGGACCGACATACTTACTCAGAGGTAATGAGGACATGATAAGTACGGAGGTTTTACCGTGGAGTCTTCCTACTCAGAGGTAATGAGGATATGGCAGGAGTGGACTCAACGGAGGATATTTGTGGGCCTATTAGCCTTGGTGTACTCCGGTTGTGGGTACAGATAATAAGTCGAAAGGGAATCATCATACTTACCCAGAGGTAATGAGGACATGGCAAGTATAAAGGTTTCTTCGACGGAGCCTTCCCATTCAGAGGTAATGAGGACATGACAGCAGTGGACTCAATGAAGGAGGGTACATAGAATGACTCAGAGGTAATGAGGACATGGAAGTTCTATGCAAGGTGTGATTTGTTTTTGGCGGAAGTGAAACGACTCAGAGGTAATGAGGACATGGCCGTTTTGGAAATTTGTGGATTGGTTACCCTTTTTGTGCACTGGGAGTGCGGGTAGTGGATCATGAGGGAGGATCTCTTCCAGGAAAAAAGTTCAGGGGTATGATCATACATGACTTACTATCTGAGAGAGTGACCGAAAATGTGAGTTCAGAGGCACCAGCGGGTATATGACTCAATAATTTGGAATGTTGGGGATGTGAGTTCAGCGGCACCAGCGGGTACATGACTCAATAATCTGGAATATTGTGGGTGTGAGTTCAGTGGCACCAGCAGGTACGTGACTCGATAATCTGGAATATTGAAATGTGAGTTCAGCGGCACCAACGGGTACATGACTCGATAATCTGGAATGTGTCGTTTAGACATAATATTTCTTCAGGAACTTGTCATTGACGGGCAACATGAGCAAGTCTCCATTTTGCTTGGCGAGACGGTAAGCACCGTTGGAGAATATAACCTCGATGATAAATGGACCTTCCTATTTTAGCTGGAACTTGCCGGCGGTCTTGTGAGTCATGACCATCGATCTCCGGACTGCCAGAACGAGATCGATCGCCCACTTGGAATATTCTGATTTTGACCTACTTGTTGAAGGCTCCAGAGATACGTGCTTGGTATAGCTCGATCCTTTGCTGAGCTAGGAGGCACTTTTCATCTAAGGCCTCTAACTCTTGCAGCCGGCGACGGTAGTTATCATCCGTCGTCAATTGATAAGTGAGGGCGATGCGGAGTGAGGGTATTTGAGTCTCCAATGGGAGAACTGCCTCACTCCCGTACACTAGGGAGAATGGTGTATTCCCTGTGGCTGTTCGAACTGTGGTACGGTATGCCCATAAGCATTCACCCAGCTTCTCGTTCCAGTCGTATTTGTTGGACGATACAAACTTCTTGAGTAACTTGATGATGGTTTTGTTGAATGCTTTTGCCAACCCATTTGCTGCTGGGTTGTATGGCATCGAAGCAATATTCTGGATGCGGTGCTTGCGCAGAACTGATAGAAGGCGTGGCTTGCAAACTGCGGACCATTATCGTGGATGATCCTCTGGGGCAGTCCAAAGCGATAGATGACATAATGCTTGAGGAAGCTGATCACATTCGAAGTTTTGACTTCTGTAAGTGGAACAGCTTCCACCCATTTGGAGAAGTAATCCATGATTGCGAGTATGAAGCGATGTCCTCGGGAGGAAGGTGGAGTAATCGGACCGATGATATCCATTCTCCATGCTTCGAAGGGCCATGATGCCACTGTCGGATGTAGAAATTCGGATGACTGGTGGATGAAGTCCACGTGGACTTGGCGGGCTTTGCACTTTCTTGCATAATCTATCGCATCTGCTGCCATCGTGGGCCAGTAGTAGCCCATTCGACGAAGACGGTCTTATAATTTAGGACCAGGCTGATGGGCCCCACAGACACCGTCATGAGCTTCTCGTATGGCTTCTTTCGCTTCTGCGTTTGACAGACACCGAAGCAATAATCCATCATAGGATCGGCGATACAGCATTTTTGTCTCTGTATCGTAGAAGAATCTGAGAGAACACCGTCTGATGGAGGTGGCTTCCTTGGGGTTCTCGGGCAGGATGTCGTAGACGACGAAGTCAATGAATGGTTGTCTCCAGTCTGGGACGTCATCGATCGTCTGAGCGGAATAACTCGCCATGAATTGAACATCATTTTTGGGGCAAACCAGTTCGTGGCCTATCACATCTACCGATTGATGAGTACGATTTGGTACTGTTAGGGAAGCGGCCAGGCCGGCTAAGACATCGGCTTCGATATTTCGGAGTCTGGGAACATGCTCGATGAAGAACCCCTCGGACGCCGAGATGATGTCGATCTCTATTTGGTGATAGGGGATCATGTCTTCGTGGTAAACTTCGTATGAGCCCTGGATCTGATTGACGATTAACTGAGAATTGCCGTATGCTTCAAGATATTCTACCCCCAGCTCTCTTGCAAGTTGGAGGCCAATGACCAAAGCATTGTACTCGGCCACATTGTTAGAGCAGGGTTCTGTGAGAGAATAAGCGCGGTTAATCACCAATCCGGAAGGGGAGACTAGCACCACCCCGACTCCGACGACGATGTTGTCCTTGGATCCCGTTCTTGAAGCACCGCCGAAGAATATTCGCCATATATCATCGTGAAAGGTTGCATACGAGTCGGCGACCTCATCTGGTATCTTTTCATATATTCTGGATGACTTCGAACCCGGGTGGGCTGCCAAAAAGTCCGTCAGGACTTGACCTTTGACAGCATTTTGCGGGACGAAGATCATATGATAAGGGGACAACAATATTGCCCATGTAGCGAGGCGAGAGCTGAGTGCCCCTGGTTTAGTCATGAGGACCCTGAGAGGGTTGACTCGTAAGATCACATGTATTGTTTGTCCAGTGACATAGTGCCGCGTCTTCTGAATGGCGAACACCAGGGCAAGGCATTCCTTCTCCACAGCGGTGTATCGGTGCTCCGGCCCAATCATCATTCGACTGAGGTAATATATGGCTTGCTCATGGCCTGCATCGTTGTTTTGTGCCATCAGAGCCCCGAGGGAATGTTTCATTGCTCGTACGTAGAGCATGAATGGTTTTCCAGCCACCGGAGCCACCAGGACTGGAGGGTTTGATAAATATTCATTGATGCTGTCGAAGGCCCGCTGACATTCTTCATCCCATTCAAATGAGACGCCTTTCTTCATGAGATGGGTGAATGGTCGACATCGCCCGGAGAGGTTAGAAATGAACCTCCTGATGTAAGCTAGCCTCCCTTGAAGGCCTCTGAGTTCGCAAAGATTTTTCGGGGGACCCATCTCCATGATTGCTTTTGTCATCTCAGGGTCTGCATGGATACCCTGGGCGGTGATGATGAAACCCAAGAACTTCCCGCTGGATACACCCAGGAAGGACTTCGTAGGGTTCATTTTCAAATTGTGCGCTCGCATCAGGTCGAATACCGTCCTCAGATCCTGCAGATGGTCTCCCTTACAGCGACTCGTGACGGCGATGTCATCAACATATCACTCTACCATCTTGTGTAAGTGGTCAATGAAGATGATACTCATGGCTCTTTGATATGTGGCGCCAGCATTCTTCAAACCGAAAGACATGACTGTGTAGCAGTATGTGCTAATCGGTGTTCGGAATGATGTATGCTTTTTGTCGTCAGGAGACATCTTGATTTGGTTGTACCCCGAGAAGCCATCCATGAATGACATACGTTCGAAGCCGCAGGTGTTGTCAATCATGATGTCTGTGATAGGGAGGGGGAATTCGTATTTGGGGCACGCCTCGTTCAGATTGCGAAAGTCGATGCAGATTCGAATCTTTCCATTCTTCTTGAGGACGGGTACTATATTGGCGACCCAATCAGGATGTTGCTCCTCACGAATGAAGCCGCTGGCTATCAGTTTGTTGACTTTGGCTTCAATCGCATCCATGATGCCTGGGCGGAAGCATCGCTGTTGTTGTTTGACCGGCTTTGCATCTGGCCGAATGTTAAGTTTATGAAGAGCAATATCGGGATTTAACCTCGACATGTCTTCATAGCTCCAGGCGAACACATCAATATATTTTTTGACAAGTTCTAGCAGCGATTCTCGCTCTTCGTCTGTTAAGCTTTTACTGACGAAGATCGGTTTTGGAGAAGATTCGCTGCCGAGGTCCACTTGTATGACCTCATCTTCAGTAGGAGGTTCTCTCTGTTCGAACCGCTTTTCCCATTGTGCATCCAACTGTTGGACCCACGGCTCTAACTCGAGGATTTCAGGGATGTCTTCGTCTTCTTCATAAGCGTCGGCGAATGCCATATTGACTGACAGGACTTGTCTGAATATGTCTCCGATGCTGGTATCCGAGTCAGAAGTTGGTGACCCGGTCGAATGTGAATGCCAGTCACATTCTTCATCTGAACTCTCAGGGGTCGTCGTGGGTGTTACATACCCTAATCCATATCGAGTTTTGCTATAGTAGTCCCGTGGTTTGCTAGCCGGGACCGGTGGCTTCAAAGGTAACCGTCATCCAGTACCGTAGTTCAAGCCTGGCATCGTCTCTAGGTCGTACCCCTGTTTCTGCATGAGATATTTGGATTGGGGGCTATAAAGATACAGAGGCAGTCTCCCGGCATCTGATCCAAGGTCGACTTCTTCTATGGTGAAGGGATGCAGATCGTCCTTCCGGCCGAAGATGATTGGATGGTCCCCTCCCTCGATTATGCGGAAAGCGGCTTCCACTGGAGTAAGCTGGATTGTGGTGTACACATTTGTCACCTGTGTGTGTAGGTGAGTGCCTATACCGTGTTCCATAACATAAATTGTACACAGCTTATTGAGCTCGAGGTAGTTTAAAGATAGACCTTTATTGATGAAGTAAGGTATCTTTTCTAGGGGGATTACATCATCTGCGGAGGGAATATCAGTGTGGGCAGCCACGTACTTGGCTAGCTCCAGTTCCTCTTTGGCTACCCCCTGTATAAACGAAGACTGAGAGGACGACCTAGGCAGCTTGATCGTCAGAGGTTCAGCTGGTGGAGCAGAGCATGGAGTTGTTGGCAGACTAGCGGCCCCCAGCTTGGTGCTCGATGCTGGGCGGGGAGTGGTTGGTTCACTAGAAGTTCCAGGCCTTGCATCGGGGTGACGACCCTTCTTGGGAAGGCGTATCGTCATTGGTTTGTCGGAGGGATTGAGCTTCTCCGTTTGCGGCTGGCCGACTCTCGGTAAACTGATTGTCAGTGGCTCCGTTGTGGGTCTTGGCACTTGGCCAGACCTTGGCAGCCGGATTATCATCGGCTCTTCCAGTGCCGAGAGGCTGATTGCGTCCTTACGTAGAGTGGCGGTAAGGGGTACAGAATTGCCAGGTTTGTGAGCTTGAAGGTGGATCGTCAAAGGTTCTTCTGATCCTGTAGCTGTCTCAGTACGAGCTTGCACATCTCCTTCATCAAGGTGCCTCTTCGACTTTTCGTATAGGCAGGAGTCTGAGGAGTAGGATTTGACCCCTTTGAAGGGATCGATGTCGGCAAATTCCGTCCTCACGAAGCCGTGTTTGTCGACATATTTGAAGCACTGGTGCAGCGTGGAAGGCACGATCATATAATCGTGTATCCATGGGCGTTCCAAGAGGATGTTGTAAGTCGTGTCTGCATCTATGACATAACAGGTGACTTTCGACTGGAGATCGCCAATCTGACACTTCAGACGAATCTTCCCAATTAGGTAGCTCCTGCCCAAATTGAAACCGCTGATGGCGGTGCTTGTAGGTATCAGGCGATGCATAGGGATTCGGAGATGATGTAACAGACCCTTCAGAATAATGCTTATGGAAGAGCCAGGATCGATGTGCATCCGATCAACCTTTATGTCGCTGATGTATCCAGTGTAGTATAACGGGCGATCGTGCAGGTTGGTTTTGATGAGCATGTCCTGCAGAGTGAAAACAACGTTAGGCATCGCTCCCGTGCAAGCGCTGTCTTGGAGATCTGCAGGCGGGTTCTCTCCCGTGAGGTTGACCTGAGCCAGGTATGCATCGGCATTTTGGAATGCAACGCTCAAAGCCGCACGAACATCCTTTGAGAGTCTCAGAAGCTCGTATAATGACAACTTGGCCGGTGTGTTGGCGAATTGTGCCAAAATATTGAAGTTGTAGGGCTTCTCCAGCCCCTGCGGTACATCTTTTCGGAGGGATTTGTCAAAGCGAGTCTCCTTCGGCCTAGGCTTGTCGGTCGTCGGAGGCTGAGCCGGTCCCGGAGCGTCGGTTGTAGCGGGCTAATGATCTTCAGCCGAGTTGTCAGCCACAGGTTGGGATTGTGCCCCAGATCGAGTGACGACGGCTGTAGCTTCTTCGATATCTGCCGAGATTGTACGGCAGGACCTGACTTTTCCACTCTTCTTCTTGCAGATGGAAGATGATGTGGGCCGAGTCACTTCCGATACCAAGTCTGGATGGATCCACATGACCTCCCCTCGTGATGTGGTGAGGGGCACTAAACCAGCACCCTGATCTTGGGGAGGTAGAAGATTAGCAATCTCTATTGTCGTCAGAGGGATAGGTACCACACCGTCTTGAGCTTCGGTTGGAGGAAAGTTGCCAAATTGTACTGACACCATATTGGCTGCCACCGTTACCTCTTCGAAATCGATGGCCAGAGCGTTCGAATCGATGAGATTTTGGATGTACCATTTTAGTTGGTAGCAGTCGTGTGTGGCATGGTGGACGTAGCGGTGGTAATGGCAGTACTTTGGGTTCTCCATGTCCGCTTACCGCGGTTCCCGTCTTGTTGGAGGAAGCTGAATTCTGTCTCCTTGTATGAACATGTCCAAGATGGGCTTAACATGACCGTCTTCGAAGGAGTAAGTGATTTGCGACCATTGTTTGTCTGTCGGCTTTGGCTCAGGTTTCTGTGCTGTGTCGACCACCATAGCCTGCTTACCCCTGCTGTCTGGATTATTGGAGGTGCTACCCCCATTTTCGTTGTTAGGACGCTTGCCCTTGTTCTCTACGTCCGAGATGTGCAGTCCCAATTGGCGAGACTTCTTCAATCGTTCTTCGGCGCTTGTGGCACTGATGATGAACGTCTTCCAGTCCTTGAATTGACTTTCGCCCATCCAGAGACTGATTGTTGGGAGCAATCTCTTTTGGCAAATTTCAATCAAGGAGGAAGCCGAATTTCCAGATGGCAGCTTCATTGCGGTTTGGCGAAACCGCTCGATATAGTTTCTTGTCAGCTCTTTCTCCCCTTGGACGACGTCCATGAGGGTGGACATTGTGATGTCCTGCCCTACTTCGTAGAATCTCTCCAAGAACATGCGTTTGAAGCCGGCAAAAGAGTGGATGCAGTTGTCTGGCAGGTTGCGGTACCAGTCGAAGGCGACCCCTTCCAATGCCCCGATGAATAATCGTGTGAGAATGGCATCGTCATGGGGCAGATGGTCGGTGGTGACCTCGAAGTAAGTGATGTACCGACTTGCTGAGGTCTTGCCATCATAGGGATTGATATTGAACGATTTATATCTTGGTGGGAATAGAACGTCCCTCCAGGCGGCATGGTACGGTTGCCGTATTCTGAGGTCTTAAGAATTTTCTCGAGCGTAAAACATAGCTCGGAGCTCCTGGACCTCTCTTCTCGCTTCGCGGGCCTCGTCCACGGCGGTGGGGGCTGTTGTTTCAGGAGGATTGTTGCCCGGGTTCGGTGTCGTCGAATTCGAGTCCGCATTGACCGCAGGACCTGCATTTGTTTGGCCAGGCGTCCCTCCTTGTAGAGTTGGAAGGGCTGTTTTGATCTCGTCCACAGACTTGACCAAGGCAAACAATATGGCTTCGAGAGTGTCAATGCGTTGGCGATCACTAGAACCACCTTGGCTGCTGTCTGTCATGAATACCATCTTTACATGAGAAGAGATGGACGGAGCGGTGGAGGAAGCGCCCTCCGAGTCATACCCCTGTAGCGAGAAGTCATCGGGATATGTAGGAATGTTCTCCTCTGGTTCGGACTCAGAAGGAACAGTACCCCCAGTTTCCGAGTTTGCTTCGTCTTGGAAGTTGTGGACGTCCTCGGGGACGTCGGCATTTGCTGCATCTGATGGGTGAGTTGTCTCCCCCGACTCGTCTTCTTGGAACATCGGATTATCGTGGAGGTTCGGAGGAGTGCTACCCCCAGTCCCAGTAACCCCCAGTATTGTGGACGATGAATCTCCCACTGTAGCAGATTTCGTCTTAGCACGAGTACCTTGGAAAACTCCGATGGTGGGCACCCGCTTAGACGACAGTCTTTTAGTCGAAGTGGTTGAAATCTTCGGGCTGGGAACATTTGTCTTCTTCCTTCTTCCATCAGCTGGGACTTTCTGAGCAGAGTTACAGGAGACGACGAAAAGTGCCTCGTCTTATAAAGACGGCTGTTGCAGTCTTTGAAAGACGGACTGCCGGTCTTTTCGCACCGTTGCGTTATTGTAGCAGCAGTTGACGATGACTTGGATGTAGTGGCGTCCGTGGGAGGACTCTTTGCACCCCGATACGTCTTCTCTTTCCTTGCGTTTATGGAGGATGGCCTCACGCAAGTCAGATGGGTCTGGATCGATCATGTTTGCTCCCTGGATTTTGGGAGACTTTTGCGAACCTCTCTATCCTTTTGCCGCTGGGGACTGGACTCGAGTGGTTCTGTACAACTGTCACGACCCGCATCCTAGAGTTAGGGCATGAGAACGTAACAATGCCCAGCCTACGCCGCAGTGTCGGCAGTAGAACGCTGTCCTAGGTCTCAATACATCTAACAGTATAAGACTAAACAGTTTATACTCCCCGAATGGGGGTAACATAGCAGAATGTAAACTCAATCACATCTAACGTAGAGCATAAAGAAAGATAGATAAAACATAAAATCGAAAAGAGATACAACAGATAGAAGTCTAAGTGTCTAAGATACAAACTCAGAATACATCTCAAAATTCAAATACAGTAATCCATAAATACAACTCAAGATGACTGAAAATAAACTATAAGCAAAAACCCTAGCTATCTATGCAACCTCTACTGTCTCCTCTAGGCTAGCAGGCATCCTCCAGGCTATCTCTAAAATTTATCAACGGGTCCAATCAGGACTGGAGCGAGCACAGTACATCTCAACAGATCATAGCAGGTTAGAAAATATAATCATGCAGTAAAGTAAGATACAGGATCTGAAGGAAATACAGTATGTAAACAGAGAAAGAGAACTGTAATAGAAATATCTACTATACATAGAGAACTAATAGTGACTAGTGAGTCAGAGTAAAATATAAACATGTGAATGGCATAGGAGATTCATGACTACAGCTAAGAGAGTGATTCATGACTACAGCTACTGGGATAATATTCATATTTCTATTTCTACTCCCCCATCCCCAATCAATACACAAGGATCTATTCAAGTTATGTTAAGATTCGTGAAACTTCATATGGCTCATAAAATGAGTGATACGTGAAGGTGATTCATGATGGCTCTGTGAACATGAGAGTACATGTGTCACAAGCGATTCGTGAATCAGAGAAAGCATAGAGATACGTGATGATTCGTGAAACGCACAAAACATGAAGTATCCGATGCTCCCGAGGGGGATAACATCTCATAAAAAGATCCATATAGTACCAATCCGTATGACCGACGTGACAGTATCAAGTAAAGTAATTTAAAGCAGGAAAATAATTCTAAACAGGATATAAAATGATCAGAGAATGTACTCGCCTGATATCTGAATGTCCAAGGTAAAGATACTATCCGAGGAGAGGTGTCTGGCTCCTAATTAGAACAGCACAAGTCACAACATGTCCAGAAGGGTAATATAAAGCACTACAATGCATTCTACATGAATCTAGGTCAAACTAGGCCAAAGTCAACCATTGGTCAACTCTGGTCAACTGTACTAGTCAAACTAGGTCAAACTAGGTCATGTCCTAGCCCAGCAAGTCTTACTAGGCCTAACCAAGACTATCCTACCAAGCACACATCAATACAAGGCTATACAAGCCAACATACACCCAACTCTATATAGCATGCAATTATTCAATACTCAAATAGACAAAAATTCACATTGGATATACACTAGGTAATCTATTACTTTAAGCTATATATGTCTACACATATATACACATGCATATATTGGTATTCAACATTAGGTCTATAATCATGGCATTTCAAATGGTTATATAAACTTATATATTACAACACAATATGCTAACATATATATAATATACATACATAGCTAAGTTAACTATATTCATAAATACTTATTTAAGAGGCTATGTGTGTGTATGTGAACATGGAAAAGGGGCAAGTGAGGGTTAAATGGGCATACATAGTGTATACATATCAAAGAGTGTCAAAGTGTAAGTGAACAAAGTGTCAAGTGTGATAGTGTCAACATAGTGTAAGGGGGTACATGAGGTAATATATGATTTGTGTTAACATAGAATATTACATCTCATTAACTTGTATATTGTATACATTACATATATTATTATATTACATTCATGCTTGCATTCATTCATCATTCATTTATTCTCTTGTACTACTATATGCACCATACATTACATACTATGGAACCTACATATTCATTACAAGCCATACTTATACATGCTTACATTAGATAGGATACTTATACCTCATACATCATTTATTTAACCATTTACTCATGCTTGCATTCTCTATTTAGTTACATAATGTATATACATTAACATGGGTTAAAATCAGATAGAACATTATATTACACACAAGGGTGCACAAAATGAATATGCCAAATAGTAACTCCTACTAATATTCAATACTATACCAACTCAGTATGAATTAAAATCTAGGATTAAAGTATGTTATAGATCTATGTGTTAGATTTCCGAAACTTCAAACGGATCGCGTTTTCGTTTCCGAAAACTCCCGGAAACGCGAAAACACCGAGAACGCGTTTGTCTTTCGTACAGCTGACACTCAAATAATTCTCCAGAAAGTTACAGAAAGAATTAGGCCTATTAATATATGTTTTTAGAAAGCTAACTTTAATACGCTTCTTTCAAAAAAAAAGGGAGATTAAACCGAGTTTTGAGCTAGAAGTTCTGACGTTTCTAAGTTAGTGCTGAAATTAAAAACGTGGATAAAAATTATGACGGATTTGGATAGTTTGAGACAAAAGAACACAAGTATATAACATAATATATCAAGAACTCACTCTCTACACTAATATATATATATATATGAGACACTATAGAACACATCTCCAATACAAAAATATGAGATTAAACATGTAATAATTCATTCATACATAACAACAACACATAGTGTGTCCAAATTTGGGATTTTCCCACATTGACACAACCATAACACAAAGGACACTTCTATGACCTCCAAATTGACAAGAAATAGACATAAATGGAGTTACAACCATGGGGATCATTCCTATGGGTTCAAAATAGACCTATATGCATGAGGAAATTAAAAGGAGAAGGGATTTATACCTCCCGGTAGATCGAATCGAAGAAAAACCTTCCCGGAGCGACACCGACACGTAGAGATTCCAAAAGGACACGAACGAGCTCCGAATCCTCCCAAACTTGGGTAGCTTCCTCCTTGACTAGAATGGAGAAGGAAAGAAGAAGATTTGGTGGCGAAATAGAAAGATTTGGTGGAGAAATTGCTAGGGATTGCTCTCTAGGAATTTGGGGAAGAACAAGAGAGAGAGTGTGGATGAGAATAATGAAATGAACTTGAGCCTATCCTCTCCCAAAGTGGCTGGCCATATGGGACTATTTGTCCTATTATGGTAAGGTCTAAAATGCCCCCACTAACCTATTCTATGAGTATTAGGAAATGGCTAATTGGTTGGGGCTAAATTAGTCATTCTAAAGTCTCTAATCACACTAACCTTATCCATAATAATTAGTCTAACCTCTAACTAAAATATTTCTATCATGTGGACTAAAATTAATATCATGTGGGCCATGCCTAACTAGTATGTGGGTCCCACTAGAGTCCCACTAGAGTCAAACTACCCCCGGGTCCCCGTTTCAAGTCGGATTGAGTTGAAATTCGAACCCGACTCAAATAACCCCAAAACAGTATCATAAATAATAAAATAATTTCAAGATAATTCAAAGAGGTTAAATGCAAAAAATATCCTTAGGCCAAAAATGACATTAAAATATCATAATCACATGGTTAGGCTCTAGGTCAAACAGTCTCTAGGGTTTTACTAGCAAAACGTCAAAACCACAAGTCATTGATTTAAATAATTTTAAAATGATTTAAAATCACCAAAAATCATATCATGAATTAAATATCATTATTAAAATAATTATAAACATGAAATTTCAAAATTATCCTCATTTGGGAAACTGGGTGCTACAACTCTACCCACCTTAGAAATATTTCGTCCTCGAAATTTAAGATCGATAGTACTCCTTCTAGAGCCTCTGACCTACCCAATATCTAAGGTAACACTTCCTAACACTGGAATAATAAACTAACATCTAAAAAGTGTCAATCTAGGAATTCCTACAATACTGCTCTGCTGTACGGCGGTAATAGAACTTCAATAAAATATGGACTGGAACCTATATCCAAGGGACTGGACCTATTTTAAAGTGGTCTTAACTAAGGATGAAAAGGAACTGATCATAGGCTATAGGTATGCTCAAACTATTATCTTCCTATTAACCATCTATTAATACATCCTATTACCATAGGAACGATGCATTACTAAGACATATAGGCCCCTATCTCTCATAACACATTTATACTCACCAAAAGACTAGTACATCCTATCAAGGCTGATACTATAATCTCTCTTAAATCTTCTAAGCTACATGTTTATAGACACATATCCCTACATCAAGGACTAACCCATATATATCTACAACTGATACTAACGGAGTGACGTCCCTATTTCCCAACAATCAAGGTCTAAATTTTTTTATCTAAATCATGCAATTTGAATGAATAGTATATAAGGTCAGGACATACCGTAGCAGTTAGAAGTCTCACCTAGGTAAACTAATCATTATAGGTCAAAACAGTACTATGGTATCAACACACAAACAATCTAGGGTGCCCTAATTGGGAAGGTAAGGGAACAACAATCATCAAGGTTGTAGGGCTGTCTACCATCCTATATAAAAATTGGTCATTAACAAGCAACTAAGAAATTATTAAAAGGTTACTATTCCATAAACTGGCAAATATTGAAAATTTAGGCACAACAAATCACAAATAGATTTTTGTCTTGACACGATCTAAGTTGATCAATTTCGGAATAAAATAAGATTTGGGCAAGAAGGGAAATCAATGAAATCAAAGTATGAGCACGAGCATCCAATGATGGAGGTTCAGGTCATGATTAAATTTAATTCGACTGAGTACGAATACGAGGTTCATAGGCGATGAAAAGATTTTAAAAAAATTGTCAAGGCTGTCGCGAATGAGACTCTAGGGTCAAGTTTAACTATGTCTCTATTCTCGTAGATTGATACATGAAAAAGCGAACCAAAGTGTAATAGGTTGATCAGACCATCATGTACCGGTTCTGATTAGACAATATATTAGTGGGTGGCCACCCAATAAAATATGTCATGACCAAGCTCGAAAATAGATAAGCTTGCAAAACTAAGGCTAATTTAGCAGCACAAGATATACGGGTGGTAATGATGAAAGGAATTACATAGTCCAAGTTTCTTAACCAACAGGTCAAGTAATCAGATAAGGTACAAGGTTAAGCATCTAAGGAAACAAGCAGAACACTATCACATGTCGGGTCGAAAGAATTGAGTCAAGGCTGGATTTCTAATTGAAATAAGAAGAAATTTAGTATAATGGTAGCGGTTATAGTTTAGCCAGTTGACTAGAAAATCATATCAAGAAAATAGAGTACAAGAAGACGGGTTTTAGTGGGACATGATATACCTATACGAAGGTGAGCTCGTCTAGGTCTTGCATATAAGATTTGTTGGAGGGTAACAGCTAGTATTACATTCCGAATATCAAAGTCACGATAAGGAACGTCAAGGATCTTAATTAGAAAGTGGGAATTCAAGAGGTAGTAATTAATGCACAAAAATAATGAAGATCGAGTTAGTCATCTGCTTCTGATACTCTTAAGTTCATCTGGTCATAACTTGCCAATCATATCTTTACCTCACCAGTCTCCATATGAAAATTTAACCTTTACTTAAACCCTTACCATGACTACCGTAGGCAATTTCCAATTTCCAAACATCACTCTTGAAGCATAGCCCTCACATTTAGGAATCAACATCAACCATTTATTTAAATTTCCAAGTTCTTTCACCTTGTCCTAAATTTGACCCAAAACCTCTAAATCCCGTTTACGAATTCCTTGAATTTGTTCAAATTGTTCTCCTCGTATTATTTAATTTAAATCTCTAGGCCTTACAAAACTTATCTTCTATCATAAAATCAACTTCCGTATTTTCTTCGACATACACCCTTGAATATTATTCTCCTAAAAATATTTCACAACAATCTCTAAACTTCCATAACTTTGTGTTCTCTCTATCCCTAGTCATTTTCTTGCAACATCTTGTTTAATATCCTTAATTAACACAATTAACTTCTCTTTTCTATTACTAACCTTCTACTTAGCCTTAGAGTAAAAGTTTTTCCCAGAATCAATAACCAAGATTTTCTAAGTTCTCAAAACTAGGTTGACCTTTGATATCCTCATTAGTTTTGAATACGCCTATAAACTATCTCATAACCCCAAAATTTCTCTAAATATAATTGTTTCCAGATTGGCAGTATACATCTCTTTATTCTATTCGAGACCTTTACCACATTTCTATCTCAAGTTTCCAAATGGAACACTCCACATTTGATTTTCTTTAGATCATCATAAAATAACCAGTTACGTCTTCTCTGAGCTACATAATTTACGTCACTTCCTTAGCCTTCCCCATGCAAAAGATAAGATTCAAGGGTTTCGAAGTACGTCTGGTAGGGACGACAAGATATGGATAATTAATGTAATGAGACAGAGTTTAAGATAAGAGGTAAATAAGAATACAAGGGAATAATGGCGAGAAAGAATAATGAAGATATGTTCCTTCTCATCGGTTCAAACGAGAGGAACCCATCAAGCTTAAATTCAATAGCAAAGATTGAGGGTGAATCCAAACAAAAGGAAAAAGAATTCCAATTGAAGTTCAAAATGAGTTTCTCAGGGGTCGTCCCAGAAATCTCTCAAAGAATCCTAAGTGTGATTGAGTACCTTGGATTTGAAAATTTTAATCTAAATACAAAATTAAATCAACAACTACAAAATTTTATCAAAATTATCAACTAATACCAGGATTCAAAGTTCTACAATGAATCCACAAAATCAATTCAAATCAAGGAAAAAGGTGAATCAAAACAAGGAAAAAGAGTTTAAATCGGAATTCAAAATGAGATTCTCAAGGGTCATCCCAGGAATCTCTCAAGGAATCCTAACAGTGATTGAGTATCCTCTCATCCTAACATCTTAATTTATATATCCTATAGCAGGCTCGTAGTAGTACAACTAAGTCATTGCGCTACTACAAAATCGCACTAATGCGAATCTTGACCTGCATGGGCCACCACTAAAAATGTGCCACGACCCGCACCCTAGAGTTAGGGCACGATAACGTAACAACGCCCAGCCTACGCCGCAGTGTCGGCGGTAGAACGCTGTCCTAGGTCTCAATGCATCTAACAGTATAAGACTAAACAGTTTATACTCCCCGAATGGAGGTGACATAGCAGAATGTAAACTCAATCACATCTAAGGTAGAGCATAAAGGAAGATAGATAAAACATGAAATCGAAAAGAGATACAACAGATAGAAGTCTAAGTGTCTAAGATACAAACTCAGAATACATCTCAAAACTCAAATACAGTAATCCATAAATACAACTCAAGATGACTGGAAATAAACTATAAGCAAAAACCCTAGCTATCTATGCAACCTCTACTGTCTCCTCTAGGCTAGCAGGCAACCTCCAGGCTATCTGTAAAATTTATCAACGGGTCCAGTCAGGACTGGAGCGAGCACAGTACATCTCAACAGATCATAGTAGGTTAGAAAATAAAATCATGCAGTAAAGTAAGATACAGTATCTGAAGGAAATACAGTACGTAAACAGAGAAAGAGAACTGTAATAGAAATATCTGTTATACATAGAGAACTAATAGTGACTAGTAAGTCAGAGTAAAATATAAACATGTGAATGGCATAGGAGATGCATGACTACAGATAAGAGAGTGATTCATGACTACAGCTACCGGGATAATATTCACATGTCTATTTCTACTCTCCCATCCCCAATCAATACACAAAGATCTGTTCAAGTTATGTTAAGATTCGTGAAACTTTACATGGCTCATAAAATGAGTGATACGTGAAGGTGATTCATGATGGCTCTGTGAACATGAGAGTACATGTGTCACAAGCGATTCGTGAATCAGAGGAAGCATAGAGATACGTGATGATTCGTGAAACACACAAAATATGCAGTATCCGATGCTCCCGAGGGGGATAACATCTCATGAAAAGATCCATATAGTACCAATCCGTGTGACCAACGTGACAGTATCAAGTAAAGTAATTTAAAGTAGGAAAATAATTCTAAACAGGATATGAAATGATCAGAGAATGTACTCGCCTGATATCTAAATGTCCAAGGTAAAGATGCTGTCCGAGGAGAGGTGTCTGGCTCCTAATTAGAACAGCACAAGTCACAACATGTCCAGAAGGGTAATATAAAGCACTATAATGCATTCTACATGAATCTAGGTCAAACTAGGCCAAAGTCAACCCTTGGTCAACTCTGGTCAACTGCACTAGTCAAACTAGGTCAAACTAGGTCATGTCCTAATCCAGCAAGTCTTACTAGGCCTAACCAAGACTATCCTAGCAAGCACATATCAATACAAGGTTATACAAGCCAACATACACCAAACTCTATATAGCATGCAATTATTCAATACTCAAATAGGCAAGAATTTACATTGGATATACACTAGATAATCTATTACTTTAAGCTATATATGTCTACACATATATACACATGCATATATTGGTATTCAACATTAGGTCTATAATTATGGCATTTCAAATGGTTATATAAACTTATATATTACAACACAATATGCTAACATATATATAATATACATACATAGCTAAGTTAACTATATTCATAAATACTTATTTAAGAGGCTATGTGTGTGTATATGAACATGGAAAAGGGGCAAATGAGGGTTAAATGGGCATACATAGTGTATACATATCAAAGAGTGTCAAAGTGTAAGTGAACAAAGTGTCAAGTGTGATAGTGTCAACATAGTGTAAGGGGGTACATGAGGTAATATAGGATTTGTGTTAACATAGAACATTACATCTCATTAACTTATATATTGTATACATTACATCTATTATTACATTACATTCATGCTTGCATTCATTCATCATTCATTTATTCTCTTGTACTACTATATGCACTATATATTACATACTATGGAACCTACATATTCATTACAAGCCATACTTATACATGCTTACAATAGATAGGATACTTACACCTCATACATCATTTATTTAACCATTTACTCATGCTTGCATTCTCTATTTAGTTACATAATGTATATACATTAACATGGGTTAAAATCAAGTAGAACATTATATTACACACAAGGGTGTACAAAATGCATATGTCGAATAGTAACTCCTACTAATAATCAATACTGTACCAACTCAGCAAGAATTAAAATCTAGGATTAAATTATGTTATATATCTATGTGTTAGCTTTCCGAAACTTCAAACAGATCGCATTTTCGTTTTCGAAAACTCCCGGAATCGCAAAAATACCGAGAACGCGTTTGTCTTTCATACAGCTGACACTCAAATAATTCTCCAAAAAGTTACAGAAAGAATTAGGCCTATTAATACATGTTTTTGGAAAGCTAACTTTAATACGCTTCTTCTAAAAAAACGGGAGATTAAACCGAGCTTTGAGCTAGAAGTTATGAAGTTTCTAAGTTAGGGCTGAAATTAAAAACGTGGATAAAAATCATGACGGATTTGGATAGTTTGAGACAAAAGAACACAAGTATATAACATAATATATCAAGAACTCACTCTCTACACTAATATATATATATATATGAGACACTATAGAACACATCTTCAATACAAAAATATGAGATTAAATATGTAATAATTCATTCATACATAACAACAACACATAGTGTGTCCAAATTTAGGATTTTCCCACATGGACACAACCACAACACAAAGGACACTCCTATGACCTCCAAATGGACAAGAAATGGACACAAATGGAGATACAACCATGGAGGTCATTCCTATGGGTTCAAAATAGACCTATATGCGTGAGGAAATGAAAAGGAGAAGGGATTTATGCCTCCCGGTAGATCGAATCAAAGAAAAACCTTCCCGGAGCGACACCGACACGTAGAGATTCCAAAAGGACACGAACGAGCTCCGAATCCTCCCAAACTTGGGTAGCTTCCTCCTTGGCTAGAATGGAGAAGGAAAGAAGAAGATTTGGTGGCAAAATGGAAGGATTTGGTGGAGAAATTGCTAGGGATTGCTCTCTAGGAATTTGGGGAAGAACAAGAGAGAAAGTATGGATGAGAATAATGAAATGAACTTGAGCCTATCCTCTCCCAAAGTGGCTGGCCATATGGGGCTATTTTTCCTATTATGGTAAGGTCCAAAATGCCCCCACTAACCTATTCTATGAGTATTAGGAAAGGGCTAACTGGTTAGGGCTAAATTAGTCATTCTAAAGTCTCTAATCACACTAACCTTATCCATAATAATTAGTCTAACCTCTAACTAAAATATTTCTATCATGTGGACTAAAATTAATATCATGTGGGCCATGTCTAACTAGTGTGTGGGTCCCACTAGAGTCAAACTACCCCCGGGTCCCCGTTTTAAGTCGGATTGAGTTGAAATTCGAACCCGACTCAAATAACCCCAAAACAATATCGTAAATAATAAAATAATATCAAAATAATTCAAAGAGGTCAAATGCAAAAAATATCCTTAGGCAAAAAATGACATTAAAATATCATAATCACATGGTTAGGCTCTAGGTCAAACAGTCTCTAGGGTTTCACTAGCGAAACGTCAAAACCACAAGTCATTGATTTAAATAATTTTAAAATAATTTAAAATCACCAAAAATCATATCATGAATTAAATATCATTATTAAAATAATTATAAACATAAAATTTCAAAATTATCCTCATTTGGGAAACTGGGTGCTACCACAACCTCCCATCTGAGGCCCGCATAATGGTATGCGGGACGCTCGGATGGTCAGAGACCGAATCAGCAGACCGAGCTTGCCCCGCTCGCGCTGCCCTAGACTTCTTCGCTCTAGTGCATAAGGGCACATAGTAAGAAGAGTCTATGTGATGCTGAAGAGAGTCCGACATATCTTCTTGGAAGCACAGGCGATCAGGACCATAAGATAGGCGGTCGAAGACAGAGCCACGCGGGGTAGGCGTTATGCGGCTATCATCAACAATCTTCATGCGGCTGGCAGACGTAGCGGCATAGGCGTTCTTCATGCGGCTGGGAGTCTCAGCCGCATGAGTTCTTTCATGCGGCTGGATGATCTGGCCGTATAGACTTTTTTCATGCGGCTGGCAGATGCACCCGCATGAGCCTCCTGCATATGGTTGGCAGATTTGGCCACAGGAGTGTTCGGCTTCTTCTTGGGGTGCATAGAGTCGCTCTTTGCCCCTACAAGTCCAGCATCGTAGTGCTTTCCTCTGCCAGACTTAGGGACAGCAGAGTGCTCTACGGCTCAAAGTGGAGCCATATGAGAGTCGCCTTCGCCGTCTTGGGTAGCCGAGAGTACCCTGTCGAGAGCTTATGGAGAAGCAAATGATTTTGGCCTCCACTCGCAGCGTGCTTTCTTTGTGCGGGTTCACTTCTCGACCGAGCCAGCACTTCCTTCAGAGAGCATTTCTTCAAACGCTTGTTGGTCGAAGCGGACGGCCATCTTCTGTTGCGTGGAGCCAAGTTTTGCTGCACCCGATTGCGTCACCAACTCCTCAGCCGTGGAGAAGTTTATCCAGAGCAGAGTCGCCATCGTGTTTGCCATGAAATATAAAAGGACAGAACAATTATCGGAGGACTGGACTTTTACTTCATAATACAAACTCGCTTGTACAAAGAAAGCATAGGGACGAAAACCTAGGTACAGCAGTCTAAGTACAATTGTTTATTTTAGATTCTGGGGGGTGACGATAGAGGCTCGGGAAAGCGACGGCCGCTCTGTCTTACTCCTTGGATGATCGGGTGCAGCTTTTGGACTCTGTAGAAGAACTGACGGGCGTTGATGAAGAAATGCTTTCTCTCTTCAAGCTCTCTAGCTCTCTATGCGTGTCTGTCTCTGTATCTCTCTCTGTATCTGTCTTTGTGTATATGTGTCTCTCCGTATATATGTGCAAGGGAATGGCACCCTGCTATTTATAAGAGTGGGGGCCTCATTAGGGTTTACAATGATTGCCTATTCTTAAAAGTCGGCGGCTAAGGATTATTAAATCTGGGCCGTTCATCGAGATTTGAGCAATAAATGTGATTGTATCAAATCTTTTATGGATAATTAATGCTGATTGACATAAATCCTCCTGATTTGTCATGCCATCCTCGGATTCCTCGACACGTGTCTTTAATTGGCTTATTTATAAATGATCTGATTTGATCCCAATATTTTATTAGGATTTGCTGAGAGATTTTGATCAATCTGATGCCACGTGCCCTGCTATCATGCCACGTGTTATAACAACAGAAATCTGAGCCACAAGAAAGTTGGGCCACATAAGGCTGGCCACGTGTCCAGGCTGTCTAAGAGTGGCCCCCCCAAAATATTTGGACCGTATGGTATGATTTGAGCCCCATGAGTGTGGATAACCGCATGAGTGAACCGCATGGAGATTGTTCTGGTGAGCCGCATGGGGATGGTCTTCGTGAGCCACGTGGGGCTGTCCTTCATGAGCCACATGGAGCTAGTCTTTGTGAGCCGTATGGGGCTGGTCTTCATGAGCCGCATGGAAGAGTCCCCGCTTGGGCCGCATACAACTGTCTACGTTTTAAAGCCGCATGACAATTTCTGAATCTCGGGAGATTGTGTCAGAGATTTTTATCGCTTCCCAAGGAATCCGTCATTATGAGGGAGTCATAATGATATCTTAGTGTCAGAACTGTCACCTCGTCAAAGCTGTCAGCCGTCAGGGCATTTAATACAAAAATGAGAGAGATATTTGTAGGCCACGTGGCTCCTCTTTGAGCCGCATAGGACTTGTTTGAGCCGTATAGACGCTCGAGCCGCATGGATAATTGAGCCGCATGAACGTTCTGCGCCGCAGGGGTCTTTCTTTATTCTTTTTCATGCTTCTACAGACATAACCTGTTAGAACTTACTGTTCATTTATGTTTCCTGCTATATATTATTTTCTTACACATTAAACCTAGATTTAAGGGACCACCTTTGTGTGTTGCATTCATGGCCTTGACACGTTGTACCATGAAGTTGTGCATCGCATGTAAAACACGGACGTGCGTGATTGGCTGGCCACCAGTACGTACAAGCCGTGTGATAGGTATAACCGCTAATAGAGATTGCATGCTAGTTTGACTTAGCGGTTATAGTGGTTTGTGTTGTGGATACAACACAGTAGGCATTGGGCGGGGAGGACAATTCCTTAGCGTATGGGCTTTGATGCACTTTTCCTTGTGACCCGGATTCTCCGCAGGAGATACGGGGCTGATGACCCATGATTACTGACGGCCACTGACGTTCTGCGAAACATTATGCTCTTATTGATTGGGCCTCTAGTGCCCCAAGGGGGGACTATACCGATCCTATTTAGCCAGGGCTCATGCGTAGGAAGGATTATTCTTAACTACATTTCACTTAGAACGGTTAGGCTACCTTATCCGTTAGGTATGAGTACTTTGGTTTGGGTACTTGTATCTGACCGTGGCTTGGAACAATAACTTATCGCAGATTAGTTCGTCACATCTTGTCCTTGTTTGGTTGTAGGTGTGACTTACTACTTCGATAAGAAGGTATTGAACCTTGTTGAGGTCCGGATACCATTTTGGATTCATAGCATGGAAAGATACGTCACCGTAAATTAGTTTACCATCTTCTGTCCTTGTTTGGTTGGGGGATGGTACGCTCGTTCAATAGGTGTGTATTAGACCATGTTATAATTCAATTGACTTATTTATTTGAGCAATATTTATTCAGTTTATATGGCATGATATTATGTGTCTTGTTACGTCCCTCTGAGGACCTGGTTATCTCTCTAGGTGTGTGCTCTTGTCTTTCGCAGGTGTTCCAGCTCTAGCCGTGATCATCGCTATTTATTCGAGGATGATTGCACTTGGATCATCTTCGCTTCGTTCGGCAAAAATCATTTCTTTTCTCATGTATTTTCCTTTACTTGTTGGTAGTAGATTTGTCTCCGTCCAACATATTGTATCAAGACAATTCATTATCATTATATGATATATTTTATCATTTATTTTGTGTGGATGAGATTAGTTATGGTTCTACTGTATTTTACAGCTTATGTATTCGTACGAGGTTTCTATATTTAGAGTGTACTTTGTATGAATACAGCTGGCATGTCTACGTTCCTAGTCCTACGTATTTTAGGATTGGGGCGTTACAGAGTCACTAATGACAGCTAAAGAAAAGTAAATGTGTGAAAGCCCTACGCCTAATAACTGTCTTTCCCCTCCCCATGCACTACTCGTGCTGAATCCACACCACGAAATTTCTAATAACCGCTAAGTCTTCTAGGCAATTATATTAGCAGTTATATTCTAAAGCTCGTACTGTACGCACCGATGTACGGTCGGTACGCAAGTCCGAATCTATATGAGACACGTGACATCGTGGCACACAGGTGTCGGGCCAATGAATGCGACACAAACAAAGGTGGTCCCTTAACTCTAAGCCAAATACATAAAGAAAACTAAAGTATAGTAATTTGCAACTACATATGGTTTTGAAAGAACAACTTATAAGAAATAAAATATGCATGATATTGAGCAATAAATTAAACAGTAAAGACAAGGTGTCTTGCCTGGTAGGACGCCTGGTGTGCTGCGATAATCAAGGTGGCACGATCTGTGACTTCGGTGCAACAACTATACAAAGTGACCTCTGATGGTGGCACGGACAGTTTCATTAGGTCCGGGACGATCAGAATAGTGAAGGTCGACATAGGGTAGTCTAGAATTGGCGAGGGAATAGAAGTAATTGGATTTAGTCATGGACGGAAGGATAGGCGAAGGAAATTTAGATAAATAATATATATATGATTTTTTTGAAGACTAAAAATAATGTTTTATTATCCCAAATTAGTCATAGGTAGATATAAAAATCGCCTAATGTCAAACTAATTTCTTAGTAAAAATGTTTTATATCAATATTTAAAATATATAATAAATTATTATTAGTTCAAAAATACTTTTAGTTAAAATACTTGAAAATATTTTTACTAGTAAAATAAATTGGTAGATAATACTGAAAATATAAAAAATCATTTTTAAAGCAAAACTCCTTTATGAAAATATCGTTTTTAGGATTTATTCTGAAAATAAGCATAGAGTCTAGCTTAGTATAATTATTTGTTTAGGAATACTTGTATATAGATGTAAATATTATGTTAGTACTAAGGATAACAATTTGACAAAACAAAAAAAACAAAAACGAAACAAATATAGAAAGCAAATATTACTAATCATAGTAATAAATATGATAATAATGTTAATAATAAAAATAATAAAAAAGAACAAAAGGCTAATAACATGAAACCCTCATGTGCTTCCTTATTAAGCAATAGGGAAACAAAAAAAAACAAAACAAAAAAGTAGATAAAGAAGGAAGGGGGGAGGATGTTAGGATGAGAGAGAGTGCTAAATTTTTGAAAGAATGAAAGAGTGAGAGAAGGAGGAGGAAACGGAAGGGGAGGAGTTGTGGGTAGGGATCAGAGAGAAGAGAGGCTCGGCGCATCGCGGAGGCTCCAGACGTAGCCGCACGTGGAGGCTCAGCAGCGTTTGCTGCCCGTGCAGGCTCGGTCGCAGCATCGCACGACGACGCTGCTCTGGCAAGGCGCTCGTGCTTCCATGCGGCGGCGAGCGAAGCTTGCGGTAGGGTTGGCTTTGGTCGGGAAGTGGAGATGCGGGGCTCGGTGGAAGCTCTTGCACGCACTGTCGGAGGGTGTGGGGCACAGCGTGGGGCAGAGCATATCCCGGAAATGGCATCGAAGATCAGCGGATCTCGATATCTGGAGTCTGTCCCAGTGGAAGACGCACGCGCACGTGGCCCAGGGACTACCGGAGAAGAGGGCTTGCGTCCGGCTCGTCGGTGGCGGACCACGACGGAGGATCGGAGTAGGGTCACGGAGAAACGCGATGGAGGGGGTGCACGCACCTCCGGCGCGGTGGCGAGCGCCCAATTTTGGCACGGAAGAAGTAGGGTGGAGGTTGGCGGATGGCATGGTGGCACAAGCGGAGGACTCGGCCACCGGCGACGAAGGGGAAGGTCGCGGGGAGCTGCATCGGAGAGGTCGGGCCCGGCGTCGAGGCGGGTGGCGGTGGTTATGAGTTACGGCAGCGGCTATACACGGTGGACGGCGGGGATCTCGGCCAGGCTTGGTCGAAAAGAAGCGGCGGACAGGTGAGGAAGGGAGGCACGGGCGGCGGATCCGGCCGGCGGCCACGGTGAGTGGGTTTTGTGTTTTTAATTTTGGGGTCTTGGTCGTGATGATGATGCCGATGGTGGTGGTGGTTTACTGATGGTGTTGGTGTTGATGATGAAGGTGGGGCGGTAGGTTCCTGGGAGACGGTGGTGATTGGTGGCAGGATCGGGCGGAGGAAGACGTGGTAGTGTTGCTCTCTTGTGGTCGGACCGCTGGTCGGGATTGGGTGGTCGAGGACAGGGGGTGGCGATTGTGGGGTTTGGGGTGGTAGCTTCAGTCTGTAGGAAAGTGACGGTGTGGGTAGAGTCGATGTGTGGCCATGGTGGCCGGAAGTGTGGTGACGGTGGTATTGGTTGTCTCGGCGGTAGGACGGTTGTGGATGGAAGAGGAGGAGGAGGAGGTCGGATCTGCAGGGTTGGCAATCGTCGTGGCAGGGGTGTGCTCGGGAAGGTTAGGACGGTCTCGGGAAGGCCGGTCGGAGACAAGAGTGGTGTTGGGGTTTCTGCTAAGAGGATGACGTGTCCGGAGTATCGGACGCGACCATTGGAACATGTAAATGTAGCAAAAAAGTTAGTAGATGGGAAGGGCACGGACATGGACACGATGCACTCTCGGTTGTGAAGAGAAATTGGACTTTGTGGAGTTTATTTGGAGTCTATGGAAAAGAGCAAATATGAGCTCTCCGTATATAGGAGGTGGACTCCTAGATTGATTTGGATTAGAAATTTAAAACCCCCGTTTTGATATCTCCCCTTTAATTAAAATAATTAAAACCAAATTCTATTCAAATCTGAATTCGGTTTAAATCCGGATGTATTCAATCCCGATTTAATATAGATCCATCTCATATTTAAATTAAGCTCATTAAGAGAAAAAAGAAAATCTCAAACTAGATAGCCATAATAAGTATTAATTAAATAAACTAGTACCAAATAACTTCTTATAAATAATATAATAATTTTGAAATTAATATTTAAATATTTGAATAACTTTTTGCAAGTAACTAAAATAAGTACGATTAGTTTTCCAAAAATAAGATGTACATGAACCAAATTTCATGTTCCTCGCATACGAAATAAAATAACTATATAGATATTCTTTCCAAAATTAATAACCATATTTTTATATAACAAATGGAATAACTTTTATAAGAAAATAAACTTACATTTTTGGCAAATGTTTGATATGTCACTTAAAACAAGCAAAACTATCTACGATATAATTATTTGAACCAAAAAATTTATTTCTTTATATTTATTGAAGCATACTATTAGAAAATAAATTCAAATTTTTCGCAACTACGTATTCGCACTCGCTGTTCAAATATATATATATATATATATATATATATATATATATATATATATATATATATATATATATATAATTAGCAAAAAAAATCTTAGTAAATTTTAGGGGGTTTACAAAAGCCATGATCAAAACGTGCATCGAAGCGCATGGCCACGTCAGTCTCCACGAACAGTCGTGCACCGAAGCTTGCGGCCACGTCAACACCACGACCAACCCATGATCTCGCAGCCTGTATGCGCCTACATCCTATGCATCCAAAGCAGGACTATGCGCCCACATAAGAACTAGTTGTTTCCTCATGTGGGCGCATAACGTTATTCCAGCTCGAGAACGACAATAAAAGGAAGGCCTCACCCCTCTTCAATACAGAGAACGGAGAGCATTTTCAAGAGCCAAATTGCTGCACTTTCTTGCCAGTAAGCCAAGAGTTAGCGATTTCTTAGGTTTTCTCCCACTTTTGTAATCGGAGTGTCAACGGAGTAAAGGAGCAACTGTCGCTCGATCTCCTTCGTTCCATTCCCCCGAATTCTTTTTTGTACTCGGGGATCCTCAGCGCAGGATCTCTCAGGCGTACTCGATTTGTAGTGCCTTGCGCCAATAAAAGAAATGATAACATTTTCTTCTTTTTTTGTGTGTGTCCACAAAAATGGCAACTCTGCTGGGGACTATCTTTTCCTCTGACGAGAAGGTGATGACGCAATCCGATACCGACAAAGTGGGGAGTACTCAGAAGATGCTAATCGTAAAGTTCGATCAACAGGCGTTCGAAAAGATGCTTTCGAGGGATGGCTCTACTCCCTCAAAATTAGCGAAGCCAAACAAGTCTCGCAAGACTCGACTTCCGAAGGCTTGCTGTACATATCCTGCTAGTGTCATAGTAGATATGCAGCTGGCAGACTCTGCCACAGATGTTCCCTAAATGGAGAAGGCTCACACCGTTCCGGGCTCTACTAGCCCAGTGACTTCTTCCCTGCACAACCAACAACAGGGTGTTGAACACCCGAGACTTGGCAAAGGAAAATACTATGATGCCAAGAATCGGCGTATACGACACTCTGGCCGAGCTCGGCGAGGCTCACAAATAAAGGAGGCCAAACTGGGAGAAAAAAAGCATTGCTCCACCTGGCAAGCGCCCAAGGCCATTCCCCCAAGGGAGCGTTTGGGCGCATATCCCCAACCAGAACACTTTTGTCTTCAGCAAGCTGGGAATCCAAAGCCATGCGCCCAAGGCTATGCGCCCAGGCTCTCTGGATCCATACTATGTGCCCACATCAAAGAGGCTCAGACATGCTGTCAAAGAGCATGCGCCCAAGGCAAGTCTCCAAGGCCTATGCGCCCATAACAAAAAGACAGGTCCCAACGCGTATAGCACGGGGATGTCTTCAACGACATCACAGAACATAGGTGTGGGGGTTGCCCCTGCACATGAACTAAGTCTGAATACGCCTACTCCCCTTACGAACTCGCATGCAAAGCTTGGCGATGCATACAACATGGGTTGTAAGGAAAAACTCCCTTCCGCTGACTTGTGCGACATGATAAATCATAAGCACAAAGCGAGGGAGAACATAACAATCCATAGTGCGCTTTCGTGCACCAGTATTGTTATCAACTGTTGTTGCTCCAAAACAACAAGAGCGCCTCAGAGAAAGTCTGTGTTTCGACGGCTACAATTCTCTGACGACGAGAAGCCACTATGTGTTTCATCCAACATGGCTTCATGGGGTCCCCCTTACAGAAGCCCCAATTAAAGACGGTGGACTACGAACCCAACTTTCTCTCTTGGCTCCGCAAGAAGAAGAAGGAGAAGTCTACCAATAGATGGCCAACAGGCTATCGCATCCGAAGGAGTCTATATAGGCACTCGATCAAAGGTAAGACTCCGTATGGATGACGAAGATTCCCAAGCCAGGGGTAGCAATCCTTCAGAATCTGAAGCAGATGACCCTCACACTGGGGGTAGCCTTCCAGAGGACGATGATCCCTCCGATTCCGATGGCGACTATCTACCTCCTCTACTTGAAGATGAAGGACTTATCCACTCGGAGATAGACAGTATCAGCACCAGTTGTATTCATTCCTCTGTTCATCCTCGTATGCTATCTACATACATAGCAGACGGAGAAAGACTTGAAGAAGCCAGTGATCCGACTACCAAATGGCTATAGGGTCTTGAAACAATATTCACCAAGATCACTGATATGCTTACCAGTTTTATGGCGATTCAAGCTGCTGGGGCTGTTCCTCCACCTCAACAAAATACCTCGGCCCACGTTAGTCCGGCTCACAGCAACAACCCTCCTTCACTACAAAAGGAGTATCATTCCGTTGCACCTCCTCCAAATCTTACAAATACCGGGGGTGGACCTTCACCAACAACGCCTGACAACCGTTCAGCAGCCGTTTCCAAATACTTGCTCAATCAACAGGATGTAATTGATTCCTTGGTCGCTCGCCTTGACACCACCTCACACAAAGACGAGCTTCAGAAGATGGAGATATCTCAACCGTATCCCCGTGAATGGAAGAACGCTACTTGCCCTCCTAACTACAAACCGCTGACGCTGAACTCATTTGACGGTTTGACTTCTTCTCGTCAGCACATGACGCACTTCAACACGCAGACTCTACACTTGCCCAGAGATGATCCGTTCCTGTCGAAGTTGTTTATTAGCACCTTGTAGGGGGTAGCCTTCGAATGGTTCTGCAGTCTGCCTGACGGGTGTATCAATTTATTCAAAGACTTGGAGAGGTTGTTCCTTAATAGGTTTTACGAGAGTGGCATGCATGTTAGTATGTCCACACTCATCGAGACCAAGCAAAGGAAGACAGAGTCGGTCATCGCCTTCTTCGAACGCTTCAGGCGGCTAGCACTGAAGATGCCCTTAGGTATACCAGACTCAGAACTTATGGATACTTGTCGACACAACATCCTTCCTACAGTAAAGTTTTGTCTAGGTATACATAAGTATGATACATGGTCCGCTTTTATTGGGGCCGTTGATGCTGCTGAAAATGATATTCCTAACTTGGAACTACTGGAGTTGAAGATACCCAAATCCGAAGACAAGGGCAAACATCCTCAAACTATCCCTGTTCGTGGGGGTAAAGGAAAAGAAGTCCTGAAAGTCGACACATCTAAAGGAGCTTCCAATTCTCAGGGTACCACCGACAAGCCTAAGGAGACCGTCTCCTTCGACGAAGGCGATGTCATCACCATTTTCCACACATTGACAAAGGGCAATAAGCTGACATTGCCTCCACCATGACGTCCTGCAGAGGCGAACCAACTCAATGATCCCAAGTACTGTCTCTATCATCAGTACGTACACCATTCCACAAAGGACTGCATTATCCTATAGAAGAAGATACAACAGCTTATCGACAGTCAAGTGATCAATCTTGAAGTGGAAGACAAGGTCTTATCTGCTAATATGATCTCTCTTCAGTTTGGCAACTTTTCTCCTACAGAAGTCCCAAACGACGTGGTCCTGATCCCCAAGGCGATGATGGAAGTCGTCAACCTACCACTAGCTCGCAACTCAACCTTGGTCCCACTCACAACTGAACGTGGTGAGATCATATGGGTCCATCCGGACCTTGTCCAAGAAGTGACGCAGGGGGTAGCACCTTCCAAAGCAAGAAAGGGCAAGAAATTCAAGCCATACATTATGGTATCCTCCTCCATCTACGAGGTTCTATCTGGCGAGACGCGTTCGGGGAAGGCTTATCTTCGGACGTACGATTCTGTACAAGAAGAAGTAGTACCTCCTCAAGCTCCTGCTGCCCCCATAAGCTCAGAATCCGGTCCGTCCAAGCCTCAAACCACGGACAAATCCAACCAGAAGGAGACACGGTTTGACAAATCTCTAAAGGTGCCAGCTCCCGAAGGCATGGATCGGCCCTATAACTTTAACATACTGGTTCAGCTAGCCAATACACCTGCCAGGTTGTCTCTGTTTGATCTATTACGACTCTCCAAAGAAACACGGAAGGCCTTAAGTGAGGTATTACTACATGTCGACTCTTACCTCGCTGAAGTCAAAGCCCCTGCTGAAGATCCTGTCTCCTATCCCCACTGCCACAGTACTATGGAAGTAGTGCCCAACATCACCTTCTCACAGGAGGACATGCTACTCAAAAATAATCGTCATGATAGACCCCTGTACTATACAGGGTATATCGGAGCGATCAAGGTGGACCGCGTGTACATCGATCTAGGATCCTCCCTCATTATCATTCCTAGAAGTTTGCTTCAAATTCTGGGAATCCCTCTGTACAAGCTATCTGTAACAAACACAACTATCTTGGCTTTCAATGCTGGTCGAAGCCATCCGCTGGGCAAGATCCGTCTCAAATGTCAGATCGGTGATCTCCGAACTATGTGATCGATGCCAATGTATCCTACAACATCTTGTTAGGACGTCCATGGATACACGAGAACATGATCGTTCCTTTCATACTCCATGTCAACAGTGATGGTGTCGTAAAGACATAGTTTGCTGAAGTTGATCCTTTCAAGGGCATCGAAGCTTACTATGGAGATTTGGTACTTTACCAGTCTCAACCCCCCAAGGATGATGGCAATGAAGCTGAAGCAAGTCCATCCTCCAACGATGGTCCCCTGATTATTCGAAAAAAAGGATGTACTACTCCAAAAAGTACTTCGAAGCCTCTCACAATCTGGGTAAAAATGAAGAACCCTAACAAGATCAAGCCAGTGACGATCACTCTCAACAAGATACCCGAGGAGGAACCTATTGACACCCATCCCCCCAATCCTAAAGAATTACCCTACGTGGTCAACTCGGCCAAGACTGTGGCTCCTTTTCCAGATGATGATCCTCTCAATGAGTATATCAATACTCATAATAATGTACCTTCAGCGGATGATGTTATCCCTGAAGAAGAACTTGCATATTTCCTTAGTAAAGGTTTATCTTTGAATTACTTCGATGTCTATCAATTTGTAAACTACTACATAGATACGATATACGCTCTAGAGAACGACATAGGACTACACCTCTGTATGTCGGTCATAATACCTCATCTGCGGGAAAAAGTTTACCCTGAAGATATCCTCTACTTTATCGTTCCAGCCAGAAACAAAGATGAAGAGCTAATCATCTTCGGTCGTATAATTGGCGAGAGAATGTTTGTTCCAGACTCCACTTCTCCCAAGCACAGCACAGAAGCTGACTATGACTCCGAGAAAATACAACTTTTTCGGTATAGTTGGCAGGCCAAGAACATCATCCAGAACATGGGATATGATATTAAAAGCTACAAAGGGCTAAATTATGGCCGAGGACAACGGTTGCTAATACGATACTTTGCTTCCCTCGGTAAACCCGAGAACTACTATCAACGAAGCGATGTTGGTTTGGGCTATGTCTCTCCTCCAACAACTCTCGAAAGATCAGATGATGAAGCAAATCGTTTATCTCATTCTTCTGATTCCTTCCTCTGGGACTCAGACTCCAGCATCGGCGATACGTTCAAAGCAACTCTATTCGTCAATATGATTTCCACCGACCAAATTACAGACGATGTTCAATCAATCAAACACGAACAATAGGCTAAAAAGATGGACACTAGGTGGGAGCTACGCTTCGAACAACGGGAAATACCTACCGAAGACGAGGTCATCGAAGTCAATCTAGGAGATTAAGCATCCTTCAAACCAATCTTCATTAGCAAAAGCCTATATGGCGATGAACGCCAATCTCTTATACAGCTTATAAGAGAATACATTGACGTCTTCTCATGGAGCTATGAAGATATGCCAGGCTTGGACCCTAAAGTCGCAATGTATTGCCTGGACATCTCGTCTAAAGATAAGCCAGTAAAATAGCAACAATGACGATTCCGACCAGACGTTATGGAAGCCATCGAGAATGAAGTCAAGAAGCTCATTACCAGTGGATTCATTTGTGAGGAACAACACTCTGACTGGATAGCCAATATCGTTCTGGTCATGAAAAAGAACGATAAAGTTCGAGTCTGTATCGACTACCATGATTTGAACTCTGCATACCCAAAAGACGAGTTTTCCCTACTGATCACTGACGTAATGATCGACAATACTTACGGCTTCAAGCGGATGTCCTTTATGGATGGGTTCTCAGGCTACAACCAGATCAAGATGTTCTCCGACGACGAAAAGCACACATCTTTTTGAACACCGTTGGGGGTATACTGTTATACGGTGATGCCCTTCGGATTAAAGAATGTAGGGGTAACAAACCAACGAGCCATGAACATAATTTTTTATGATCGTTTGTGTAAAACCGTGGAGTGCTACGTAGACGATATCACAGTCAAAAGTTGTTTCAAGGGCAACCTCCTCCAATACTTGATAACGGTGTTTGAACTAATGCGTGCACACCAACTCAAGATGAATCTGACTAAGTCTTTTCTAGGAGTCTCCAGCGGCAAGTTCCTTGGTTTCGTTATCACTTCAAAGGGAATACATCTGGACCCAGAGAAAGTGAAGGCTATTCTCGACATACATCCTCCAAGAAACCTCAAAGAGCTATGCGGACTACAAGAAAGGCTAGCCTACATCAGACGATTCATTTCGAACCTCTCTGGAAGGTGTCAACCATTCACTCAGCTCATGAAGAAAGGCATATCTTTCGTCTGGACTGAACAATGTCAACGCGTATTCGACGACATCAAGGAATATCTTATAAGCCCTCCAGTATTAGTTGCTCCAATAATGGGGAAGCCCTTCTTACTATATGTCCACACTATGGATCATTCTTTTGGTACCCTCTTAGCTCAGAAGAACGAAGGTGGCCATGAACATACAATTTACTACCTCAGCCGCACAATGGTGGGTGCCGAGCACAGATAGACACTGGTGGAGAAGGAATGCCTCACAGTAGTATTTGCCATCCAGAAGACGTGCCACTATGTGTCTGGGCAGACTATCCACATTATATCTAAAGTCAACCATCTCAGAATACTCATGACTAAACCGGGCTCTCTCAATTCTCGTTTAGCTACATGGACAATGTTATTGACTCCGTACGATATGATCTTCGTTGCTCAAAAGGCAGTAAAAGGCCAAGCATTAGCTAATTTCCTAGCAGCTCATCCGGTGCCGGAATCGTCCAAACTCTACGACGAAATCCCTGACGAAGTGGTGGAGTCTAACACTACAACTGAAGAAATCCCTATTTTGCGAGTGTTCTTCGACGATGCATGAAGAACAGGACCTAAAAGGAAAATCATGGCTGGAGTAGGTATCGTTCTCTTGTCACTTGATCATCTGGTTATACACCATGCATATTCTTTCGTGGAACCATACACCAACAACGTGGCCGAATATAATGCTCTATTAATCGACCTACAACTGGTAAAGCAATTGGAAGTTGACTATCTAGAAGCTTACGACGATTCCAAGCTAATAGTTAGTCAGGTCCGAGGGGATTATAAAGTTCCCCACGAAGATCTCATCCCCTACCACAGAGCGACAATCGATCTGGAGTCTACTTTTGCTGGATTCTTCATCGAGCACGTGCCTCGACTACAGAATATAGAAGCAGATACTATAGCCGCTCTCGCTGCTTTTTTGACCGTTCCTACCAATACACAGCAGTCGATCACAGTGTCTGGTCGAGAATTATTCTGTGTGAAAGATGCCTTGCATATTCATCACAGTTATGCAGCAGAAACAAACGTCGATGCTAAAGACTAGAGATTTTTCTTTATAGACTATGTTGTCTATGAAATCATCCCCGAGGACTCGAAGGAGCTAGTATCCATCCAAAGGCGATCCCTCATATTTTACTATGACACAGCTACAAAGATGCTGTACCGACGCTCTTACGAAAGGCTACTATTACGATGCTTATTAGACACAGAAGCCAAGCATGCACTCCGGGAGACTCACGATGGAGTTTGTGGTGCACATCAACCAGGCCCCAAATTACAAGATCGCCTCAAACGAATAGGTTATTACTGGCCCACAATGATAGCGGATGTTGTTGAATATGCAAATAAGTGTAGAGGTTGCCAGTTCTCCATCGACTTTATTCATCAACCTTCGGAGTTTCTACACCCGACGGCAGCAACTTGGCCATTTAAAGCCTGGGATATGGATGTCATAGGACCAATCAGCCCACCATCCTCTAAAGGACATTGGTTTATCCTAGCTATAACCGATTACTTCTCTAAATGGATGGAAGCTATACCACTCACCGAAGTGAAAACGTTAAACGTGATCAGTTTCATCAAACATCACGTCATCTACCGCTTTGGCCTACCTCGCAGGATTATCTATGACAATGGTCCACAGTTCGTAAGCCATACATTCTATCGGTTCTGCGACAAGAATTAAATTCAGAATGTAGCCTCTACTGCCTATAATCCAGGGGCTAACGGGCTAGCAGAAGCCTTCAAAAAACCATCATAAAACTTTTTAAGAAGTTCGTGTCTTTGAATAAGCACGATTGGAATGAGAAGCTCGGTGAATGTCTATGGGCCTATCGTACAACAGTTCGGACTCCAACAGGCAATACGCCATTCTTTCTGGTTTATGGGAGTAAAACAGTTCTTTCCGTGGAAATCCAGATTCATTCTTTTCGGGTATCCCTAGCCAGCGAGCTGACTACTAAAGAAAGCTTCCGTCTGTGACTCGAAGAGCTCGAAGCGCTAGATGAAAAATGCTTGTTAGCTCAGCAGCGCATTGAGCTATACCAAGCACGCCTTTCCAGAGCTTTCAATAAAAAGGTGAAGGAAAGGATCTTCCAAGTCGGTGATCTGGTCCTAGCAGTGAGAAGATCGATGGTCATGACGCACAAAACAAAAAGGAAATTCTAGCCTAAATGGGAAGGTCCTTTCATCATAGAATCAATGTATTCTAACGGTGCATACCGGCTGACCAAACCTGACGGTGACTTGCTCATGATGCCTATCAATGGTAAGTTCCTGAAGAAATACTATGTGCAATCTCTTTTCGTTCACATATGTTCAGTCATGTAAATGTACAGTGGATGTTTATATGATTCAAAAAAAACTATCTAACTACTATCCGTATTTCAAGAGTCTTGAATACGCCCTAGATAATAGGTCCTCTAAATATTTCTCCAGTGGAATCATTTCCTTTTTTGACTCCGTCCAAACTCAGTTTGACGAAAACAAATCACGTCCCGATTACCTCTGAATTGTTTTCCGATTATTATTTCCCCAGCGGAATGATCAAATATTTTGCCACGTCCACATAACCTCTGAGCAAAGCATTCATCAAAGATAGTCATGTCCACACTACCTATGAACTATCCACTCCTTCCTAATGTTATATATCTGTAATGCCCCTATTTCAGAATACGTATTTTGATTAGGCTTATATGTATTTTGGACATGTATTTTATTTTTTCGGATTCTGGCCTGTAATTGTGTTTTGGTTTAACTTGCGGATTCTGGTTTTCTCGTAAAATAGGTTTTGGACCTGGCGTGGTTTTATTTTATGGAGAAGGAATTGGTTTGGTTTGGTTTGGTTTGGTTTGGTTTGGTTTGCATTGGACTACCTTAGCTAACCTCCACCCTCAACACAACACACCCTCCCTCATTAAAACCCCACATAACTTTCTCTCTCCTCATAACTTCTATTAATTTTCTTCATCTTCTTCTTCCTTCCTCCACCAACACCATGGGCAAGTGCACCTTGCCACCAAATAAGTACCCCATTTTATTTGTCCATTTACTAGATT
Organism: Iris pallida; assembly: GCA_029216955.1. Taxonomy (NCBI): domain Eukaryota; kingdom Viridiplantae; phylum Streptophyta; class Magnoliopsida; order Asparagales; family Iridaceae; genus Iris; species Iris pallida. The sequence continues at coordinate 17,994,968 of JANAVB010034418.1, forward strand.
AGGCCATGGTGAACAACATTAGAACTTAGCATTTTGTGATTTGGAGCTTCTATTTTTCTAGATCTAAGTTTTAACCATTTTCAGATTTTCTTGGTTTTGATCGATTAAACTTAGATTTTTCCTTGTTTTGAGGTTTCCATGTGGAAGAGAATTCAATTTTACACAAATTAGAACTTTGAAAATCCAAATTTGGTTTTATTTTGGCTAAGTTATGAAGATTAGAAATTTGAAGTTCTTGGGGTTTTCCCTCGGCCTGATGGAGAAGATGACCCTCGCCCAGCGCTCTTTACCGCAAGGCCATGCGCAGTTCAACTCATGCGCAGTTCAACTCATGCGCAGTTCATCTCCTGCGCAGTTCAACTCATGCGCAGTTAATCTCCTGCGCAGTTCATCTCCTGCGTAGTTCAACTCCTGCGTAGCTCATCTCCTGCGCAGCTCATCTCCTATGCAGTTCAACTCCTGCGTAGCTCATCTCCTACGTAGCTTATCTCCTGCGCAGCTCATCTCCTGTGCAACTCACCTTAGCGCAGCTCGACCCTTGCGCAATCTAACCCCAGTGCAACCTATTTGCCCATGATGGTTTGGATTTTATTCCTTGGACTTGGCTTCTCTTTTGTGGGTTAGAGTTTTTAGATCTTGTTCCACACAACACGACTGTCTCGACCCAACACGACCTGACATGGTTTTTGGTGTTTTCTTATGACTAGTACGGTTTTTTGTGATTTCTGTGAAGTATGATTCTAGTACTTTCTGATCTTCTTGATAGTGACCCGATGGGGTACGCCCTTAACTTTTAACCTGTAATTCATGATTAATCTTGATACTGGATAACTTGATAGTGGCCCGTGGTGGCGCACTCCTAACTTGTAACTTGTAACTTGACTTGATGCTGTTGCGATGGCTAACTTGACTCGTATAATCAACTTTGACGTCGTGGGTGTTCATTATTGCTGCCTTGTGCAATCCACTTGTCTTGTCTCGCATCATGTCTAGGACGTGACTCCATGGTTACCACGGTCAGGGATTCATACTGAATATGGATTAGGCTAATAACTAGATCAAACTATAGTTCATGGAGAATTTCCAGTCACAAACGATCTCGTTATCTGGGCGCTTTAAACGGACTTGTAGCCTGCCGACGAGTAGGGCACATTTCCAGCACACTGTCATGTGTTGCACCCTCTAAGCCACCTAAGGGTATATTGTCTCCTGGACGTTGTACCCAACCATACTCTCAACCCGCGGAAGGATAACTAGATAGTCTGTAGGGCTTGGGACTGGGAATTTCTCATTTGCATCTTGTTAGTAACTAGGCTTGTGATAACCCTAGTTAGTTAAGTAGTAAGCGGTAGTAATTGCTTGGCCGTTTGTGAATGGATGATGTCCAGCCCTGTCTAAGTCTCGTCTAGTCCCTGTACCTGGTAACCCTGAACATGATTGTTTTGCTTATCTTAATAATAAATGGGTAGAGACTAAGTGCTATTCAGGCGAAGGGTTACGACCCCGGTCATTGTTTGGTTTAAGGGTTGTAACCTGGCTCCCGGAATGGTTCCACGTCCCTAGTCATTTATTGTCCTGTTGTTCTCTTTATTACTTGTACTTTTTTTATTCCTTATGATCTGATATACTGGCTTTTGTTCTTATTTCGTGGCCTCTATTGTGGCACTTGCTCTTTCTGGGGTTTGACCCAGCTGGTTTTGTGTGGCCAGATTTCGGAGCAGCTCCCGAAGATCTACCGAACCTCCAGCCCGATGGTGGCGACTAGAAGGAACCCGGGCTACGAGTGGGTTTTCCATTTTGTTTCGCTCACTACATTGTAAAATTATTCTTTTGAGGCGTTTAGCCGACGAGCACCTATTAGCTCGATGCATATTTACTTACTATCTGCCTACGGGCTGTAACATGATTAACAAATCCTAGGGTTGATCATGTATGACTGAACTCTTGCTAGTCTTGACATTTTGTATGACTAGCTTCATGATCATGCAATATATAATATTTGGGATGCCTTCTATTGTATATTTGGTGGTCTAACATCTTGTAACTATATTACTCGCTTGAGATTGAGACAATAGGCTTGACCTTAAGAGACCGTTGGCTTGTAGTTAAACCCTCATATATCTAGACAGCCGTAACCGTATAGGGAGGTGGATTCCATTTCAATATACGTAGCTGGTTATGTCCGCCCCCACTCTCCAGTATTCTGGTTCTGGGGTGTCACATGGTTTAAGTGGTGGCCCATGCAGGTCTCGGCATTCAAGAATGTGAGGGTTTACCTAATAGATGTCTCAATCAGTACTCGTCCTTGATCTCCGTTCATATCCTCTGAATCTCTGGATTCTTGCCCTGATCATGTGCTTGTATCGTTAATCTGTCCTGGTCCTTCCTTATTGTTTCCCTGTGTCATCTTCTTCAGTGGCACTGTACCTGACCCCGTCGATCAGCAAGGTGGAGCACTTCCCGTGGACCAGCAGCAACCCGAAGATCAAGCCCAGCATTCTGGAGTAGCCTCCAGAGTTGTACCTACTGGAGGAGAGCCCCCAGTTCAGCCTGTTCGACCTGTCGAGCCTGATGAATGCACCTTGGTAGGTCTCATCAGGACCTTGATAGCTTCCCAGGATCATAGAAGAGATGCCTTGCACCAGGCAGTGGCAGATGCTTTGACCAGAGACGGTCATCCAGGGAACAGCGCGGACAACAGCTTCAAGCGCTTGAACCCTCCATTCTTCGACGGCAGCGAAGATACGATTGTCGTGGACGCTTGGCTTCAGGATACCGAGGTGATTCTGGAAGCAGCTAGGACACCTGAGAATGAGAAGGTAGTGGTGGTACGCCTACAGTTGCTGGACTTGGCTCGCAGTTGGTGGGCAGCACAGGCCGTGGGATTAGCGGCGTCGGTCACTTGGGCGGTATTTAGGAAAAGATTCTAGACGAAGTATTTTGATGCTGTAGCTCGGTACGACCTACAGACGAGATTTACCAACTTGAAGCAAGGAGGCAGGCAGAACGGTCGACGGTTATGCATCTGAGTTTTCTAGACTCAGTAGGTTTGCCCCCACCTTGGTAGCGACCAAGTTTGATAGGGCCCAGCGGTTCCAGCAGGGACTGCATTTGGAGATCTTGTTGGCAGTTGAGCAGTTCGAGCACTAGACGTTCGATGAAGTATTGAGAGCAGCTAGGAGGCATGAGTATACCTCCCAGAGGATCGTGGATAGGACCGGAGGTTGGAAGCGATCCCACAATCAGATGCACCAATCATCAGCTCCAGCCCCGGCAGCTAGGGGTTTGACTATTAGAACTCCGAGGCGGGCGGCCTCAGTGACGTCGGTTCAACATTTGACCCCGACATACTCGCAGCAGCAGAAGCAGAAGCAGACTTCCGCGATAGGATATTCTCATTGCGGGAAGCCAGGGCACGTGGTGGCAGATTGTCGCAGGGCGCAAGGATTGTGCCTGGCTTGTGGAGCGGTAGATCACAAGATAGGAGCCTACCTGAATAGGGGTAGTTCGTCCTCTTCCAATCTAACCAGTCCATCGGTCAGGGGACCAGCACCTATGCAGCAACAGCAGTACTCGAGGCCATTGTTGTCCCAGGCCCAGGCATTTCAGCAGCAGAACCAGCAGCAGTACGCCCAGACCCAAGTGCAGAGCAGGCAGAGAGGTTTCCAGCAAAGAGGACCGCAGCCAGAGGACAAGGTCAGGCAATGATGATGGCTAAGGAAGAAAAGGTTGCACCAGGTGAGGTAGTAGCAGATACTATTCTCGTCAACTCCTCTCCAGCATCGGTATTATTTGATTCTGGTGCATCACATTCATTCATGTCTGCACGATTCGCAACACGGTTAGGATTGGAGCTAGAGTTATTATCAGTAAGGCTCAATATACTTACTATAATGGTCTTGTGGGAGTAGATCGAGTGTTTTCCTCGTGTCGGATCGTAGTTAGCGGTAGAGAGTTCCCCGCTAGATTTGTAGAGTTTTCTATGGCAGACTATGATGTAGTCTTAGGCATGGATTAGTTGAGGAACCAGTATGCTAGGATAGACTGCCACATTAGCAGGATTGTTTTCAGCATTCCAGGCGAGCCAGAGTACTCATTTTCCATAGGTACAGTGGAGCCATCTTTCCCAGTATTGTGGATGGCAGTAGCAGCAGTACAGTTACCCAGAATAGTTGAAGAATTTTCAGATGTCTTCCCAGAAGAACTTCCATGGACGCCGCTAGAGCGGAAGATTGAGTTCACTATAGACTTGATCCCCAGGATGGCACCAGTATCAGAGCGAGTCTACAAGATGGCGCCTTCAGAATTGGAGATTTTGTACAAGATAATTGAAGAACTGAGGACCAAGGGATTCATTCGTGTAAGTGGGTCACCTTGGGGAGCCCCGATGCTTCTTGTGTAAAAGAAGGATGGTACGTCCAGGTTATGTGTAGATTATCGTACCTTGAACTCGATAACAATCAATAACAGATATCCTCTCCCGAGGATAGATGACTTGTTTGATCAACTCAAGGGGGCTTCAGTGTTTTTGAAGATAGACTTACGGTCAGGATACCACCAGATCAGAGTCAGAGAGCAGGACATTCTAAAGACAGCGTTTAGATCGAGGTATGGGCATTGGGAGTTCCTTGTTATGCCCTTTGGAGCGACCAATGCGCCGGCCGTATTCATGGACCTCATGAATTGTATTTTCATGCCTTACTTGGATCAGTTCGTGATCATGTTCCTAGATAATATCCTGGTCTACAGCAAGAGTGAAGCAGAGCATGAGCAGCATCTCAGAATCATCCTTCAAACGCTTAGAGAGCACCAGTTGTACGCCAAGTTTAGTAAATGCGAGTTCTGGCTCGATCGCATTTCGTACATGGGTCACATCATTACCCGAGGAGGAGTGGAAGTGGATCCCTAGAAGATTGTGGCTATCGAGACATGGCCAGTACCTAGCTCAGTGGCAGAGGTTCGCAGCTTCCTTGGATTATCCGGCTACTACCGGCGATTCGTTTCAGATTTTGCGAGGATTTCAGCACCGATGACCCAGTTGACCCATAAGGATGTGTAGTTTGCTTGGACAGCAGAGTGCCAGGAATTATTTGAGAAGTTGAAGCGAGGTTTGGTAACAGCTTCCATTCTCGCACTTTCAGATGGGACCGGAGGATTCACAGTTTATTACGACGCTTCAGACAGAGGATTGGGGTGTGTCTTGATGCAGCATGGGAAGGTAATATCTTATGCATCATGTCAACTTCGTGATCATGAGAAGAATTACCCGACCCACGACTTAGAACTGGCAGCAGTAGTATTTGCACTTAAGCTTTGGTGGCACTACTTGTACGGAGATAGAGTGGAGATATTTACTGATCACAAGAGCCTGAAGTATGTTTTCACCCAGAAGGACCTTAATATGCGGCAGAGAAGATGGCTCAAGCTACTGGTGGACTACGATGTGGATTTGCAGTATCACCGAGGGAAGGACAACGTTATAGCAGATGCGTTGAGCCGGAGAGCCGGAGTTTATTAACTAATGGCGCAACCAGAATTATTGGCAGATCTTCAGAATATGGGAATTGAAGTGGTTCTTCATACCAACATGGCGTTGATGGCCAGTCTACAGGTTCAGTCCAGCATAGTTGAGAGGATCCGGAGAGCGCAGTCAGCAGATTCCAAGCTTCAGCGACTCAGAGCAGAGTGTGAGGCAGAAAGAAGGCCAGAGTTATGTATCCATGAAGATGGTACACTTTGACACGGCACTTGTCTTTGTATACCCAGTGGAGATATCAGACAGGAGGTCACGGCAGAAGCTCACAGTTCACAGTATTCTATTCATCCCGGTGGCACGAAGATGTACCGTGATATTCGTCAGCATTTCTGGTGGAATGGCATGAAGAGGGAGATAGCCCGGTTTGTCTCTCGGTGTTTGGTTTGCCAGCAAGTTAAAGCTGAACATCAGAGGCCCGCTGGACTTCTTCAGCCCTTGCCGATTCCAGAATACAAGTGGGAGCATGTGACCATAGATTTTATGACTGGATTGCCTAGATCCCCAGCTGGTCGAGATGCTATTTGGGTTATAGTTGACAGGCTCACGAAGGTGGCTCATTTTCTCCCATTCAGAGTTGGGCAGTCTACGGCTCAGCTAGCAGAGATGTACCTCAGACAGATTATCAGGCTTTATGGTATGCCCGTCAGTATCACCTCAGACCGAGATTTAAGGTTTACATCATACTTTTGGCGTAGCCTGCAAGAGAGTTTGGGAACTCACCTTCAGTTTAGCTCAGCTTATCATCCGCATACAGATGGCCAGTCGGAACGCACAATCCAGACTCTTGAAGATATGTTGAGGTCTTGTACCCTTGACTTTATTGATTCATGGGAGGATCACCTGCACCTGGTAGAATTCTTGTACAACAATAGTTTCCAGGCCAGTATTCAGATGGCCCCGTTCGAGGCACTATATGGCAGGAAGTGCAGATCTCCGCTAGCATGGGATGACATCGGAGAGAGACAGATGCTCGGTCTAGAAATGATTGCCTAGACAGTTGAAGTGGTCAGAGGGATCAGAGATCGTCTTCGAGTGGCCCAAGATCACCAGCGGCATTGGGCCGATGCCCATCGGCATCCCTTAGAGTTTCCTATCGGCGACCATGTATTCCTTAGGATCTCGTCTAACCACGACATCATTCGCTTTGGCGTACGGGGAAAGCTTAGTCCTAGGTATATAGTGCCGTTCGATATCCTGGAGCGAGTAGGACATGTATCCTATCGTCTCACTCTTCCGCCGTCACTAAGAGAGGTGCATGATGTATTCTATGTGTCCCAATTACGACGGTACATCCCGGACCCGAGCCATATCCTGGACCATTCGAAATTGGTTGTTGGTACCAACCTTTCGTATAAGGAGAGGCTCGTGTCTATATTGGACCAGAGAGAAAAGAAACTCAAGAACAAGCCTATTATCTTAGTCCGTGTTGCTTAGGGTCATCACTCTCTAGGTGAGTCAACGTGGGAGCGTGAGGACGACATTCGATCGCGATATCCCGACTTGTTTGACTCATAAGGTATAATGTCTTCCTTATGCCTTATGCTTTCCATCCCTTGCTTGCATGTATGATTATTTGATTGTTTGCTTAGTGTAACTTAATTGTGGATAGTATAGCTGGCTCTTACATCTCTAAGCATCTTGATTTAAATTCCGAGGACGAAATTCTTTTAAGATGGGTAGAGTTGTAATGCTTGTATTTCGGAATACGTATTTTGATTAGGCTTATATGTATTTTGGACTTGTATTTTATTTTCTCGGATTCTGGCCTGTAATTGTGTTTTGGTCTAACTTGCGGATTCTAGTTTTCTCGTAAAATGGGTTTTGGACCTGGCGTGGTTTTATTTTATGGATAAGGAATTGGTTTGGTTTGCATTGGACTACCTTAGCTAACCTCCACCCTTAACACAACACACCCTCCGTCATTAAAACCCTAACTAACTTTCTCTCTCCTCATAACTTCTATTAATTTTCTTCATCTTCTTCTTCCTTCCTCCACCAACACCATAGGCAAGTACACCTTGCCACCAAATAAGCACCCTATTTTATTTGTCCATTAGCTAGATTAGGCCATGGTGAACAACATTAGAACTTGACATTTTGTGATTTGTAGCTTCCATTTGTCTAGATCTAAGTTTTAACCATTTTTGGATTTTCTTGGTTTTGATCTATTAAACTTAGATTTTTCCTTGTTTTGAGGTTTCCATGTGGAAGAGAATTCAATTTTACACAAGTTAGAACTTTGAAAATCCAAATTTTGTTTTGTTTTGGCTAAGTTATGAAGATTGAAAATTTGGAGTTCTTGGGGTTTTCCCTCGGTCTGATGGAGATGATGACCCTCGGCCAGCGCTCTTTAGCGCAAGGCCATACGCAGTTCAACTCATGCGCAGTTCAACTCATGCGCAGTTCAACTCATGCGCAGTTCATCTCCTGCGAAGTTTAACTCATGCGCAGTTCATCTCCAGCGCAGTTCATCTCCAGCGCAATTCAACTCCTGCGCAGCTCATCTCCTGTGCAGCTCATATCCTGCACAGCTCATCTCCTACGCAGCTCACCCTAGTGCTGCTCGACCCTAGCGCAATCTAACCCCAGCGCAACCTATTTGCCCATGTTGGTTTAGATTTTATTCTTTGGACTTGGCTTCTCTTTTGTGGGTTGGAGTTTTGAGATCTTGTTCCACACAACATGACTGTCTCGACCCAACACGACCTGGCACGGTTTTTGGTGTTTTGCTTATGACTAGTACAGTTTTTCGTGATTTCTGTGAAGTATGATTCTAGTAATTTCTGATCTTCTTGATAGTGACCCGATGGGGTGCGCCCTTAACTTTTAACCTGTAATTCATGATTAATCTTGATACTGGATAACTTGATAGTGGCCCGTGGCGGCGCACTCCTGACTTGTAACTTGTAAACCTGTAACTTGTAACTTGTAACTTGACTTGATGTTCTTGCAATGGCTAACTAGACTAGTATAATCAACTCTGACGCCGTGGGTGTTCATTCTTGCAGCCTTGTGCAATCCACTTGTCTTGTCTCGCATCATGTCTAGGACGTGACTCCTTGGTTACCACGGTCAGGGATTCACACCGAATATGGATTAGGCTAATGACTAGATCAAACTATAGTTCATAGAAAAAATTTAGTCACAGGCGATCTCCTTATCTGGGCGCTTTAAACGGACTTGTAGCCTGCCGACGAGTAGGGCACATTTACAGCACACTGTCATGTGTTGCACCCTCTAAGTCACCTAAGGGTATATCGTCTCCTGGGCGATGTACCCAACCATACTCTCAACCCGTGGAAGGATAACTAGATAGTCTGCAGGGCTTGGGACTGGGAATTTCTCATTTGCATCTTGTTAGTAATTAGGCTTGTGATAACCCCAGTTAGTTAAGTAGTAAGCCGTAGAATTGCTTGGCCGTTTGTGAATGGATGATATCCAGCCCTGTCTAAGTCTCATCTAGTCCCTGTACCTGGTACCCCTGAACATGATTGTTTTACTTATCTTAACGATAAATGGGTAGAGACTAAGTGCTATTCAGGCGAAGGGTTACGACCCCGGTCCTTGTTTGGTTTAAGGGTTGTAACCTGGCTCCCGGAATGGTTCCATGTCCCTAGTCGTTTATTGTCCTGTTGTTCTCTTTATTACTTGTACTTTTCTTTTATTACTTATGATCTGATATGCTGGCTTTTGTTCTTATTTCGTGGCCTCCATTGTGGCACTTGCTCTTTCTGAGGTTTGACCCAGCTGGTTTTGTGTGGCCAGATTTCGGAGTAGCTCCCAAAGATCTACCGAACCTCCATCCTGATGGTGGCGACTAGAAGGAACCCGGGCTACGAGTGGGTTTTCCATTTTGTTTCGCTCACTACATTGTAAAATTATTCTTTTGAGGCGTTTAGCCGACAAGCACCTGTTAGCTCGATGCATATTTACTTACTGTCTGCCTACGGGCTGTAACATGATTAACAAATCCTAGAATTGATCATGTATGACTGAACTCTTACTAGTCTTGACATTTTGTACGACTAGCTTCATTATCATCCAATATGTAATATTTGGGACGCCTTTTATTGTATATTTGGTGGTCTAACATCTTGTAACTATATTACTTGCTTGAGATTGAGACAATAGGCTTGACCTTAAGAGACCGTTGGCTTGTAGTTAAACCCTCATATATCTAGACAGCCGTGACCGTATAGCGAGGTGGATTCTATTTCAATATACGTGGCTGGCTATGTCCGTCCCCGCTCTCCAGTATTCTGGTTCTGGGGCGTCACAATATCTTTCTACGTCCATATTACCTTTGGTTAGATATAGAACATCCTCTGCTTTTACGTCCATATTACCTCTACTAGCAGCTTCATTCAACTTATTATCTATATTCGAATCATTCGAATATAAAATGGATAATAAGTCCACATAAAATTTCTCCAGCGAAATGCCTATCAGAAATATCCTTGCTACGTCCACATTACCTCTAGCATCGATATTTCACAAAACCACATTCACTTCTGAAAAGATTCTTTATTCAGTACTTAAACGACTATCAAAAGACGGGAAAAAAGGTACAAGAGTCGTGACAGCCAAAACAAAAGGGGTTACAAAATCTATGGGATACACAGGCGGTTTATGCTGTCCCTCAGAGCAACAATCTCGGCTTCAAATTTTACAGCTGCTCGACGCCGTGCCTCTTCTTGACGAGCGGCTTCATCTTCAAAGAGGATCAGACTCTGATGCTCCTCCTCCAACCTAGTCAGCTGCTCTTCTAAACGGGCAGAGGCGGTGGCAGTCATGGCAGCCTGGGACAGATAATCCTCTTGTTCCGATGACGTCGCCCTCAAGACAGCTTCCAACTGGACGATCTCGTTCCTTATCTGCACAATATGATTGTGCTTCTCAGTGATCTGTATAGCCAGCCTGTTCTTCGAGGCAGCACATGCCTCACTTGCAGCATTGAACTGGCTGTACTGGTTAGCCAATTCGCCAATCTCCTGAACGAGGGTGTCCTTCCTTGCCTGAAAGGTAGCCTTCTCCTCCGCAAGAGCTGTCATCAAGGCCTTGTCCTCTGCACGGAACAATGACAACGGGCTCCGCTATTTGGCATCCCGGAAACTGGCCACTTGACCCTCCAGGTCGTTCAGAACTTTCCTCAGAGTGTTGGTCCGCTCATCATAGCCGGCTATGCTCACGAGGTCTGCTACCTGACACTCCGCAACAGCCTTCACAGGGTTGAAGGCAGCATTCCGATTCAAGACTCCAGGAAGTTACACCTTCAATACCGAGTAGAAATCTCTGAAGACTTCCTGAGCCATCACCTCATCTTCGGTGGAGGTCGTCGGAGAAGAAGCTTAGAGAGTTTCTTTCACTTCCGGAGGGAACGCCTGACAAAATGCTAAACTTGATAAGAAAATCCATTCCACCAGAAACCACTCCTGATTATCATGTGTCACGTCCATATTACCTCTGATACCGATAGTCTTCCGACTCGACACCCATACCCAATCCGGGATAAAAGACATGGTGTCAAGATCACAAAACCTATCACGACCATGTTACCTCTATTGGGTTTCATTTCAAATCTATTACCCGTACCACCGATGTGTCAAAGGGCAATAGGTCCACGAAAGTATCATTCCAATCTATTTGCTCGCATTTTCGGATGCACAAAGGAGCAATAGGTCCAAAAAAGAGAGAAAGGTGGGTCCTCTAGCGGGATACCCATTACACAAATGCGGTATTTGGATCTCTAATACAAGCACGACAGATACCACAAACAAAGAATGGAGCGAATGTATTCTGTTTATTCAAAATTAGTTACATTCACAGGACTACATCTTATGAGCGAAACAAAAGGTTCTTTATCTCTTTATCTGGATAAAAAGTAAAAGGTTACATTGATGTCCAAAAGAATGGAGAATCCGCTACTCATCAGCAACACATAGCTTGGTCAGTTTGGCAGCACCACGCTTTCGTCGAAGGAGGTCATGTTTTACGATTGAGCAAGCAAACAAGGCTGTTGAACCTTCGAAAAGCTACATGGAGGAGGGCAAATATAGCATGCTAAAACATCTACAAATGGTGATCTCCTCTCCACCATATTGCGGACGTTGTGGGCCCATTTCTTTAAGAGACCATACCTTCAAAACAATATCTCTAGTATTGATTTTTCCTACTTGGAGAAACGTGAAAGCAAAACTTTCATGTAACGCCCAACTTCCGTCCGACTCTTCGGTGTATAAAGGTTCTTCCTACCATCTGAGGAAAACCCTTACAAAACACGAAGAGTCCTGAGCTCTTTGATGTTGGTGTCAAGTGTTGTATCTTCACCATGCCCAGAATCGCCGATACCGATCCTGGAGAAATTTAGTAGCCAGATCCCTACAGAATATGAAAAGGGGCAGAAAGACAGTCAGACTTAGAAAACTGCAGGAAAAACTATGTTTTGAAGGGCTTCTATGCGCCCAAAAAGGCTATGTGCCCAAAGGATATGTGCCCAAAACAAGATGTGTGGGCGCATAACTCTCGGTCAGTATGCGGGCGCATGACGTGCCATAGCTTAAAGGGCACATAATATGGCAACACGTGGGTGCATAGCACACCGCAGTGTTGGCACATGACTTCTGTGGGCGCATAGTAAATACTCACAGAAGTATGGTGCCCTAGACACAAGCGCCCAGACAGAAGAGAAGTCCGAGCTTCGCGAATTAACGCTCGAGACTTCATTTTTTGAAGTATGCCCTAACCCAAAATCGAGTCCTGGACTGCCAAGGACGCTGCCGCAGGAGGAGAGTCACTCGGCGCAGCCCCCTTGTCCTTCGTGGATCTCTTGGCGGCCTTGAAAGACATGGTCCTCAAAGAAAGAAGATGAAGAGTTTTCTGAAAAATTAAAAGAGAAAGGAATAATGAAATTTCTCTCTCCTCCAGGGCCTATTTATAGGCACGTGCCACTTCTTATGCGCCCGCCTGTTGTATGCGCCCATTGTTTTGTATGCGCCCACTACAGCCTATGCGCCCACGTGAAGGATCAGCCCTCTACATACTATGCGACTGTCCCTCGCTGACATGGACGATGTATAAAGGATGGACTGCTTCAAATTTTGTTCTGATGAATCTGTCAGTTTAGATTTCGAAGAAAATCTCAACACTCGTATCTTCCCGACAGGCTGGCCAAATACTATACGTCGAAGGAGAGGGCCGTGCTATGCGCCCATTGCCTCGCGAGAAGACGATCCATGCTTCTTTCAAAATATTTTGAACTTGTTCAAGTATCGAAAACTTTAAAGGGGGCCCTGTAGAAGCATGAAAAATTTTCAGCAAATATAGCTCCATACGCCCAAGTCAAGTGTACCTCTATGCACCCAAATAGTGCAACTCCATGCGCCCACTCAATGAAGCTCCATGCGCCCAGTCAAGTGTAGCTCCATGTGCCCAGTCAGTGAAGCTTCATGCGCCCAAGATGAGCTCTCCCGAAAGGAGGGCATATAGCCTGAGATATTGCTATGCGCCCAAGCCTGACTCAGTCAAAGTCATGATCAAAACGTGCACCGAAGCGCATGGCCACGTCAGTCTCCACGAGCAGTCGTGCACCGAAGCATGCGGCCACGTCAACACCATGACCAACCCACGATCTTGCAGCCTGTATGCGCCTACATCCTATGCGCCCAAAGCAGGACTATGCGCCCACATAAGAACTAGCGTGTTTCCTCATGTGGGTGCATAACGTCATTCCAGCTCGAGAACGACTATAAAAGGGGGGCCTCACCCCTCTTCAAAACATAGAACGGAGAGCATTTTCAAGAGCCAAATTACTGCACTTCTTGCCAGTAAGCCGAGAGTTAGCAATTTTCTTAGGTTTTCTCCCACTTTTGTAATCGAAGTGTCAACAGAGTAAAGGAGCAACTGCCGCTCGATCTCCATCGTCGCATTCCCCAGAATTCTTTTTTGTACTCGGGGATCCTCAGCGCAGGATCTCTCAGGTGTACTCGATTTGTGGTGCCTTGCGCCAATAAAAGAAAAGACATCATTTTCTTCCTCTTTTTTTGTGTGTGTCCACAGCCGCTTTGTCATTTAGCATGGTCTGTACAAAAGAACGCAATCCGGCGTTCAAGCGGCAGGTCATGGCCGATAAAAGATGCATCTTGTATCCAAAGACAAGACATGCTACAGCAAATAGGACGCCCCAATGGAATCTGTCGACTACACTGGCTCCTGGAACTATAAAGCACTGTAGCCATAAAGATAGAAAACCCGCTAGCTGGGCCTCTTGAGACATGGATCTGTAACCCTGTCTAAGGTAACTCTGGAGAGTGTCGCCAGCCTTGAATGGATGCAAATTCTCATCCAGTGTGACATCTCCATGATCATGTTGCTCCATCAGATATTACATGTCGCTCTGATTGAAGGGTTCAAAGAAACGAGTAGCACAGGCCTGACTTTCAAGTGGCTTGTCCTCCCGTGTATGACCCAAAAAGAGATATGGCGTCCACTTGGTGGTATAACAAGTACCTGCAGTGGAACTTTTGTAGTAGAGCGAGAAGATCTTATAGTGACACAATAATTCTTGGAAGACAGTAATCATTTGAGGGTTCTCCTCTGCCATAGCGTCCAATTCGTCATTTGTGGGCACATACTCTTCGTATGGATTATCGCCTATTGGTAGGTGAGAGAGATATTCCATCTCAAGAAGAGCAAATCCCATTTCTCTATGGGGAGTCATGAAAGTCCCAGTGCTTTCATTGTACCTCTCTACTAGAGAAAAGAACATATGAGCGTTCGGGCGAATGTCGTATACAGTAGTCCATATGGCATTATAGAGACCCAGATCAAGGATCTTGTCCTTGAATTGATCCAAAATCCAAATGGACAAGCTGCTCCAGCGCTTCATATCTGGATTAACCAGACCTGTCATACGTATAGCACGGTCTGGATATCTTCCTTCAGCTTTTGCAAATATATTTACAAAAATGGGTATTCTGATCGGAAGGAGCAGGGAGGAATCCTTGGGAAGGATGCAGCTTGGCTTCAAACCTCTCAAGTGTGTACTGTACTTTTCAGAAGTACTGTAAAAGAGGTCCTTGTACTTTGGACCCATTCTATAACATATTTTGCCGACTCTTGCCTGCTAAATGGGAGTCAGATCCCATAACATTCTTCCGGGATAGCTGGCAAAAGCATATTGGGATAATGCCATAGACCTTAATATTTCCGTGAGGTATATGACTTTATCCTCATTTGTGAAAATTTTCTCCTTTTTTCTGGTCTTAGGCTGGGAAGTCTTCTTGATGGCATCCCCGAATAGAAAGGCAGGTTTCTTGTGGACCACAGTATCCGGACTTTCAAGAGGCTCTTCGTTCATTAAGCTCAACAAGGTTTGGTTCTTTTAAGCCATGAGGAGGGTTTTTCGTGCTTCAGGACCGTCGTACTGAGGGAATGTGACATGAGACAAATTCTCCTTGTACTCCGCGATATTGAATGTTGAAGCAAATCTTTCAGCATTAGGGCCTTCTCTGAGATCAACTGCAAAGAAATACATGAACAAAAGTTAAAAGCAACAAGAGTATGCAGAGCCAATCAATTTGCACAAACATCTTAGGTTGCACAACAGTTAAGTTGCAAAACATCATGAGTTACGCAATATTCTAGGTTGCGCAAAATCTTAGGTTGTGCAATATCCTAGGTTGTGCAACATCCTGAGTTGCACCACATCTTGGGTTGTGCAACAATTCAGTTGCACAATATTCTGTATTGCGTAACAACCTGGGTTGCGCAACATATTATGTTGCGTGACACTTAAGTTGCACAACATCTCAGGTTGCGCTACATACATATTGCACCACAAATTATTTGTATAATATTTTTGATTGCGCAACACAACTGAGTTGTGCAACAATATGCGCAACACAACTAAGTTGTGCAACAGTATGTGCAACACAACTGAGTTGCGCAACAGTATGCGCAACATGGTTTGTAAGAACGAATAGTGTTCAAATCAAGCAACTATACCCTAAGAAAGGGTGGCACAGAGTTTGTGCTGCGCCAAAAACTCTAAGAATAGGGGCGCAAGTCAAATTTTATCCTTCATAAGTTCAATTTGTTCGTCTTCGATCACCTTCCAGAGCTGGATTTGCAGTCTCTTGTTGAGAAGAGAGCGGCACATATTATGACGCGTGGGTCAACGGAGCATGAGTCAAAGGGCGCGGTGACACCCTTCCCTTTGTCGGCAGCGATCTTCTTGGAGGCCATGTCGTCGAAGAATTGGTCGAAGAAGAAGGGTTGCAAAAAGTTCAAAGTATTCTCTCAGAAGATTAAAAGTAATTGTAAAGAGTTACAATCGGTTAAACGAGGGTTATTTATAGCCTAAAGGACAGAATCCTAACAGTCACCCTGAGTTGCGCACGAAAAAATCATAACCGCTTGTAACAGACTGCGCGAGACAGGCATAACTTGACTCAATCATTTGGATAATTCAAAGTATTTCAAAGTTTTGTGACCTTTCAAAATTTGAAAACTTTGAAGGGGGTCTTGTAGAGCCTAAAAATCAAGTTGTGCCATATATTATTGCTCATCAATCAAGTTGCGCCCCAAAAATCAAGCTGCACAACTATTATGAAACTCAGAGATAAAACTGTGCCACTGATTAGGCTGTGCCAAATATCAGACTGCGCTCCTTTGTATTGTGCCAAAGTCTACGTAGCGCCTAACAAATAATTGCCATCATTAACTGACTGCACTGACAACTGACAGCACAGTGAACGAAAAAAATCTCTTCGAATCCCACAAAGTGCGGCGCTCAAAATGATCTATTATGATTTGATGACAGCTGTCTCGCGCACTCTGTGAGTTGCGCCTAGGCACAATCTGAACAAATTCTCTTCATACATTTAGATGCTGCCACGTGCCTATGCACTGAGTTGCGCTTAGGCGCAACCTAATCAAGTGCAGTCTGACTCGTTGACTGAAGCTCGCGTAACTTGGTAAAGTTGAAGCAACTTATTTTCTAGAGTAGGATGACGTGGCGCACATGCCACTAATCTCTCAAAACGTGTCCACTACTCTGTACACGTCCATGCACATTTCAATCATATGATGCCACGCGTCTAAATACATTTAGTGCACGTTCAAGTAACTGAATGGAAGTTGCGCAACCTGAAGTTGGCGCAACCTAAAGTGGCGCAGTTCAACCTCGTACACATCAGAATAACTTCTAAAGCAGTTATTTTCAGGACTCTATAAATAAAGTTTCCAATTATTATCAAGGCATAACAGAGATCACAGAGATCAAGAACTCTTGTAAAATTGCTGCTGCATTCTCCAGAGGCTCTAGTCTTCAAGTTCACATAGTCTAAGGGATAAAGTGGTCGTCTTCTGATCAGATTCCTAAAGTTGTACTTCCCCAGAATTTATTATACTTTGTATAATTCTTTTAAAGTTTGTTATAAACTTTTTGTTTTTGCAAACAATCTTCAAGGTTGGTGTTCTTCGAGCATATTTGACATTTCTTCAAAACAAAAAAGAGAATATTGCAAATTAAGAGGGACAAACAACATAATCAAAACATTTCATACATTCAAGGGAAAAACCTAAACCAATTTTAGATTACTTGAGTCGCAGAGTTCGCCATGGGAGCTTGGTGAAGCTTCCATGAACCCTAAATGTGTTGTAACAATAAAATATTTCAGTTTGGAAGAGAAAGGGATTTGTTGTTGTTTAGTGATTTAGAGAAGGGAAGGATACTTTAAGAATTAGAAAAATAGATTTTTTTTTCTCTTTTTTTGGCTTTATTCCTTACAGCTGTTTAAAAAACAAGTTAAGGTATTTTGGTCAAAAACTATGTGTCAAAGCAGTCAACCGTTACTAGTAGACGGGATTTGTCAAAAGTGGGGGGTGTTGTGTATTATGGTAAAGCAGTGGAGTGCACATTAAAATAGGGTAAATAAAGTGGTGTGCAACTCAATTTTTTTCTATTATTTAACATGTCACAGCAACTTCTACACAAGGAGGGATGGTTTGAAAGGACAATTTGAAAGTATGAATAACATTACTCTTTTACCAAACGTATGTAGCTAATATGGCGTGAAATTATTGGGGTGATATATGGTCAATTCCAAAAGCATATAAAAAATTAGTGTTGTTGCTAAAATAATATAAATTTTTATTTGGAGGGAGAATGTTATATAAATTTGCATGTAGAAGTTTCAAATAATTGCGAGTAGGGTAATGGAAAGCCAACTCATTTGGTGTGTTAAGCTTAAACATCAAAAGAGTTGGCATGTGGGGATGAGCTGGCCATGTTGGGGGTGCACAACACTAACTCACTTGACATGAAGTTTTAAACCGCCACTAGAGTTGACGTTTTCCTATACTGCAATGCCATCAGACTTGGCGTGTCAAAATAATTTATTAGAACACCATTAGACTCTTGGCATGGCAAAGATGAAAATGCCATTTTATTTGGCGTTTCATAGCAACACGATTAATAAAACACCAATGAAGTTGGCATTTTGCTTATTTATTTATTGTTTGAAAAATAACCGTTGAAAACAGTTATATGAAAGTATATTTACAAGCTCTCAAGAAAGAACACTCTCCCTTATCCAATTCTTTCCCTTACTCACAATTCTCTCTCACATTCACAGTCACAGAAACAAAACTCTTCTTTCTCACTACCTTCTTTCTTCTCACTAAAGTTATTGTCACGACCCGCACCCTAGAGTAAGGGCACGAGAAGTGGGTACGTCCAGCCTACGCCGCAGTGTCGGCGGTAGAACGCTGTCCTAGGTCAATCATCTAATAATATAAAGTACCTGTACAGTTTATACTCTCCGAATGGAGGTGACAAACAGAAAACAATCTCAATCACATCTAGGTAGAAGAATGAAAGATAGATAGATAGACAGTAACTCAAAGAGAACAGTAGAATAGATGAAATAAGTCCAAGTGTCTAGGATAACATAACATCAGAATGATAACTCATAATACAATAAGTCTAAGAGTCTATACATCTCCACATCTCAAAATACAACTCAGATGTGAGACAAAATGATAATACAGAAAAGACTATCTAGCTAAACTAGCCTAGACTACTGGATAACATCCTCAGCTGTAGGTGGATCCTGCTGAGGGTCCACAACATAAGTATCATCTAGTCCTGCTCCATAATAGGTAGACATCAGGGCCTCATCCTCATCCTCTGTAATATTTTCAACAGGTCCAGTCAGGACAGGAACGAGCACAATACATCTCACGCAGTGCATAGTATGATAGGAAATATAAAGCATGCAATAGAGTAAAATACAAGAAACGCTGAAAGAAGATACATGTAGCAAAAGAGATAACTGTAATGAAATATATACTATAATAGAGAACTAGCAGTGTCTAGTGAGTCAGAGTAAAATATAGACATGTGAAATGGCATAGGAGATTCATGGCTACAGCTAAGAGTGATTCATGACTATAGCTACTGGGGTAATATCCATATGACTATTTCCACTCCCCCATCCCCAATCAATAAACAAGGATCCATTCAAGTTATGTTAAGATTCGTGATAAGCCCATAAATGGGAGATTCATGAGAGGCTCTGTGAACATGAGAGTACATGAGTCACAAGCGATTCGTGAATCTATGAAAGCATAGAGATACATGATGATTCATGAAACGTACAAACATGCTGTATCTGATGCTCCCAAGGGGGATAACATCTCATGAAAAGATCCATATAGTACCAATCCGTAATAACAATCGTGTCAGCATCAAGTAAAGTAATCTAGAGCAAGAATATAAATCCTGGCAAATATGAAACGGTCAGAGAATGTACTCGTCTGATAACTGAATGTCTGAAGAGGATATACTGCCTGAGGAGAGGTTTATGGCTCCTAATCAGAGCAATACAAGTCACAATGTATCCACAATGGTAAAAATAAAATATACAATGCATACTACATGATTCTAGGTCAATCTGGTCAAAAGTCAACTCTTGGTCAACTCTAATAGTCAAACTAGGTCACAGGAAGTCATACTAGGTCACAGGAAGTCATACTAGGTCAATAAAGTCAAACAAGGTCAAACAAGTTAAGGTTAGTCAAATCTAGGTTAAAGTCAGCTCCTGGTCAACATTCTAATCAAACTAGTCAAAGTTAGGTCAACACTAGTCAAACTAGTTAGGGTTTTAGTCAACTAGTTAAACTAGTCTTTTTAGGTCAATTAGGTCATGGTTTGACCAATAGTTGACTTTGGTCAACTTTAGTCAAACAAGGGTCAAGCCTAACCTCATAGCCATAGGCTCATAAATGAATACCATAGGCTAATACCATATAGGTATCTACCTTATACAATATATATATATAACTTACATATATATATATATACAATATATTACTTAGGGCTATAGGCTATGTGTCATAGGTTTCTATATAAACCTATACTTAGTAAGTCACAATATATACATATATCTATATATATATCAATATGAATACTATATATATATATAATACAAATCACCCACATATATATATATATATATATATATATATATATATATATATATATATATATATAATAACACTATGTATATCTATATATATATATATATATATATATATATATATATATATATATATATATATAAAACTTATATATATTACATATATATAGAGGGGGAAGTGAGAGAGGGACATAGAGTGAGAGAGAGAGTGAATGAGAGAAGAGTGAAAGAGAGAGAGAAACTGAACTGGAGGGGGGGGGGGGAAGTCCCAGAATTCCTGGAACCAGGAATTGCCCCAAACACACACACAGTTACACATATATACATACATATGTATATATATACACAACTACCTATACACACACATAAACATCCTTATTTCTCACCTACACACACACATATACATATACTATGTATATACCCTATATACATAGATATTTATACTAAGAATAACATCAAAATTCGTTTTGAAATTGGATTTAAAAAGCTGAAAAAATACCAAAAATCAGGATCCAGTAATCACTGTTCACAGGAAAATGGGTAAACCCAAATTCATGTCCAAAACCCAACTAAGTTTGAACCCATGGGTTGATAATCGAGCCCCTAGGTGTACATGTGTCTTAGGTTTCCCTAGGTGTCCACCACGACACGACACGGCGTGTCCAGTGGTGAAAATACCCAATCGGGTAAATCAGATACACCCACGCGTGCACAGCGTCGTGCAGAGATGCACATGCCTCGTGGACACGACACGGGCCACGTGGGGCCTCGTGGTCATGTCCACGTGTAGCCCATGTATTGGGCTACACAATCGTGTCACCACGAGGTGTCTACGACTCGTGTCCGTGCGACACGAAGGCCGTGTCAGTGAGGAAAAATGTGCGCGTGCAGTGCAGTGCACGACCAGTGCACGTGTCCTCGTGTCCTCGATAGGACACGAGAGTGTCTCAAACTCGAGGGGGGGCATGACAGAGGTTGCCCCCTCCTCTGTGTTAATTTTCTCGTGTCCACGTGTCCTACAGTGTCCGTACTAGGTGTCGAGTAGCAGGGGAGGCTGCACAGTCTCGTGCGCGTGTGTCGGAGGGTCGTGTGCTCCACACGTGGCACGTAGAGCCTCGTGCTCATTTCAGTGGGTAGGTGGGGTGGTTAGGTTCGTGTCTAGGTTTTTGTATCGTGTCCACGACTCGTGTGGACACGACAGGAAGTGTCAACAGTCGGGTTTTTCAGTGTCACAGTGTGGTTTTAACAGTATGTTCGTGTCCTATTTTGGACACGGACACAACTCGAAGTATGCTCAGTCAACTAGGGTTGTGTCCTACATGTCTAGGGCTACCCAAAAATATAATTTGTTTTGGAAAAACACAAAAACCAATCCTTTGTGGCATTTCATCAAACGAGGGTTTCTAGCTTAGGATACGTGTCCGATACGGACACCAAACCGACTCTAATTTTCACCAAACTTGACCCACAGTTCCCTGGTACCTAGATGCATGCAAATATGAAGAGAAAACACAATATTAACATGGTTTGAGGGTATTTACCTATTGATGCAAATCCAATGGAAAAACAAGGAGAGGGGGGTGTCTACTTCAACTTGGTGATGCCCAAAGCTCACAAAATCCTCGATCGCAGGCCCTAACTAGTACCCTCTAGTGTAGGGGAGTCCAATACAAGAAACTAGAGGTGATTTGGATCAAAAATGATCAAGTTGTGGGTGTTTGAAGAAAATAGGATTTTGTAGGATTAAATTTATTTAAAATGATCATGAATTAATGTGAGGGGTTAATATAGGATGGTGTAGGGCTAGGGAGGTGCCCTTGGCCGGCCATGGCAAGGGGGAGTGTCCTTGGGTTGCTTCCAAGCTAAGGAACATGGACTTCTAGGTAAAGGTAGTTTAGATCTTTAGGTTTTCAAGAAAATATCACAAAAGATAATATCTAGATATTTTCCCTACTTTAACCATTGTAAATATCTATCCCCCTATCATTCTAGGTTAGTAACTAATCTCTAGATTAGGCTAAACTTGGTTAGGGACTAACATGACACTAATCAACTAATTAAATAATAATAAATCACATAAATCCAAATAATTCCAAATAAATCCTAGAAAATTACCAAAATACCCTTTAGGCTAAAAAGCCCTAATTTGATGTTCTAAACCTATGGCTAGGCTCACATGATCATGGTTAGTCTCTAGGTTATGAAAAACTAGGGTTTACACTAAGGTTTTGCTAGTAAGTCACAAAGTCATAAGTCGTGACTTTAGAAATAGTTTAACTTAACTAAAATCACCCAAAAATCATATTATGACTAAAGTACCACTAATAAATAATAAAAATAATAAATTTTCAAAAATACTCCAATTTTAGAAAATAGGGTGTTACAAGTCTACCCACCTTAAAATAATTTCGTCCTCGAAATTTAGATGGTCGTACTCCTCCTAGGTCAAACCTCCAACAATCAGGGACGAAGCTACTACCTAGCAACATACAAGGTCAACAAGCAAAATATGGGTAGTAGACCTATACTGGGTCATGTCCAAAAATTGGTTGGCAGTTTTAGGTCATAAGGTGTCCTAAATTCAAATCGAAATCAAAAGTAACTCCATGGGGTAAATCAGGATGGAGTCTCGGGTCAGGAAAATCGTACTAAGCAAATGAAGCACACGATGGTATGCCTGAGTGGGACACTAAGGTCATGGGTGTAGTATGTCATGTCTAGGTTACGTATGTGAAATTAGTTTTGAGAAAACAACTAGTCTTGTGCTCTTAATTTAAAAGTCACGGTAATGTGCCTACGATGATCACAACTTAGAGTGGGAAAGGTCTATGGCCTAAATTGAACCAAAAATCATGATGAAATAGTGGTACCAGGGGGACAGGTTAAATGGGACAGTCTGTGGTCTCATCTAGGTGCACTAGTCATTCTAGATCAATACTGTCCTATGGTATCAAAACGTACAAGCAATCTAAGGTGTCCTAATTGGGAAGGTAAGGGAACGACAATCATCAAGGCTATAGGGCCGTCTACCATCCTATATGAAAATTGGTTATTAATAAATAACTGAGAAATCATTAAAAGGTTACTATTCCATAAAGTGGTAAAAAAAATTTGAAAATTTAGGCACAAGCAATCACAAATAGATTTTTAGTCTTGACACTATCTAAGTTGATCAAGTTCAGGATAAATCGAGATTTGGGCAAGATGGGAAATCAATAAAATCAAGTATGAGCACGAGCATCCAATGATGAAGATCCAGGTCATGATTAAATTTAATTCAACTGGATACGAATACGAGGTTCATAGTTGATAAAATAATTCCAAGGAGAATTGTCAAGGCTGTTGCGGATAAGATTCTAGGGCAAGTTTAACTGTGTCTCCATCCACGTAGATTAATATATGAAAAGCGAACCAAAAATGCAATAGGTTGATCAGACCATCATGCGTCGGTTCTGATTAGATAATATGTTAGTGGGTGCGCACCCAATAAAATATATCATGATCAAGCTCGAAAAGGATAAGCTTGTAAAACTAAGGATAAATTTATAGCATAAGATATAAGTAAGGGTAGAAATGATGAAGGAAAATACATAGTCCAAGATCCTTAACCAATCGGGTCAAGCATTCAAGATAAGGTACAAGGTTATGTATTCAAGGATTCAAGTAGAACACCATCACATGCCAGGTCGAAAGAATTGAGCCAAGGTGGATCTCTATTTGAAATAAGAATTAATTTAGTATCATGGTAGAGGTTATAGTTTAGCCATTTGACCAGAAAATCATATCAAGAAAATAGAGTACAAGGAGATGGGTTTTAGTAGGGCATGGAATACCTACATGAAGGTAGGCTAGTCTAGGTCTTACATGTGAAGTTTGTTGGAAGGTAACAGCTAGTATTATACTCTGAATATCTAAGTCACGGTAAAGGACGTCCAATGATCTAGAATAGAAAGTGGGAGTTCAAGACGTGATAATTGATACAAAAATTAAAGAAGATCAAATTAACCCATAGAATAAAATTAATTAGGAATCCAGTAAATAATTTAGGAACACAGCCCTAGGGATAGATAGGCTACTAGATGAATATAGTTAGGGTTCGATCAAATCAAGGTCAAGGTTAGAAGGTCTCAATAAAGTCTTTATTTGAGGAAATGTCGAGTAAGTCAGGTTTGGGATACAGTCACATAGTTTGGTAGAAAGAGTTGAGCAAGATGCAAAAATAGAGGGGACGGTTCATTTCAATAGAAAGCAATTAGCAAGAGGATTAGATGGCAAGAAATAGATGAAAGTTTTCTCATAAATGTGATTGAGTACCCTAAAATAAAAGATATTAATCTAACACAAAGAAATTAAAATCAACAACTACAAGAATTTCAAAATCATCAACTAACACCAGGATTCAATGTTCTACAGTGAATCCTCCAAAATCAAATTCAATCAAGGGAAAAGGAGTTTAAATCGTAATTTCAAATGAGATTCTCAAGGGTCATCCCAGAAATCTCTCAAGATATCCTAACAATGATTGAGTATCCTCTCTCACTAAGCCTATTCCTCTAATCCTATCGCAGGCTGTAGTGATACTCTAGTTCGAATATTACTACATAAACTCGACCTGCATGGGCCACCACTAAAAACGTGTCACGACCCGCACCCTAGAGTAAGGGCACGAGAAGTGGGTACATCTAGCCTACGCCGCAGTATCGGCGGTAGAACGCTGTCCTAGGTCAATCATCTAACAATATAAAGTACCTGTACAGTTTATACTCTCCGAATGGAGGTGACAAACAGAAAACAATCTTAATCACATCTAGGTAGAAGAATGAAAGATAGATAGATAGACAGTAACTCAAAGAGAACAGTAGAATAGATGAAATAAGTCCAAGTGTCTAGGATAACATAACATCAGAATGACAACTCATAATACAACAAGTCTAAGAGTCTATACATCTCCACATCTCAAAATACAACTCAGATGTGAGACAAAATGATAATACAGAAAAGACTGTCTAGCTAAACTAGCCTAGACTACTGGGGCAACATCCTCAGCTGCAGGTGGATCCTGCTGAGGGTCCACAACATAAGTATCATCTAGTCCTGCTCCATAATAGGTAGACACCAGGGCCTCATCCTCATCCTCTGTAATATTTTCAACAGGTCCAGTCAGAATAGGAACGAGCACAATACATCTCACGCAGTGTATAGTATGATAGGAAATATAAAGCATGCAATAGAGTAAAATACAAGAAATGCTGAAAGAAGATACATATAGCAAAAGAGATAACTGTAATGAAATATCTACTATAATAGAGAAATAGCAGTGTCTAGTGAGTCAGAGTAAAATATAGACATGTGAAATGGCATAGGAGATTCATGGCTACAGCTAAGAGTAATTTATGACTATAGCTACTGGGGTAATATCCACATGACTATTTCCACTCCCCCATCCCCAATCAATACACAAGAATCCATTCAAGTTATGTTAAGATTCGTGATAAGCCCATAAATGGGAGATTCATGAGAGGCTCTGTGAACATGAGAGTACATGAGTCACAAGCGATTCGTGAATCTATGAAAGCATAGAGATACATGATGATTCAAGAAACGCACAAACATGATGTATCTGATGCTCCCGAGGGGGATAACATCTCATGAAAAGATCCATATAGTACCAATCCGTGATAACAATCGTGTCAGCATCAAGTAAAGTAATCTAGAGTAAGAATATAAATCCTGGCAAATATGAAATGGTCAGAGAATGTACTCGCCTGATAACTGAATTTCTGAAGAGGATATACTGTCTGAGGAGAGCTGTATGGCTCCTAATCAGAGCAATACAAGTCACAATGTATCCACAATGGTAAAAATAAAATATACAATGCATACTACATGATTCTAGGTCAATCTGGTCAAATGTCAACTCTTGGTCAACTCTAATAGTCAAACTAGGTCACAGGAAGTCATACTAGGTCACAGGAAGTCATACTAGGTCAATAAAGTCAAACAAGGTCAAACAAGTTAAGGTTAGTCAAATCTAGGTTAAAGTCAGCTCCTGGTCAACATTCTAATCAAACTAGTCAAAGTTAGGTCAACACTAGTCAAACTAGTTAGGGTTTTAGTCAACTAGTTAAACTAGTCTTTTTAGGTCAATTAGGTCATAGTTTGACCAATAGTTGACTTTGGTCAACTTTAGTCAAACAAGGGTCAAGCCTAACCTCATAGCCATAGGCTCATAAATGAATACCATAGGCTAATACCATATAGGTATCTACCTTATATAATATATATATATAACTTACATATATATTATACAATATATTACTTAGGGCTATAGGCTATGTGTCATAGGTTTCTATATAAACCTATACTTAGTAAGTCACAATATATACATATCTATATATATATCAATATGAATACTATATATATATAATACAAATCACCCACATATATATATATATATATATATATATATATATATATATATATATATATAATAACACTATGTATATCTAATACAATATATATATATATATATATATATATATATCATATATATATATTTTATATATATATATATATATATATATATATATATATATATATATATATATATATATATATATATATATATATATATATATAAAATATATATATATGATATATATATATATATTGTATTAGATATACATAGTGTTATTATATATATATATATATATATATATATATATATATATATATATATATATATATATATATATATAACTTATATATATATTACATATATATAGAGGGGGAAGTGAGAGAGGGACATAGAGTGAGAGAGAGAGTGAATGAGAGAAGAGTGAAAGAGAGAGAGAAACTGAACTGGAGGGGGGGGGGAAGTCCCAGAATTCCTGGAACCAGGAATTGCCCCAAACACACACACAGTTACACATATATACATACATATGTATATATATACACAACTACCTATACACACACATAAACATCCTCATTTCTCACCTACACACACACATATACATATACTATGTATATACCCTATATGCACAGATATTTATACTAAGAATAACATTAAAATTCATTTTGAAATTGGATTTAAAAAGCTGGAAAAATACCAAAAATCAGGATCCAGTAATCACTGTTCACAGGAAAATAGGTAAACCCAAATTCATGTCCAAAACCCAACTAAGGTTTGAACCCATAGGTTGGTAATCGAGCCCCTAGGTGTACATGTGTCTTAGGTTTCCCTAGGTGTCCACCACGACACGACACGGCGTGTCCAGTGGTGAAAATACCCAATCGGGTAAATCAGATACACACACGCGTGCACAGCTTCGTACAGAGATGCACATGCCTCGTGGACACGACACGGGCCACGTGGGGCCTCGTGGTCATGTCCACGTGTAGCCCACGTGTTGGGCTACACAATCGTGTCACCACGAGGTGTCCACGACTCGTGTCCGTGCGACACGAAGGTCGTGTCAGTGAGGAAAAATGTGCGCGTGAAGTGCAGTGCACGACCAGTGCACGTGTCCTCATGTCCTCGATAGGACACGAGAGTGTCTAAAACTTGAGGGGGGGCATGACAGAGGTTGCCTCCTCCTCTGTGTTAATTTTCCCGTGTCCACGTGTCCTACAGTGTCCGTACTAGGTGTCGAGTAGCAGGGGAGGCTGCACAGTCTCGTGCGCGTGTGTCGGAGGGTCGTGTGCTCCACACGTGGCACATAGAGCCTCGTGCTCGTGTCAGTAGGTAGGTGGGGTGGTTAGGTTCGTGTCTAGGTTTTTGTATCGTGTCCATGACTCGTGTGGACACGACAGGAAGTGTCAACAGTCGGGTTTTTCAGTGTCACAGTGTGGTTTTAACAGTGTGTTCGTGTCCTGTTTTGGACACGAACACAACTCGAAGTGTGCTCAGTCAACTAGGGTTGTGTCCTACATGTCTAGGGCTACCCAAAAATATAAATTGTTTTAGAAAAACACAAAAACCAATCCTTTGTGGCATTTCATCAAACGAGGGTTTCTAGCTTAGGATACGTGTCCGATACGGACACCAAACCGACTCTAATTTTCACCAAACTTGACCCACAGTTCTCTGGTACCTAGATGCATGCAAATATGAAGAGAAAACACAATATTAACATGGTTTGAGGGTATTTACCTATTGATGCAAATCCAATGGAAAAACAAGGAGAGGGGGGTGTCCACTTCAACTTGGTGATGCCCAAAGCTCACGAAATCCTCAATAACAGGCCCTAACTAGTACCCTCTAGTATAGGGGAGTCCAATACAAGAAACTAGAGGTGATTTGGATCAAAAATGATCAAGTTGTGGGTGTTTGAAGAAAATAGGATTTTGTAGGATTAAATTCATGTAAAATGATCATGAATTAATGTGAGGGGTTAATATAGGATGGTGTAGGGCTAGGGGGGTGCCCTTGGCCGGCCATGGCAAGGGGGGGTGTCCTTGGGTTGCTTCCAAGCTAAGGAACATTGACTTCTAGGTAAAGGTAGTTTAGATCTTTAGGTTTTCAAGAAAATATCACAAAAGATAATATCTAGATATTTTCCCTACTTTAACCATTGTAAATATCTATCCCCCTATCATTCTAGGTTAGTAACTAATCTCTAGATTAGGCTAAACTTGGTTAGGGACTAACATGACACTAATCAACTAATTAAATAATAATAAATCACATAAATCCAAATAATTCCAAATAAATCCTAGAAAATTACCAAAATACCCTTTAAGCTAAAAAGCCCTAATTTGATGTTCTAAACCTATGGCTAGGCTCACATGATCATGGTTAGTCTCTAGGTTATGAAAAACTAGGGTTTACACTAAGGTTTTGCTAGTAAGTCACAAAGTCATAAGTCGTGACTTTAGAAATAGTTTAACTTAACTAAAATCACCCAAAAATCATATTATGACTAAAGTACCACTAATAAATAATAAAAATAATAAATTTTCAAAAATACCCCAATTTCAGAAAACTGGGTGTTACAGTTATCGCTCTTCAGTTATTCAAGCTCTCCTTCTTGTCATGTATCGTAGCCTAAAAATAATATGCTCGCACAGTGGTAAACTAAATGGGTTATGTTATGTAGAAGATATAGCCCAATTTTTTTCCATCTTATCAGAATATTACTTTAGAAAATTTACTCAATCTTATAATTGAGCATTTTTCTATTCATTATGAATTTATTTTAAGGCACGTTTTTTGCTTCTATGCTCCTACATGTTTATTGTTAGATGATGAAGAAGCATAAAATTTTGTTCTTGAGATTACTTATCAATCACCGTATGTAAATATATATGTTACTCAAGTATCAATATTTGATAATAGAAGTAGTGGTGAACATATTTCTGATTGCAAACATGTTAATTCGGGTGCTAGTTTTTTTTGACAAATTGTTCCATTTAATAAAGAATTAGATGAAGGTGTTGTGAGAATGATGACGAAAACAATGATGATTTAATTGAAAATGTAGATGATGAGTTATATGATGATGTTATAATGTTGGCAGGCACTCTTGAATTATTTATCGGACAATCATTTGATAGTCGTTTGCAATTTATAAGTTTTATAAGTAATGTAGCAATTGAACATAATTTTACTTGTTCAGCTAGTGCTATGAACAATGTTCGTGGAATTATATACTTGAGATCAAAAGAATTATAATTGTAGAGTATATTTCAAACCCGTTGGATCTGATGAAATAGTTGTTTTTAGTACATTAGATAGTCAGCATTCTTGTTTACGTGGACTTACAACAAGCCGTTATCGACTAGCTACTACTGCATGGATTAAAACCAGGATAATTGGTATAATTAGATATAATCAGTCATATATTGCATCAGAAATTATTAAGGTTATACATAGGAAACACCAAATACATATTACTTATTCCATAGTTTGGAGAGCCCGAGAGATGGCATTGGCTGAAATAATTAGTTATGTTGATGCATATGATAGTCGTGAAGAGTATGATTTTAGAATTATCGAGTCAAATCTAGGTAGTAGATACTTTCTTAATACTACCAAAAATAATAGCTTTTTAAATTTTTTAAATTTGTTTCAAGGCAAACATTGACAGATTTTTAATGAGTTGTTTACTGGTTATTAGTACTGATGCTACTTTTCTTTCATCTAAATATTAAATTATCTTATTTATTGCTTGTGCTCATGACCTTAACTATTAATTGTATAATATTGTTTATGATATTACGGAAGGTGAAAATATTAATTCTTGGACTTGGTTTTTAAACGCTTTTATAAGGTCTTTTGAATGTTATTTTAATGAATGAAATAAATTTTATTTATATCAAATAAGGAAAAAGGATTAATAAATACTATGCATGCTACTTTTTCCGAATCGTCTTATTTTTTTTATTCAACATTTTAAATAAAATATGAAATCTCAAGTAACTAAAGTAAAAAAAATTGGTATTCATGATTTGATACTCAGATAAAGGATTATAGATTTTCGCTTGACAAACACTTGATCACCGGTATTGTGCCATGATGTCAAAGCTTGATATGTTTTTATGGAACCGTTGATTTTTTAGGTTTCTTGTTTATTGCTTGTGCTCGTGGGCCACTTTCCACACCCTATTATTATTATTATTATTATTATTATTATTATTATTATTATTATTATTATATATTCAAATACCAGGGTTATTTGGATTATATAGAATCCAGATTCTTAGATAAGATCATATTTGTTTTAGGATAATAAAGTAATTTAAACACCCCCACTAATTAAAAAATTTAACTGATTGTAGCTACTCCTTTCTTTTAGGACGCACTCTTCCTCTAAATATTCTACGTAACTGAACAAAAATAAACCAGGGGTCCCTTCTATCTTCCGGGAGCAATGACTGTCTTCTTGGAGCAAATGTTATTCACAGAAATATGGTCGTAAAACCTGGCCTTTTTCGTCTAAATGGACATCGTGACCAGGTATTGTTCCTACTTTTCTTTTTTTTGGGTGCAATTGTGAAATCACAATGGAGTTTGAAAATTTATTCAATTTAAAATAAAATATGGTTACTCTTAAACATTGATCATTTAGATTCTTGATGTCCATTGCTGTCGGCGATAATCACTTATAAGAATTAGGAGAAAACTGGAGATGATCAGCAGTATCCAACAAAAGATATTCAAACTCAGAACTTCATCTGTTTGTATTTATAATTACTACTTTATCTGCTTGTTGGTTCTTATATATAATTTTTCAAGAGATTTAGCAAATTTGCAATTGTTGAATGTCCTTGCAAACATCATCATTTAGATTTCTTATGTTTGAATTTACTAAATCGGAAATTTCAGTTGAATGATTAGTCATGATACTAAAGTAAAACCTTTAGATTAGTTTGGATATAAATATTATTGTCCTATTCTAAACGTAATTTTTTTACATATTACTATATATATTTCATATATTAGATATGGTTGTAGAGTGCAAATACGTTTTTTTTTACATCATTAGAAGTTTAAAATTTGCCTATGCAATTTGAGTGAGATGTTACTATAAAATTGTGCAAACTTTTAAATATTTAATATAAAATGAACCTAATCAAATTTAGAATTAAATTTGTACTCCAAAGCAATCTATAACTAAAATCTAATCAAATTCAAATGAAAGCGTAAACACAAATTTAATTCAGTCTTATCTATAATTTAAAAGTTAACTTAGTTTAAATTTAATTTAATTTAATATAATAAACTCCTATGTATAATGTAAGAATATAAAAGAACTATTAGGTATGTAGTAAGAAGATGAAAAAAGAAGGAATGTTTTCTACAAATATGTTATTTTTTGGCGAACGTAGTTTTTTCTTCTATTTCCAAAAATAATAATAATAATGGTTTGGTGCTAAACATAGGTTTCTCTTCATTTCTAAAGCAAACAAAAAATAGTTTTGTTTTGCCAAAACCAAACTAAATCAAATCCCAAACAGTTCTCAAACAAATCAAAACAAAGTTTTAGCATAAAATTTGGTTTGGGACTTCTAAACTGAGTCTCAAAACATGCCTATGTTTGAAAACTAAATTAATTAACAATTTAGTTAAAAGTGTTTCAAAAATAAAAATTGATATCAGATTATAAGTATATTTTGGGGTCTAGCTTATGAGTTGAATTTGAAGTTTGAAAAGATTGTAATTTGAATATGAAAGGATTTAAATTAAAAAATATATTTAAAAGAGTATTTGGACTTTCATATCTTCTAATATTTGACATGTAAGTTATACAATTGTATGCGAACGCATTTGACATGTACAATCATATATGTAATTTCCTACAGTGAAAGTCTCTATTTTAAGTTGGTTGGATTTTTTAAAATAAGATGGTATCAACATTTCTAAGAAAAAAAATCATATCGGTAAATAATAATTTTTAAAAAATAAGTTTTGTTATATGTTACTTTTGCTACATAAAATGGTATCAACATTTGTAAAAACGTGCTGCACATTCATCGCATGTGCCAAGACACTAGTTGTTGTTGTTATTATTATTATTATTATTATTATTATTATTATTATTATTATTATTATTATTATTGTATTTAACTTATGCACTTTTGTTCAATTCTCTCTTATAACTGTAATGTGCGTGTGTGTGTGTTTGTGTGTGTGTGTGTAAATTTTGTTATTGTTGATTGTTTACTTTTTTCAATTATTATCTTGGACTGTAGTCAGAGTAAACTCTGGTCAGGATATTTTTTCTTACTAAGCTTATTGCCCCATGGTTAGCAATAGTTACCTGCAATGGCATGATGTGATGGATTCCTCACCTTTGCATTTTTAGTAATTAGGCCTATGATATCCATAGTTAGTTAATAATTTCAAGATGTAGGGCATGTTTGGCTGTGATCTATTGCTTGCACATTTTATTATATGCTCGTGTTCTGTCTAGCGTGTCATGCTTTTCAAGCGTTGTAAGGAGGTAAAGTTCTACTTGAGAGACGGTTTGGGACCTTAATAATGTTGAGTTAAGGATCGAGGTCCTGTTCTAGAGTGGTTCACGCACACCTTTACTATTGTTTGACTTTATTGTCTAGCATGTCCTAATCGTCATACTTGGTAAGGAGGTGAAGTTCTACTCGGATGATAATCCGCGACCATGGTCCTTGTTTGGTTTAAGGGCCGTTGTCCTTCTCCAGAGTGGTTCAAGCAAACTTCCCTAGAACATTCAAGCATAAAAGATTTCTTTGTAAAAAATCTTTTAAAAGCATCTTTGTAATTTTCTGTTTTAAACAAATATTTTCACATTTCAATAGGAAATACACATATCAAACACATAATATGTGGTAGTTATGGCCATATAGGCAAATTTCAAACCTCTATTCCAAGAGTCATTTAATCAAAGATTAAAAATAATGTTTACATCAACTCATTTATTCTAAGAGTCAACTACTTACCACTTTTCAGAAAGAAAATATAATCGATGTATACAAATAGATATTTTAAATCTTAACCCTAATTAGACCTTCTTATCTAGCAAGCTAATTTATCTATCGTTAGATGGTAATGATTTTGACATGATAGAATAGACGATCTACGATCAGTACCCTCCTTCTCGCGTAACCTACGGAGTACCGATCTCGCGTAGATTTTGGTGGATTCTCAATTGAACCTCTCTTGAGAGCAATACAAATGAAAACTTCCATTAACCTCTAATATATAAAGCTAGGAAACTCTATCTCAACGTGTCTAAAGTGTCAAAATTTCGTCAAAAATCAAAAAATAAGATGAACCTGTCTCGAACAAGAATTCTGGTTTGCTCAACCATAATTTCGGTTCTGTACACATTATGCACGATGGAAATACCGATATACCAGTTGCCCCATAACTGGTATATAGGTTTCGCAATCCATGCTGAAATCAGCCCTCCGATTACTCTAACCGCTCTACAGTTTCTTCGTTCGGCCTCTACCATCGAAACCACAATACTCAAGACTTTTCCAACCTCGATACCATGCTGGATACCTAAAAAATCCAGTGACTTGGAATGCCATAGGCTGACTAGTCATTTTGTGAGCGGTTAGCTAATCTATGTCATTCTCAAAACAGATCTTAAATGGAAAAACATACTTAGACAGATTAATCTGCAAACAAATTTGTTCACACACTCTGTATATGAGGAACTTAAGAGAATCATGAGCAAAAGAATTTGCTTCTCTAAAGATCCTACAACCCTTTAGAAGAAAATGGAGGAAGATGAAGATGCAACTCTGCTGGGGTGATAAAGATCATTGTTGCTCAAAGTAAGATTCGCCCTACTGTGATCTTCTTCCAGGAACCAACAAGTTCCAACAAAAGAACTTCTGGAACGCTCGCTGTCACCTTCTGACTGAACTCGCAGAACTCTTTGGGCTCCAATGGCAGCGACCTTTCAACTCTCTTCGTCTCTTTTTTCTGAGTAAGACGTCAAAGAAGACACGAAGAGAGTATTTATAGAGTTGGGCAGAAACCTTAACTCTAATCTTGGTCGTACACCGACTGCAAAAAGGTAGGAACGAATCATGGATAAATTTAACTGAATCAAATTCAAATTCCACAAAAGTTGGATCCGTAACATTGACTCAATCGTTCCATAACATCCAGAATATTTTAATCATTGCTTAACAACTACATAGGCACGTGGACGCACAACAGTGCATGCAACAGTGCAGCTGCCCGTGCACCCGAATCCAAGTTGCTATGCCCCTTCGGGGTTAGCTCCTAAGGAAATAATCCTATGAACATGACAAAAAACGTAAGTGCTTCATTGAGTAGTTAATCCTTTTTTACTAGAAAATTATTTTCGTATGGCATCCATGTGCTCCACCACACCTCATGTGCATATCTCAACACAAGTAAAACTTTATATAGAAATACTCACCATTTTGTGTGAGCAATGTGGGATTATCATTCTAGTCACCAAAGGCAAAACACCAACAATCCTCCATATATCTCTATATATATATGGGTTGAGCGTTTCCTACAGTGACTATTCATCATGCATTAGGATAGATGTTGCTACGACTTGAATCTTCCAACATGGGTTAAATAACGACATGATATAAGAATGGACTAGGCCTTAAATTTTGCACAATAACTACAATTCTTTCCACTCACATAATAACATCAAATATGCTTCAGGCTACACATTGAAGGCCCTATGCCAGCTTGGTTTTAGTGTATGTATATTGGATGTCTACAAGGTTTCCCTCAAGAGACGGCCTACATCTCTATTTATACATAGTGATTTCTTTTAAAGAGTCTTGGCATGAAGCCTTTCACTTTCTTGCGGTGCTACGCCGCTATGATATGGCCTAAAGTCAGACAATTGTCATGATCCACACCCGGTTTCAGATACGAGTTCGTGACCAAGCTAAGCTTACGTCGCAATATCGACGGTAGTACGCTGTCTATGATAAACATTATCCATACAAGTACAGAGTCCAAATATATCATCCACAACTAATTTATGACAAAGTAATTAAACTTAAATGTCTCAATAAATGAATTAAAGAAATATCCACTACAAATCTGATAGTATCGGGAACAAGCCCACTAAAATAAGTACTAAAGCAACTACAACTAAAGTCCGCTAAGCTCACTAGCTAAGCATAACACGAAAGAGCATAAGGAAGAAATATGCTACTCTGCATCAGAAGATGCAACCGGCACATTGGTAACGTCAGTGTCACCAAGATACGCACCATAAACCTCAGGACAAACCACATCGTCTAAAGCTAAAAAACTAGTTATCTAGTCAGGATTGGAACAAGTTTACCATAACACTACACTACACAATATAATATAAAACATGAGGAGAAACAGTAAATAGAAGATGAACTGTAAACATGATACGATATACTAAGAAGAGATCAACTATGACACATTAACTCTAAGTCAACACGTGAGATGTATTGATTAAACAAACTTTGTAAGACAGACCTCTGACCGAATAAATACTGGGCTACACTAGGGTACCACATGTCAACTAGTTGTATTCTTCTATTCGACTGTCTCACAAGTACATGTCCAACACGATTAATATTAACAACACAAAAAATGAGAATTACGATAAATTAGAAATTGGGCATGAACATGAACATGTACGTATACTCTAGCGACTCTAACTCTCGTGTACAAGCAATAATCATGATGAAATCTACAACAGTGACAACAAGAAATATGAAGATATAACAGTAAAAAGATGAAAAATATATGTAGTACAAAATAAAGGTAATATAATGCCATAGTGAAACTTGCCTTGCTCAAAAAAGGATGAAGTTGCAACTCACAACATTGTTCGATCTATCCCGACAAATAAATGATCATTAGTTAGATTATGAAAATCCTACCCTAAAACCCTAGAAAATGACTAATGGTTTAACATAAATAATCTTATTTAATTCTGAAATAAATCATCTAAAATCCTAATTTAATCTAATATAATTCTGGAACTAAAATTAAATACTAATTTTTAGCCAAGAAAGATCACGGTTTCCAATTCGAAACCTATGGCGCGTAAATCGAGGCGCATCAATGACTAAGTAGTCAAACAACACGAACTTGATGACTTGAGTGTGCACTCTAGTAGATTTCAGCACCACGAGTGTATTGTAGTCGACCGTGCCACAAAATCATGATCTGGTCAAAAGATATCTCCACTATGGCTAACCGTGACCAAATCAATGATTTATTGACAAAACTAAGTTCTACGAATTAATAAAAATACTATATAAACGTATTAATTCCTTAAAAAAATATATGTCGTAGAGATCTATGTTAGCTTTTTGAAACTTCAAATGGTTCATGATTCTGATTTCTGGTTCTCCCGAAATCTCGAAAACACCGAAACGTATCAAATTTTGAACAACTAGCACTCTATAAATTTTTCAAAAATCTAGGTTGAGAATTTATGAAATTAAATTAGATATTAAGAAACTATATCTCAATATGCTTCCAATAGAAAAATGGTGCACGAAAAGCATATCGGGGTTGGCGGCAATCGCTTCGGGAATTTGAAGAACAACTAGATCAAATCCCACTTTCTCTCCTGAAGTTTTAATAATGCGGCTGGAAAATTCTGGGTTATAATATACTATATATATAGAGAGAAAGGGAGCGAGCCATGGCTCAGTTTGGGCTACGTGGCCTCCATCCATGGCCTTCCGCTCTGATCGAGCGGTTGTGGAGGCAGCCGGCTCGGCTAAGTCCTAGTTCAACCCAAAATGGAGCGGCTCGGCTCGAAGTTTGACTCGAAGACTGAATCTCCTTCACCCACTCTCTAACTAGCCGATGACAGCTGGGCCCCCGCTTTAGCCACTAAAGGCTGACAGGCGGGCTCAGCTTTGGCCGATGGGTAATTAATTTAGGAAAAGAGTTTTTATTTACCAGAAAATATTTTTTAATTAGTTTTGCTTTAGATAAATAATAATAAATAATAAAATTGATCATAAAATTCTGAAAAAATTCTAAAAAATATAAAGTAGCATATTGAACCCTAAAAAATATTTGGTGTCAACTACAAATAAATCCTGGAAGACCTAGAAAATATGTCTTTTTTTGTAGTTAATTATCTAAATAATTCCAAAAAATACCAAAAAATTTATAAAAATACTTTTGTCCTTCTAGAGCCCAAATAACACGCTTGGCCTCTATAATCAATCTGGGTGCCCTCACAAGATCCTAAAAGTCTTTCAATAATAATAATGCTATAGTTGAAAATTATCTAAAAATTACCAATAATTCTAGAAAGTTCAAAAATGCTAAAATAACTTATTTGGGCCATCTAAGTACAGTAGAGACCATATATAACCAAGTGTTAGCATATCCCACCTATAGACTTAGGTCCATACCATTACGATCGAAAAATTTAAATTCCCATAAAAATTCTTAGTATTATTTAATCAAAATAGAAGTTTTGGTAGCGGATGCTACAAAAATATCTCATGTGGTATTATACCACTGTAGCATAAGTCGCAGTCTCTTTGTACTGCTGAACTACCCAGTATGATGCCTTTCGCTTCCTTGCGGTGTTACCCAGCCGTAATATGGCTTGCGAAGCTGAGGCTTTACCCTTTCTAGGTACCTCATGTGGTGTCACTACTGTAACATGAGGCCCGACCTCTTTTTAGTGCTATCTATGCCTCTTTATTCTGTAGCATTAGGTTCATTTGCCTATGTGCAGTGCTACACCACTGTGACTTGGCCCGAAGTCGAGGCCTTACCCTTACTAGGTACCTCATGTGGTGTCACCCTACTGTAGCATAGAGTAATATGCTCTTTCGTAGTGTTGTGCTACCCGTGATTTCTGTAAAGCACACCGGACATCCCAAATGCTCGAGAACTCATTAAGGCTTCCAAGCCATCCTCTCACAGGACTGTTATATACAAAGAGCAAACAGTAAACAACAGTGACTTTGGGTCCGTAATCCTGTAACTCCCAAAGAATTATCTACTGTCAACAGCGGTTGTGGGTCTATAACCCCAAAATTTCCAAAGGATTTCCTACTATTTCTGATATTCTTTTAGTCAATGATCCTTCTTTGAACTAAAAACTAGATGCCTAGTAGATTTTTTTGAACTAATAACATAAAACTTTATAGTAGAATTACAAAGACACAATATCAGAGTGTCTTCAAGCCTATTCTACATGCTGTGTCTTCAACCAACTAGCGTTTGAGACCTTTGGTGAACGAAACTGCCATATTCTCTTGACTCCAAA
Organism: Iris pallida; assembly: GCA_029216955.1. Taxonomy (NCBI): domain Eukaryota; kingdom Viridiplantae; phylum Streptophyta; class Magnoliopsida; order Asparagales; family Iridaceae; genus Iris; species Iris pallida. Next base: position 18,033,709 of record JANAVB010034418.1, read on the forward strand.
CATCAACCACGGCAATGGCTCCTCTTTTGATAATATTATTTACCGTCCTGTGTCTTAGACGCACAGTCCACTTTTTTCTATTGAAGAAGTCATTCAATACCACAGCTGCAGTCGCCTGGTTGTCACAGTATATTGGTACCATCGGTATCTACGAACCAACTATTAGATGATCATAAATGAGCTTTCGAAGCAATTTTGCTTCATCTACTACAACATTCAATGCATAGAATTCAGATTCCATAGAAGAGTGCGATAAAATAGTTTGCTTTTTTGACTTCCACGATATAGCAGCTCTATCCGTGGAGAAGACATATCCTCCTATGGACCTTTCACTCTATACTTCTGAGGACCATCTTGCATCACTGAAGCCTTCAACTACTTTTGGATCTCCATAGTAGTGCAGTGCATACTTCTGAGTCCTCTTGAGGTATCTCATTACCCTATTCACAGCTTTCTAATGCTCTACACCTAGATTGCTCGTGAATCGACTCAGCAACCCTATGGCAAAATCTATGTCAGGCCTTGCGGCAGTAGTTGCATACATCAAACTCCCAATGTGTTTGAATACTTCAGCTGTCTGACGCTTTTTCTTGAATTTGGCTTCAGCTTCTTGTCACACCTATACGGCATACCGATCCCTAGAAGATCCTGATACCCATAGTGTGTGAGCATATTCTTAATGTAATGAGATTGTGACAATGTACTCCATTTTCCGACCGAATAATCTTTATCTCTAGGATAATATTAGCTTCTCCTAAGTCCTTCATGCTGAACTTAGATGGGAGGAACTTTTTTTTTCTCTGTGTCACATGCTAAATTTGTACCCAAGATCAGTATGTCATCTACGTACAGACAAACGATAACTTCTCTCCCGTCAGCAAATATTTTGTATATACACTTGTCCGTATCGTTGACCCTAGAGCGTTTGATCTTATGACTTTATCAAACTTGTCATGCCATATCCAGGGAGCTTGCTTCAAACCATATAATGATTTTACCAACTAGCAGACTTTTTCTTCAAGGCCCTTGATGACAAATCATTATGGTTATTGTATATAAATCTTTTCAGTCAACTCACCATTCAGGAATGCGATTTTAACATCTATCTGATGAATAACCAGCTTGTGAATTGCATTAAGAGCAATCAATGTCCTGGTGGTTATCATCTGCGCTACTAGAGCATATGTGTCAAAATAATCGATCTCATGTTTCTGAGAAAATCCCTTGACAACTAACCGTCTTGAACTTGCCAACAGTTCCATCGACCTTCATCTTCTTCTTGAAGATCCGTTTACATCCGATTGGTTTTGCTCCTTTAGTTAAATCAACCAACACCCATGTGTTATTTGAGATTATCAAGTCATACTCATCATTAACAGCCTCCTTCCAAAATACAGTATCTCTGGTCTTTATCGCCTCATCATAGGTAAGCGGATCAGCTTCCACATGATAGGTGATGAAATCCTCTCCGAAGTCCTTCTTGTCATGCCCTGGTTCCGTAGTACAGATCGTCCTCTCTAAGGTATGATGCCATACGAGCCTAGATTGCGCTCGTATAAGGCAATTTTATAACGGCCGATTACAACAGCTTGCGACGGGGTAGTCACACATAAGTCCCGAAATAGAAACATAGAATAAGCCATCAGAAATTAGAACCAAAATACAAGTAAAAAAAGAGGCTCTTTATTGATATTGAACAAGGATTGCAAAAGTGGCACGAGACCATGATTACAGTCACTCAGTCTCACTCTTTTCTCAAGTTACAAGTCACTCTGCTCTCTCTTATTTCTCAATTCAAGCTTGACGAGCCAGCAGATGCTTCAGATAGGGGATGTCCATACATTATGTCCTGTATAAGTCTAGACTCCATGCGGTCGTATGCCTCGAAATGCCAAGGAACTCTATTTCCTTGATGCATCCAAGCAAGCTCCACGCCAACGAGCTTCTACCTGTGCCTGCACATAAACACTGTATGGGTACAGGTGGAGTGAGCTTTACGCCCACCCATACAAAACTAACACGTTCATTTACTTTGTGCAGCATAAGCCCTTTATGATTGTCTTTCTATTCTTACCTTAGGATCGATTTTAGGACATAAACTCTTGATCTATTTTATGTCACTAGACCATCATCGTGCCTTACCCAACAATTTACTTATACCTTGCCTCTAACCCTTCTCATGCCAACGATGTTAACTTATCGACTCATGCTTGCCTTTCAGCCCATATTCGGAACGCAATAACTTGGTTGGGACAAACTCTATTCGTGCTTCAATATAATTGAGGCGGTGTCTCCCCACTTAGTCTTGCTTATACTTATGCCATGATAGCGTGGCCGTGCCTTAACATATTGTTGTCGTGCCTCGCAACTCAACATGACTTAACCAAACTCGTCTTATAGTCCTTCTTGACTTAACTCGTAACGACTCAAATCCGACTTATGCACCTATGGGTCAACGACTTAATACTCGATGCCACATCCCGTGCCGAAACATGTGTGTAGAAGCGTAGAATCTCTGGCACATATACTATGCGCCCTAAAACAAACATGTGCCAAAAATATCATAAACAGTAAAAAAGTAGCAGCATAAATGGGCTTTTTATTTCATAAAAGTCTGTTACATGACTAAAGACTCATTTTACATAGAAGACTCTTTTTACGAAGAAGAAATCAAAAAAAGCCTAAAGCTACGCTTCATCCAGGTGCGTCTCAGCTAGGCGCATCTCTTCGGCGTCTCTGTCAGGCGCATCTCTTTAGCGTCTTAGTCAGGCGCATCATGAAGTCTCAGCATATGTGCTCTACTTTGACCCGATCAAGTGCTTCGGCTAATGAAGCAGTTATTGAGCATAACAAGGGTGGGCAACCAACCCCACTCTAGCAGGAGGAAGAGCTCTCCAAAGCCCAAGGAAGATGGGAGCACCACAATTCCGATTTGGGGCTCTTCCAGCATAACGAAGATGGAACTCGAACGTCCCGATCTTTGGATGCAACTGGCACCTTAGACTTGCATCGGGACCCCGAGATCACAATTTTTGGATGTAACAGTCACCTTCACGAGTGCGTACGAAGACGACTCGACGTATCTTCACCCTCGGGAGCGTCTTGTCAACAGAATGTACTCGATCGAAGAAGTTCATCTCCATTCGGGAAGACGGAAGAGAATAAGAAATAAACTCTCTCCTTGCTGCTATTTATAGGCCGGGCAAATCAAACCCACGTGCCAAGTGGCAGACTCTACGAATTCTGTACAATAAATTTGCATTCATGGTGATGAACCAATCCCTTCGAATTCAGCCAGGTCAAAACGGATATTTAAAGCACTCGAAGAACTCAACAGCCAGACCAATAAAGATACGCCATGCAACAGATGCGTCGGTCAGATCACGCGCATCATACAGACGCGTCCATCAGTACCAAGCGCCTCATAAGGATGTGCCCCATGCGTCCCTATGCGCCTAGTGGAACGCAGACCAATGCGCCCACTCAAAAGTCCATCGCCCGTCAAGAGCATTAAATTCTGAAGTCTCAAACGACAACAGCCATGCCTCGATGACAGAGCGGTAACATCTTTTACAGAAAACGAAGCACCGTTGACGTCAGCGTCATTATTTACTTTCCTCTGTCGGTTACAAGCCACGTGGCCGACCAACCACTCGCATGCACCTCCGCAGCTATGCACCCAAAGATTTGCATGTGCCTCAAAAGCCATACGTCTCTGACTTACTTCTGAACACAGAAGTCAAGTCACTGCATGCGCCTCTCCAGCCATGTAACCAAAACATGTACCTCAAAAGCCATGTGCCCAGACTGGTTCGTAACTCCTGAAGGTTACGAGCCAAAGTCTTCTCATGCGCCGGATCCTAGACGCAGCTCATCATATCCCTCTCTACCAAATCTGAGATCTTTGAGCCACGGACGTACGCCACGTGTCCTTCGACTCAGTTCAGTCCATGAAGGGGTGCTAACCACCCAAGATCTCAGCAACCGAAAAATCCTCTCAGCTGCCACGTGTCGGCTCTTTCGTAGCCCACAGGCGCAACAGGAAGGATTCAATCCCTAAATCAGGGCGCATCAACCATGTACCCCCGCCAGCATCAGCCACGAGGTGTTCCCACGTCCAGACGTATCCGACATATATGCGCATGAGCAGTCAGCCTGTAATCTATAAATAGAAGGATCATTCCTTCATCACACACACACACAGACAAAGATAGACATACATACTCAGAGAGAAGCACCTCTACAGAGGCCAAAAGAGACCCTTAACGTTCACTTCTCCTCGCAATGCTCCGGCATCCAGAGCAACTTAGACCTTCAGAGAATCTAAAATCGTCGTCAGATCGTCAACAGAGTTAACGTATTACCACTCACTCCATCGACACAGTACCCAGATAAAAACAAAAGTGTACTCCTAGGACTACATCTAAGTCCTACATTGTAACACTGTTCTATTTGTGATTGAAATTCCAATTCAAAGATTTTAATGGCAAATAATGTGTCTTTACTATAACCAAATCTTAGACTTCATACTGGTGTAACAATCGTGCATACCTTTCCTAGACTAAGTTATGCCGTGTTTACACTTCCTTGATTCGACCGACCGTGCATGCGGATAGTCGCTCAGTATGCCAACTTATCTATATGAAAGGTCCCATGCATTAACTAGCCATCGTGGATATAGCTAAGAAAATGATGGGTCGGTCAATGCAGGTAGCTAGCCCTAATGATAGCCCACCGAATTCCTGGTTGTCTATCCAGTATCAGCTATACCGTGTTTTCCCATAGCCGGATCGATTATTGTGGCCTCAGGTTGTCGTCCGAAGAAATATCACCTTTGTACATAAGTTGTCCATAACCACGCACCTACGATATTTTATCTGGACTCACGTAAATGCATGGCCTAACTTGTGCTATAACTCAAACCCTTTGCATATCGTGCATTGAAACCATACTTGAGCAAAACATGTTCGGAACCATGAGACTCCCAAATGAGGGACCGCCTCAGCGAAAAACCATCACTTGAACTCTCCATTCTTTGAAATTCTAGGAACGGCTAATGTATAGCCTTCCTACTTAACTTGAACAAAATGTATTCTTTAGGTGTCGTAGACCGTGGCTAACTTTTTTTGAACCAACCGTGACTCGTGTCTTTACCCAACTTGTGTTCTTATGATGCTTATCGCCCGAGTCATACTTAACATGATGAGCCTTGAGTTCAGTGGGACTATATGGTTATGACCACTGCAGAAAATGTAGGACAGTGCTTAGAAAGATTTTGATAGCCATACATATATTTTGCCTAACTCAATCTTACAACAAACTTAATCTGTGGGACGAGCAAGGGCTATGCCAAGCCTGTACCATAGAAATATGCACTGGGACTTGAAGGACACTTTGGCTATGCCAAGTATTGGACAATGGGATCGTTCATGCTTTATCAAGCATTCATATGTGCGATGCCTATGACTTAGGCTAATTTCATAATGTGGTAACTTAGACCAACTTTTCTTCTCCTAAGCCACGGGACGAAGGACCGAGTGTCTTTTTGAAAGAACATCGTGCAACACTTCTAAGCCGATCATGGGACCTTTCCATGTTCTAACTCAATCCGACCCAACTTGGGATTATTTTCTTAGCTATGTAGATTCGTCTGTTTTATTATCAAAGCCTACTTGTGCAGTTGAAAACTTTCGTTTTATTAGTAGTGAAGGCCAAGCTGAGGCAAGTTCACTGAAGCCACCCACCTAAGCGTGGAGTCGCCTCGACCGAGCGGGACTTCGAACAAGTCGTTACAAGGCTAAGTCCGAACGCCGTTGGAAGTTTGATTCATCCGATTGAACTAAGTGGGATGGGGCACTACACTTCTATTCACTCGCTTAGACACAGGTTCTACGAGTTCTGGTTCAACAATTATTTCTACAATAATAACTTCTTCTTGGACTATACCTTCTATATCTTTGTCAGGAGCTTCAGCCTTCTGTGCACCCACACTATTCTTCGGAATATTTGCAAGAACAATATTTTTGTGCCTTAATTGCAAATTTATCTTCAAAGAATTTTGCATCGCTAGATTCAATGATATGATTTGATTAAATATCAAAGAACCTTCGCGCATAACTCTTATCGACATAACCTATAAATATAGTCTTCGTAGTCCTTGTTCTCAACTTCTGAATCTTCAAATTTGAAAGCTTTACATACGCCAGACACCCCCATACTCTAATAACATTCAAGTTGGGCCTGACCTCGTAACCAGAATTCATGAGGAGTGACATCAGAAGTTGCATGAAGTAGCCGTAAGCACTGCTTCACCCCAGAAACAATCTAAAAGATCCACAGTCAATAGCATTGAGTTCAGCAACTCTGTTAAAGTTCTATTCTTCTTTTCTACAATACCATTTGATTGAGGGGAGTACTGGGCAGCCATCTCATTAACAAATTCATGTTTTCTGTAGAACGTTGCGAATTTATGAGATCTAACTCTACCTCGATCCCTTCTGAGTCTCTTAAGTTGTTGTTCGGTTTGACGCTCGACTTCAGCCTTAAAGTCCTTAAATTTTCAAATGCTTCATCTTTAGACTTGAGCAGATAAATGAACGCGTACTTTGAGAAATCGTCGATTGAAGTAAAGAAATACTTTATCCTTGCCATTGTGGAGAACTGTTTAAAGTCACAGATATTTGAGTGTAGCAACTTCAGAAGACTTATACTTTTGTTTACCCGTTTGAATGACTTTCTACTGATCTTCGTCTGTACACAGACCTCATACTTCTCTACCTCTTTACCCCCACATTTGGAGATAAGCCCTAGACTGGATATCTTGTTTATTCTTTTATAATGTACATGTCCTAATCTATTATGCCACAACTCAAAAGAACAACCAAATGAAAAGACTGTATTTATTATCTCCATCGGAGTTACAAGTTGAAGTTTGTATATCCCTTCGGTACAATAAGCATTTTCGAAGTATGTTCCTTTATAAGACATAACCATCTAACCATCGTTAATGTCCATCATCAAACCTGCGTTGCAGAGCAAACTTCCTGAGACCAGGTTCTTTGCTATAGCCGGTACATTCTTCACCTCTTGAAGCGTCAGCGACTTTCCCGAAGTCAAATTCAGTACCACCGTCCCGATCCCTAGTACTTCAGCTTGTGTCTGGTTCGCCACTATAACCTTCTTAATTAGAAACATGTTTGTATGTAGGAAACCACTCCTTCTTTGAGCAAACATGGCATGATGTCCCAGTGTCTACCCACCAGTCCATGTCAACACTTGTCGAGTCAACATGTGCGATCATAGCAACAAAGTTAGCCTTACTTTACTCTTTCCATTTAGTTTTTTCCTTGCAGTCTTTCCTCCAGTGGCCTTTCTTGCCACAGGTGAAACAAAACCAAGGTTCTTTAGACTTTTGCTTGAACTGAGCCGACTTTATTTTCAGTTGGTGAACATCCTTCTTTTTATGGTAGGGAGTCTTCTTCTTCCCCTTAGAGTTTCCTCCTTGTACTAATTTGTCCTTGGCCATCTGTTTGGACAAGGTGTCCACTTTGAGTTGAGCCCACAACTCGTCTTCAACATGTATCCAGTACAAGAGGCGCTAAAGATCCACCTCCGTCTTCTTGCGGTGCATGTCCGCAATAAAATTGCTCCACCCAGGTGGGAGCTTGATGACAATACCCCGACGATGAAAGCATTGACCAAGGGCATGCCGTCATTCTAAAGTTTCTGACGTAACTTAAGAAATTTTTTGACTTGAGGCAACATCGTCTTGTCGTCCTCAAATCGCATCTCCAGATATTTTCGGTCACGTGGATCATTGTTTATGTTCTCATCTGCCATGTAGAGCTTCTCCATAGAATTCCAGACATCGTTTGCATTGACCGTCTTGTTGTATGACTCTGCCAAAGAGTCCTCCATTGAATTTAAGATAACTTGGACTACAAACCAGTGGCCTCAGCGACCCTTCGAGCATTTTCACCTTCTGGAATTAAAGGTTCAGGATCTGTCAGCACGTAGTCGACGCTCATAAGTTGAAGATTAAGCCTAATATTTTTCTTCCAAACGTTGTAATGCTCCCCGTTAAACTTCTCATGTTTGTTAAAATTTGTGTCGAGAATGTTTGCACGGTTGTTCTCCAACGGATCAGAATCTTGCATTGAGATTGTTAATCCCGAAACAAATCTTAGATAGAAAAACGTAAGTAGACAAAGTGATTCTGCAAACGAATTTTTGCACATACTCTGTATATAAGGAACATCAGGGAATCCAGAGCAAAAGAATTTGCTTTTCTAAAAGTCCTGTAGCCCTTTAGAAGAACACGGAGGAAGATAAAGATGCAACAATGCTGGGGTGATGAAGATCACCGTTGCTCAAAGAAAGATTCGTCCTATTGCGATATGCTTCCAGGAACCAGCTACTTCGAACAAAAGAACTCATGAAACGCTCGCTTTCACCTCTTGACTAAACCTGCAGAACTCCATAGACTCCAATGGCAGCGACCTCTAAATTCTCTTCGTCTTTTTTCTTCTTCTGAGTAAGTCGTCAAAGAAGATACGAAGAGAGTATTTATAGAGTTGGGCAGAAATCCTAATTCTAATTCTGGTCGTATACTGACTGCGAAAAGATAAGAAAGAATCATGGATAGATTTAACTAAATCAAATTCAAATTACATAAAAATCAGATCTGTAATATTGACTCAATCTTTCCATGACTGTCCGAATCTTCTAATCAGCGCCTAACAACACCACAGACGCACGGATGCACAACAGGGCATGCAATAGTGTAGCAGCTCGTGTCCATGTCCGAGTCCGAGCCCTCCTAATGGAATAATCCCATGAGCATGACAAAAAGCATAAATGCTTCATTGAGGAGTTAATCCTTTTTTTACTAGAAAAATACCCCCACATGGCACTCATGTGCCCCCATCATACCTCATATGCACATCTCAACACAAGTAAAATTTTATATAAAGATACTCACCATTTGGTATGAGCAATGTAGTGCTATCATTCTAGTCTTCAAAGGCAAAATACCAACAATCTACACCTACAAAAAGATTGTACATATGGTACGTTCATTGTGACCGGTCAACGGTTTGTTCGCTTTTCAGGGTGAATAATCGTATCATGAATATGTCAAAGACGAAAAATGTATAAATTTACCTAAAAATGATACTTCAAACACGTTCTATAATATATGGAATCCAGATATTTTTTAAGCAATCATAAATAAAATGCTCATGTTGCTAAAAATGTAAGTGAAACCAAACTCACCTTCCCTAACTAATAATCCGAGAAAATACATTAAAGCTTATAGAATTCAATACAATTCATTAAAAAAACATATCCCATCTGTAGTCCAACCATCATTGCTGTCCAAAATATTTTCACGACCGACACCACAAATGACAGATGTCCCCGCAACGCGACACATGTGCCCGGCGGGACACACCAGCCACTAATAAATAGAGCTTTCCCAATCTCTAGATCCAGATCTGCTACGCGTCAGACGACGATCTCGCATAGCCATTTCCTGACCATCCAATAGCATTTGTCCACTAATTGAAGCCCTTTTAGTGATTTTTCCACAGTTATTAGTTACTGCCGTAAGTACACAAACAGCTGCAGGCTACAGTCGTTCCGAGTATCATCACAAACAAACGAGTTTTGCTATACCTACAACCAAATACTTATAATTCCTTTACAACTATCACGTGTCGAACTTCGATTGAAGAAGGGGAAGAAGTAATGAAGTCGGATGGATCGCATGTATCATGAGTGGTGAGAGAGAAGGTGGCATCCATATGTAGAATAATACACTTTTAATGTTTCTAGAATTGTTAAAATTTTGACAATTTATATAGAGTGCCAAAAATTTATCAACGCATACAGGTTGTCAAAATTTTGATAGTTGTCCTAAAAGAACAAAGAATGTAAATTATTTTGATAGTCCTAAATATGTACAAAATTGTTAAAAATAAGTAGTTTCTAGTAAATTTTATAGTGCACTTAATATTTATCTTAAGAAAAATAACTATAAAGTGGAGGTGTATGTTACATTCACAATTCAGTTGTTTGGTTTCAGTATGGAAAAGGAGACAAAAATTTGGTGTCTTTAGTATTTATCCTTCTTCTTTTCTTGTCTTATATGAAATATGTCTTCATATTTTCACCCAATTATGGATAAAGTGACACTTCCGTTTTGATCTTTTTCTTTTTCTGTAAAAGTATATAGTTTTATTATTAACTATTAGTTTTTTATAAGTCAAATAACTAGTATGAGTACTTATTGATAATAAGCATCAATTAATTTATATATATATATATATATATATATATATATATATATATATATATATATATATATATATATATATATATTTATGAAAATTTGCCCCTGCTCTCGACTGCGAGCGCCCTCTACGTCAAATCCGACCTAATGCCCTACCGGCCACCCTCGACCGGCCGTCCGCTGCCGCAGTGCCTCCCGTGCGCACAGCGCAGGCCGTCAGCCTTTTCCAGCGTCGCCAGCCCCGCCGGCCGCCTCCCCGGCCGCTGTGACCAGCGCCCGCGCACCGTCCAGGCCGCACAACGCGCCAACAGCAGCGTGTCCCGCCTCCCGCGCGTCCGCGTGTGTTCCGTGTACCCATACGCGCGCACTCGCGTGCGTACGAGTTCCGCGTGCGTTCCGAGTCCGAGGCATCCCCTCGGTGCTCCGTCACAACTTCCGGTAACCTCTTCTACCTTCTGTTAATTCACGGAACCATTTCTGTTCCGGGATAGTTAGTAGTAGTTTCCTAATTGCGACCATTGAATCCTTGTAATCTATTAATATTATGGATAGATAATTATTAACAACTAGTATATTGTATATATATAAATGTTATAGTAATTTGCAAGTTATTAGTTTTAATGGTTAGTAAACGTTAAATTTGTTATTTTAAATATTATTAGTCATTAGTATTATTGCCATTACTTTATTATTAAATTAGTTTCAAAACAAATAGTTGCATATCAAAAATATGCTTTTAATGTAGAAATAGTGTTTTAAGTCAAATATACATGTTTATATGTTTTTGGATGAAAATATTATTTTCGTAAATTAACCATTAATTGATTAGTATCCTTATCGTATTATGTAAAAAGATGTTTTTAGCATTTTCTAATAAAAACCGTAAATTTTACTAAAATAAGGATTTTCGTAATTTAGTATTAAAATGGTTATTTCTTATTTAAAGAAAATAGTTACTATAAATATTTTGTAAAGTTTTATATAAATAAATACTAATTAGATCTCAAGCATTTCTACGTTTAAAATGATATTTCTATTATAAATACTTACGATGGAACCATTACTATTTTACTAATAAATAAAATATATTATTTTCTATTAAAATAAGGTACGATATAAACCGTCACTACTTTGATCATATTCCAAAATATATTATTTTTTGCCTATTTACAAAATACTAATAAAATAGTTTTTACCAAAATATTACATATTTAAATTATTATTTTCTCTAATAAAACGACAAATGTCGGTAATTAGCATTGTTTACGTTAAGTAGTTTATTAGCTAATCTTGTTAAGCTTTAAGGACAAGATATTGTTAGGTTCGGATCCCTAAACCCTAGCAGTTACCACTTGTTGCTGGTCACAGTCAAGGAACTACCTGAGGCAAGTTTTATATCTATTCCATGTCTGTAGTTTTTATTTTAATAATTAAATGTATGCATCAGTTGATTTTATCTAGTATAGTGACACTGATTCACCGTGGATCCGTCTCGGACTCCGCATCGATTGACGGACTGCTGGATTGACTTATTGACTCATTGACTTGGGGATTGCTTGGGGGAGTAGTATAACGTCTGTGACCAAAGCCAAAACTTGCTCGTTTCTCGTCTGCGCTAACCCCAACCTCACTGTGGGTTGAGCCGTACCTATACTATTCGTTTTGGCCAAAACGTTAGTATACATATTGCCTCTATCCCTGCCGGTCACATGCCCTGTTATATACTCAAATACTAGCTTAGCATTGCATCATTCTGGACATTGACATCATCTTGCTTGTTAGTCTTTTTACTATTAAATACAAAAAATATATATTATTACTTTAACTATCTCGCACTTCACATTTATTATTAATTTAGAATTGCTAGATGTGGATGAAATATGTTCTTGCTCCCTCCTGACTGGAGACCCAACATTTTTAGGTTATTGTGACGAAGAGGAGCTGACTTACTGCACTTTCTACGGGACAGACTTGGGAACCCTAAAATATTGGCTTAGCACTTTCCTTTACTTTCCTTTTCAGAATCTATTGTGATAAAATGAATATTGTTGTTTGTTTTATTTTCAGACTCTTTCCAGTCGAATAAAATGTTTTATTTCAGTTAGATGTTTCTGCATGTTGTATTTTACTGCTTGATACAGCTTACTGCCGCCGTCTCACAACGGTGCAGGCTGGCGCTCATTGTGGTACTTACTATTTGGGGTTATGACCCCACTAGTTTTGTGTGGCCAGATTTACCGTTGGAGCCCGAAGATTCTCCATATCTTTCTCTGGATGGCCCATCGTCGGCTTAGCTATAGGGTCCCGTCTCTCCAGTAAGTTTTCTTTTCTTACCATTCGTGTTTCATTTTTTGGTTGTGTTAGCTAGGGCATATATTAGCCTTATTATTTCGAGACTTTCTCTAACTTAGGTCAACATGATGTATTATATTAGACCTAGGCTGATATAATGATCATGTATATTGGTACTTTACTAGTGTAGCATTTTGTATTCACTAGCTTCATGGATCACATATGATATAGTATTTTGGGACGCCTCTTTGCTATCAAGTTTGATATACTCTAGGTATTTGTTGTTGATGGATTAGATAGGATTTGTTCGACCATAGGAGTCATCATTGGCTTGTTTGAATTATCGACTTGTTTGAATCATTAAAAGCTTATTTGAAATTCTTATGGATTTACTTGGAATAATTTTCGATGACTTACAATGGCAAGGCAGATGCGCAGTGTCCCCATTTATTTGTATTATCGATACCGTGGGTTTACTGCAGCCAGCAGCGCGCTGGCAAGACATGACCCCAAAGTTGAAGCAATTTAAGTAAGCGTAGGTTATCGAATAATATTAAAACTATATCCAGATTTAAACGATTCGCAGGGTTGGAAAATTCTTAGAATTATAGAAAAACCGGTTTATTTTCATAAAGCTAGAAGTGTTCAGGAAAATTCTCGTTAAAACATTTGGGAGGGGAAGAATAACCTGAATATTCCTAAACAGTTCCGTAGCATAATTATAATTAAAAAGTTGATCAGTAAATTTTCTACTCATTCGTAAGGCCATGTGAATCAAGTTTGTGAGGCTTAGCTCACGTATTTCTGTTTGCTCAAGGGAGGCAAACTAAGCCCAAGGGAGGCTCTTATTTCGTTTGCTCAAGGGAGGCAAACTAAGCCAAAGGGAGGCTCCAGATTATTATATCTATTTCGACAGTAACATCGAATAGGTGATTGTTAAGCCCAAGGGAGGCTCCAAGCCGGATACTAAGCACCGTGCCGCCAAATTTACAGCCTGATCCCAGGTTAACGGGATTGTTGATGAAAATTATTTAGATGAATATTCAGGGATTGTTCTCCAATATTGCATTCCATGTGAGGTTTAATTCCCTTCTTGTATTTTATTTCATAACGCCTATCTAAATGAAAGAAACATGATACTCATACATTAAAATGATACTTCTTTTCAATAAAAATTACCTTACAAAACTATTATGTCTCGTTTTCATTTCGTATCTCTTTTACTTTTAACCGTTCTTGATCGAGGGCTTGCATGTCGTTTCTAAACGACCTAGTATTTTGTCCACTAGGAAAAAAAGAAGTCATTTCCGTCTATATTTCTAAACCGGTAGAGGATACTCAGAGAAGAGCAACCTTTTCGGTCATCACAAACTAACGAAAGCTGTTCGAGACCAGTAGAGGATACTAAGAGAAGAGCAACCTTTTCGGTCATCACAAACTAAAAGAACCTTCGAGGAAGGGGCACCCTCCAACAAGAATCATTGGCAGGGACCATCTAAGCGTCCTTAAAATGGTAACCCAGATAGGTTCATTGTTTGCAACTACTGCCAGAAACCAGGACACAAGAAAATATATGTAGAAAATCGTTGGGACTTTGTTTGAGATGTGGAGCAGAAAATCATCCAACAAATTATTGCCTTCAGCTGCCCGCAATTGGAGCGTCTTCAATCAAGGATATCGACCTCCGGTTCAGGGGAACAAACCTCAACCAAGGATTCAGGCACCAACATCACAGGCTGTCATGACTTATGGGATCAACAAAGGCCACCATATGCCCCTCATGCATATCAGTTCCAACAAGCGCAAAGGGCGGGTCAAGCCCAAAATCACAACAAGAAGAGAAAGGGACAAGGGCAAGCATTTATAATGGGAACTGAAGATACAAATATTCCGGGAGAAGTAGTTTCAGGTACTATTCTAGTTTCTGCAAATCCAGTATCAGTATTGTTTGATTCCGGGACTACCCATTCATTTATAGCATCTTCTTTTATATCACAACGTGAAATTGAATCCCAACCTCTGCCTAAACCATTAAAGGTCCTCACCGGTAATGTAGTGGTAGAAGTTAGTCGAGTATGTAGTAAATATCCCATAACGTTGGGCGGAGGAGCTTTTCGAACCCGGTTACTTATTTTTTCGACAAGTAACTACAATATAGTACTAGGCATGGATAGGCTAACCGCAACCTTAGCCAATATAGATTGCGGTCAAGGAAAAGTTTCATTTCAACTTCCTGACGGAGAGTCTTATGAATTTATATGAGACCAAAATAAATTCAATACAGAAGAACTAGAGAAATTTGAATTACCAGTTCAGGCAATGTTGCAAGGGTCAGTAGAGCAATCATTCCCAAGGATATTAGAGGAATTTAAGGATGTATTCCCAGAAGAATTGCCAGGGCTACCCCCTGTCACGCCCCAGAACCAGAATACTGGAGAACGGGGGCAGACATAGCCAGCTACGTATATGAAATGGAATCCATCTCGCTATACGGTCACGACTGTCTAGATACATGAGGGTTTATCTACAAGCCAACAGTCTCTTAAGGTCATGAACAAGCCTAGTGTCTCAACCACAAGCAAGTAAGTAAAAGTCACAAGATGTATGATCAATAAATATACAATAGTAAGGCGTCCCAAACATTACATATTCAGTTGATCATGAAGCTAGTCGTTACAAAATGTCGGGACTAGCAAGAGTTTAGTCATACATGATCAACCCTAGGATCTGTTAATCATGTTACAGTCCCGTAGGCATACAGTAAGTAAGTGCAATCGAGCTAAACAGGTGCTCGTCGGCTAAACGCCTCAAAAGAATATTTTTACAAAGGAGTGGGAGAGCAAAATAAAACCCACTCGTTGTCGGGAATCCTTCTAGTGTTCACCATCTGGCAGGAAGGTCGGTAGATCCTCTGGAGCTGCTCCGAAATCTGGCCACACAAAACCAGCTGGGTCAGACCCCAGAAAGAGCAAGTGCCACAAAGGAAGCTTCACTTAAGAACTAAAACCAGCAATCAGCACAAGATATAAATAAAGTAAGAACTGGAAATAAAGAAAATACCCCAAGATGATATACGACGAGATAACCATGGAACTATTCAGATAACCAGGTTACAACCCGTAAACCAAACAAGGATCGGGGTTCTAACCCTTCGTCTGAACAGAACTTGGAATTCTCACCATTTATCGGTAAAATAAATACAAGCATTCTGGTCATTCAATAATCTGGAATAGGATCAGGGCAAGACTAGACTGGTTAGACTCCATCCAATCACTTCACGGCCAAGCAAGAATTACGGCTTGATACTTTAACTAACTAGGGTTGTCACAAGCCTAATTACTAACAAGATGCAGTAAGATTATTCCACAGCCACAAGCCCTGCAGACCATCTAGGTTACCCGGGTTAAAAGATTAGAGTTGAATTCAGGTGGGTACATCGTCCAGGAAATGAATGTACCCTTAGGTAGCTTGAAGGGTGCAACACATGACAGTGTGCTGGAAATGTGCCCTACTCGACGGCAGGCTAGAGATCCCAAGGCGTGCCCAGGTAACGGGATTGCCTGTAGCTGGGAAATCTCTTCATGACTAATGTATTAATCTAGTTATTAGTCCTTAGTTCATTTCAATAGGTACTCCTGACCGTGGTACTCAGGAGTCCCATCCTAGACATGATGTAAGACAGGACTGGTTTATTTATACAAGCACAATCGCCCACGGTGTCCAGATTATTATACAGGTCATGTCATGTCAAGTAGCCGTCGCAACAGCTTATCAAGATATAACATGTCAGGTTATCAGGTCAAGTATACTAGTCAGGAGTGCGCCACGACGGCCACTATCAGGTCATGTCAGGTTACTCATGTCAGGAGTGCACCACTACGGGTCACTATCGTGTCAGGCTCAGTTATCCTTTCCAAACATATTACATAAATTCGTGATTATCAAGTTCATGACAAAAGGCCTAAGGATATAAAATGGGCATAAAATATCTAATAAAATATCAATATATAGGGCTATAGAAGAGCCAAGCTTAAGGAAAATAAAACCAAATCTGACACGCTGACATAAGACCAAGTCAGCCAAAGGCCATACGCTTAGTGCAAAAGTCATACGCTCAGTGCAAGTACTCCATACGCCTCCAAAAGGCAGCGTATGAGGTCCATACGACTCTTTGTCACCCAAGTGAGCGTATGCAAGACATACGCTCCCAAAAGGCAGCGTATGGACTCCATACGACTCCTCATCAAGGCAGCGTATGAACTCCATACGACTCCTTGTCACCCAAGTGAGCGTATGCAAGACATACGCTCCCAAAAGGCAGCGTATGGACTCCATACGACTCCTCATCAAGGCAGCGTATGAACTCCATACGACTCCTTGTCACCCAAGTGAGCGTATGCAAGACATACACTCCCAAAAGGTACCGTATGAATCGGACTGCACTGCGCTAAAGAGCACGTGCAGCTCAGTGGCGCAAGCTAAAAAGCTCGCGTACACTGCTCACTGTCTTCTCAAAATCAGCAAGAACTCCATGGGTTGAACCCAAAGCTTCAAAAGTCCATAACTTGGTCAAAATAAGTCCAAATCCGACTTTGTAAAGTTCTATCTTGGGTGAAATTCAATTCTCTCCAACATAAGAACATCAAAACCCATAAAAATACAACTTAAATAGATCAAAACCATGCAAAACCGAAAATAGAAGAAACTTAGATCTAGAATAATGGAGACTCCAAATCACAAAATGTCAAGTTCTAATGTTGATCACCATGGTCTAATCTAGGTAATGGACAAATAAAAAGTGGTTCTCAAGTGGTGGCAAGGTGCACTTGCCTAAGGGGTGTTGGTGTTGTGTGGAGAAAGGAAGAAGAAGAAGATGAAGAAATAAATGAGAGAATTATGAGGAGAGAGAAAGGTAGGTGGAGATAATAAAGAGGGTGGTTATGGTGGAAATGAGGGAGGAGCATAGGCTAAGGTGTTCCAATGTAAAATAAACCAAACCAAACCAATCCTCTCCATAAAATAAACCAAGCCGGGTCGAGAACCAATGTACAAGAAATCCAAAATCCGCTAGTCAAGAAAATAAGATACATGCCAAAATCCAACTTCGAGTATAATTACGAAATACGGGAAACGGGGGTGACACCCCCAGATAGAGCTGTAGAATTCTCTATAGATCTAATACCAGGAGCAGCTCCCATAGCCAAGAAAATATACCCAATGAACAAAGAGGAATTAGTTGAGTTGAATAAACAAATAAAGGAATTATTATCAAAAGGATTTATTCAACCCAGCGCTTCGCTATGGGGTGCACCAGTATTGTTTGTAAAGAAGAAGGATGGTACCTTACGACTAGTAATTGATTATAGAGCTTTAAATAAGGTCACCATCAAGAATAAGTATCCTCTACCTAGAATTGATCAACTATTTGATCAGTTAGGAGAGGCAACAGTATTTTCAAAAATTGATCTAAAGTCCGGATACCATCAAGTGAAGGTGAAGAAGGAAGACGTCCCTAAGACTACATTTAGAACTCGATATGGGCATTACGAATTCTTAGTTATGTCATTCGGGTTAACAAATGCACCCGCCATATTTATGGACCTGATGAACCGAATATTTTATTAATATCTGGATAAATTCGTGATTGTATTCATTGACAACATTCTTATATACTCCAAAAGCGAAGAGGAACATGAAAAACACTTGAAGTTAGTACTACAAACGCTGCGGAAGGAACAATTATATGCCAAGATTAGTAAATATGAATTTTGGCTGGACCAGATACCATTTCTAGGGCATATTATCAACGGAGAAGGTATCTCGGTAGATCCAAAGAAGGTGGAAGCAGTTAAGTCTTGGCCAACACCTAAGTCCGTAGCAGAAATCAGAAGTTTCTTAGGACTAGCTGGTTACTACCGAAGATTAATAGAATTTTTTTAAGAATTGCAGAACCTTTAACCCGTCTTACCCGGAAGGAAGAAAAGTTTAATTGGACAGAGAAATGTCAAATAACATTTGACAAATTGAAGGAAAGATTAATTTCAGCCCCAGTGCTGGCATTACCATCTGGTTCGAGTGGATATAAGATTTTTAGTGATACATCAGGTAAGGGTCTGGGATGTGTACTGATGCAGCAAGGGAGAGTCATAGCCTATGCATCCCGACAATTAAAGACACATGAAAGGAATTATCCAACTCATGATCTCGAACTTGCAGTTGTGGTATTCGCACTGGAGGCATTATTTATATGGAAAGAGAATCAAAATATACACAGACAACAAAAGTTTAAAATATGTCTTCACACAAAAGGAGATCAATATGAGACAAAGAAGATGGCTGAAACTACTAAAAGACTTCGATATGGAGCTGGAATATCACCCCGGTAAAGCTAATAAGGTGGCTGATGCTCTAAGTAGGAGACCCGAAGCCTTCTTTATGAATACACCTAAAGAGATTTTGAAGGATCTAAGAAAAATGGGAATTGAAGTGATATGCCCGACAGCCGAAGGAGTTTGGAAGAACTTACAAGTGCAATCCTTCTTAATAGATAGAATAAAAGAAGCTCAACCGGGAGACTCAAAACTTTAGAAAATTTGGAGGCAGACGGAAGAAGGGCTTCAAACAGGAATAAGAAAACATCTTGATAGATCATTGAGATTTGGGAATCG
The DNA here is from genome assembly GCA_029216955.1 of Iris pallida. Classification (NCBI taxonomy): domain Eukaryota; kingdom Viridiplantae; phylum Streptophyta; class Magnoliopsida; order Asparagales; family Iridaceae; genus Iris; species Iris pallida. Next base: position 18,052,960 of record JANAVB010034418.1, read on the forward strand.
ATTGTGCGTGCCCAGTGGAGATTTAAGAACAGAGGTTATGTCAGAAGCCCATAACTTACAATATTTTGTTCACCCGGGAAGCACTAAGATGTATGAAGATTTGAAACAAACATTTTGGTGGAATGGAATGAAAAGAGAAATTGCCAGGTTTGTGTCCAAATACCTCGTCTGCCAACAAGTAAAAGTAGAACATTAGAGCACTGCAGGACTTCTCCAACCTTTGCCCATAACCGAATGAAAATAAGAGCACCTTACAATAGATTTTCTGACTGGACTACCTAAGACCCAAAGGGGAAACAATGCTATATGGGTCATTATTGATAGACTTACTAAGTCCGCTCAATTTCTACCCTTTCGAGTTGGACAACCGACGGAGACATTAGCAGAAATTTATATGAAATAAATTGTTGGTCAACATGGAGTACCAGTAAGTATAATATCAGACAGAGACACCAGGTTTACTTCACATTTCTAGAAGAGTTTGCAAGAAAATCTCGAAACCCGATTAAAGTTCAGCTCTGCCTACCATCCTCAAACAGATGGTCAATCCGAAAGGATGATCCAAACCTTGGAAGACATGCTGAGGGCATGTGCATTAGATTTTGGAGGATCATGGAATAACCATCTATATTTGGTGGAATTTTCTTATAATAATAGTTATCATGATAGCATCAAAATGGCACATTTTGAAGCCTTGTACGGAAGAAAGTGTAGATCACCAGTATGTTGGATGGATGTGGGAGAAGGACAACTGCTAGGTCCAGAACTGATAACACAGACAGTAGACATGGTCAAGACAGTAAGAAGTCACCTACAAGCTGCTCAAGATAGACAAAGGATGTGGGCTGACAAACATCAAAGAATTTTGAAGTTCCAACCCGGTGATCATGTATTCCTGAAAATCTCACAAACAAAAAGAACAATCAGATTCGGGACTCGAGGAAAACTGAGTCCGAGGTATATTGGGCCATTTGATGTGCTAGAAAGAATTGGAAGAGTATCCTACAAACTAGCTCTTCCACCAACCCTTGAAGGAGTACATGACGTATTCCATGTGTCACAACTCCGAAGATATGTATCGGATCCGAGTCATATACTAAATCATTCAGAGGTCACTGTTGGTCTAACCCTGCGAATAGAACAGAAACTTGTTGGAATTTTGGATCGAAGAGACAAGAACCTTTCAAATCGATCATTCCATTAGTCCGAGTGGCATGGAGTAAGGACTCTCCTGGAGATTCAACTTAGGAAAAAGAAGAAGATATGCAGAGGCACTATCCATATCTATTTTCTGAGCCAGGTCAGTAATCATAACTGCTATATTCGTTAATTCAAATTTTAAAGACGAAATTTTTCTAAGGAGAGTAGACATGTTATGCACTAATTTAAAATTTTTTCTTTTTGAATAAATAATAATAATAATAAAAGTCATGTGAATCTGACCATATAATTTTTTTTGTAAATATGCAATATATAATTTTGCACATTGACCTTAAGAAAAATTATGCAAATTGCAAGAATTTTTTACCTACCTAAACAAGTGAGATGTACACTTGTGGATAGGTGTCATATGGAGAAGAAGCTAGGTGGCAAGATGAGGGACCATGTGGCAATTACTAAGCCACATGGCAACTTCATGGAAAGAATGAATCCATGTTTTGACACCTCGCCATCTTCTTTTCCCTAACAATATACACACACACACACCACCCCCCCACACACACATACACTCGACCACTTTCTCTCCCTCTACCTCTTCTTCCACTCTTCACTCTTCTCCTTTCCCCATTCCCATCTATTGCTACTGCTGCTACTATACTGCTACTGCTACTACTGTGCTGCTACTACTGTGCCGAACCCGTCGCCCGGACCCGCTGTTGACCGCCGTCGACCCCCACGTCGCCGACCACCGCCACCTCCAGCACCACCTTCTCATCCTCCTTCCCCTTCCAATAACTAAAACCTAGTTAAACCCCTAATTCCTTCTCCATTTCTTTCCAATTTCAAACCTAGGTTAAAATTGGGTTTGAATTTGAAATATATATATGTATAATTTTGAATGGTTTATAATAGGAGAAATTTGGGAGAATCTCTAGGTCAAACACAAGGAAATTAAAGGCAAGTCCTCATTTCTTTTCCTAAATATTTTGTTCAAATCAACAATTACATCTCTTGCCAAGAGTAGAAGTTATATTCTGATTTCGTTCTTATATATAAAAATAATAATTGACATGGAACATAGGATACATGTATGAATTTAGTATGTGCCATTTATTCCATAATGGTTTTTCCAGGTTGGTTCTGTGAAGAATGTAATATAAGTGTGTCAATGACTCCATCAAACACTTTCCATGTTGACTTTCCAACCATTGTTAATTTATTAGTAAAGAACTTGCTAAATTTTATTTGACTTGTAGGCTCTTTGTTATTAGGAATATTACTTTGCCATAGGATAATCTGTGGGTAAAAGCTAGGGTAATGGATAATAAGCCTAGTAAAATTTCTTCCCCTTTTAATCATCAAAATAGTTTCTTATGTATTGTTGTGTCTGTTACAAATTTTCTATAGTTGCACAACATTCTTATCCTTTAAATCAAGTTGTATATCTACATATCTTTAACTCGACAAATTCCTAACTTGTCATGTAATTTAAGGTTGTTGACATTACCTATACATGAACTTGAAGTCCTTAGTCTAGTTTAGGTAAAGTTATTTAGTAATTAATATTTTATATGTATTTTCTTAATATGTACAAGTTCTGTCCAAATTTTTATATATACAAATATCTGAGATATTTTACCACTATTTAGTTAAATTGGTGTATTTTTGGATTACCGAAAAAATAAAGGACATTGGTATCAAGTTTCAAGACTTGATTAAATCTCTTGGGTAACTTTGTTATGTTCAAATACGTGTTCACATATCATGTCAATTTAGAAATTGACCAAATATTTATGGGTCTTCATTTCCTGGTTCTGACTAGTATGTGTATAGGTCCCTAAAGTCCTTATTTGATATTTTGGTTCACTTTATATAAAATCAGCATTACACATGAACTTTGCACCTACATACATGTTTATATCAAAACCTTTAAGCCTTGAGATGGTCTAATTATAACTATAGGCTTATATACAATACTTTTGAGCATTTTGATTTTTTTTATATTGGGTTATGTCACTTACAATTAGAATTGTAATAATATTCCTCTCCTTGAGAATGAGTTTCACTAATGACTAATGATTGTTCTTGACTTGTATTTTTAGCAAATCACAAGTAGTCAGCAGATCTATCCCAAGGTAAAATAGCCTTGGATAAGAAACTTTTAAGTCATTTATGTGATTATATACATACATGCGTGGTTCCGGTGTTGAGAGTTGCTCCACCGAAGGGTCGACGAACCCGAATTTTAATTCTTATATATATTGTGTCTCTTGTAAATTTTCGGAGTCTCAAAATACAAATGAGACTCTGCCGAAATTTTCAGAAATTTAAAGAGATTGCCAAAATTCTTGGAATTATAAAAAATCGGTTTATTTTCATAAACCGGTTATATATATAAATTGATGCTTATTATATATATATATATATATATATATATATATATATATATATATATATATAATCAAATGACCAAGTCATATATTCATATATTAGGCGCAAAATGCGATTGCCTTGACAAGTAAGCTCAAGACCAAAAAAAAGGAGCAGGAAAGCAAAAAGAGGCACCCGCTCGGAGGCCTAACACCTCAAATAAAACAACACCCTCAGCTGATCAAAGAGTTCCAGAAGCTCTCCTTGACGTGCTTGCAATGTCTGTTAACCTTATATATCTATCTAGTAACTTCAAAAATCAGTTGAGCAGAGTTGTACCGGTGCACTTCATATCTATATTTGTTACGATTCTTCCAAATGACCCACATGATGGCCGCTGTAACAATCTGGTGGCTGTGAGAGGCTTTGCCCCAGGTGGCAAGGAGATCGTTGAAGCCCCTATTGATCGAGTCTGGGAGGCAAAAAGTAGAGAACCTAAGCCACACCTCGAAAGCCAGGTCGCCCGATGAGAGAATATGATCTGCTGTTTCAGGCTAACACTCCGAGCAACAATGACATGTTGATGCTAAGCTGAAGCCAATGGTGGCGAGGGCGTCACCGGTGGGAAGTTTCTTGAGAAACGCTCTCCAAAGCAAAATGGACCACTTCTTAGGGATGCAAGACAGCCAGAATGAGACGATGATTGTAACACCCAGTTTTCCAGATGAGGGTATTTTTGAAATTTTGTAATTATAGTTATTATTTATTGATATTTGTTTCATATTATGATTTTTGATGATTTTTAATTATTTTTAAACTATTTAAAATCATGAGCTAGTGAAACCGTAGAGACTGTCTACCCTAGAGCCTAGCCATGTGATTAGGGTATTTCATTTAGCATTTTTAGTTTGTGGGTATTTTTGTTTTTTTTGAATTATTTGAATTTAATATATTTTAGGAATTTAAATGATTTATTTTGAATGGTGTGATTTAATATTATTTAATTAATTTTCATGTGGTCTAGATTAGCCTAACCTAGTTTGGACCTAAACTAGATTAGTCATGGCTAGTCTAGTTAGTCATAGAAAGTATTAGTTATTATCTATTAGATGGGTTTAAGTCATGAATAGTTAGAATGTATAGGTTGCAACTTGACTAAGGGAAACGTAGATTCTAGGCCATTGAATAGGCTAGATGGAATGAGAGCAATTAGATTCATCCCAAAACCTAACCCTAGCACTTATGACCAGCCTAGGGATTCCCCCTCCAACACTATAAAATCTCTCTCAAAGTTTGTGCCTTCTTTTATCCATCCCTTCATTTTTCTAAGGAAAGGTTTGTTCTCCATTGAAACTTCTTCATAGTTTATTCAATAGTAGACCATTTTCATTGCAACTTCTTCCTTTGTGACCTAATTAGTGTCCCCCTACTGTTAGTGGAGACCATTCTCAGGTTTGATACAATTTGGAGCCACTGGCTAGCTTGAGGAGATCTCACTTTTGGAAACTTTTTTTGTGAAGGAACACACATAGGTAATCCCATTTCCCTCCATAAAATTTTGATTTCTTTGCATGGTTAGGAAGTCCTAGGTGTCCTCTTACTGTAGGGATAGGTTTTGCGCCCTCTCGTGTCCTTTACGTGTCCGAATCGGACACGTATCAGTGGACAGTCGCAGGTGTTCGACGAAATGCCATAGTGGGCATTTCGATCGATTTTTCAGGAAGTAATTGAGTAGGAAATTAAGTTTTTAGGTCCCTTATGGGTTTCTGTTGATTTGGACACATTTTGGGTCGTATCGGGGTCGTACTGGACCCGTGGACACGCCCGCGCGCGTACGAGCTGCACTGCCCTGCTGCTAGGGGTTCAGTGCTCCGCGAACACAGCGATTGGACTCATGCCACTTGGCACAGACTAAGGGGCAATGACTGTCAAGTCACCCCTCGAGTCTGGAGTCCAGTGGTGTCATATCGGACACGAGTTTCACTCTGCATCGGTTTTACACTGATGGTTTATTCTCTTTTTTCAGTTCGGATACGGCCTTGTAAGTCGGACACGACGACACATGGACCCGTGTCAGGCTGTGTCAGACCTAGAGCTATACTAGGCGAACCCACATGTGTGACCACAAGACCCCACGTGTCCTATGTCGTGTTCTGCAGACACGTACACGTGTGCACGACACTGTGCAACACTGGGTGCACCCCATGTGTTTGCATCGTGTTAGACACGCCTGTGTCGTATTTCCTGGACACGTGTGGACACACAAGACACGTGTACACATGCTTGTTAATTACCCACTCTTGGTTTAGCATATTAATGTGTTTTATTCTTTCGAATGTGAAATTCCTCTTTGAACTGATACGCAGTGTTCAGTTTGGGTACTCCTGAGTTCATTTCATTTTTAACCCATTTAAATTGATGTTTTTAAGTATCATTGTTAATCCTACATGTTTATTGGTTCATGTTAGATAGGTTTTACATGTTTGATTTAGTTGTTTGATATAGAATGGGATTTTGAATGTGGTTTGGGCTGTTAAATGAATATGACTGATACGTTCTTTCCACTGTTTTAAATCCTGAAATTATTCCCTGCTGCAACTAATTTTTTTCCTGTTAAAATTTCCATCCTAATTCATCTACATGTGTAATTATATCCCTACAATGTGAAATACTGATTGTAAAAGGATTTAGGTTTCAAAATCTGATTTTTGATATGGGATCGGACTGTTATGTACGACTGATACCACATAAACTTCAATGAGCCTGTTATTCCTAAAACTGATTATGTTAAGTTCCATGTTAAAATCCTTACATGTGTATTAGTGTATATCATTACTTAAATGTTGATTAGGATTTGAATCTGAGAATTGAGATTCGAATTCCACCTTTTTCCATATTACTGATATCTTAACTGTTCACAGTTTCGAATAATTGAAACTGAAACTTAAAATTGTTTCATTCAAAGGGTTTGATTTGCATATAGATGTTGATTTTATTCCCAGTCACTGATTAGTTTTGGGTTCGATTATACACTGTACACATGTTTTCTCTTCACAGTTTTGTTAAACTGAATTTAAAAAGGGGAATGGGGATTTCGATTATGGGCTTAGACTTTGAACTGCATTACTTGATTTCCTAAGTTTATCACCAATCAATGATTTTGAGATGATTCCTGAGATTTGCATACATATCTATTCACTGTATTCACATCACTGTCTTCCTAATTACTCTATACTGTTAGCTTCATTGACACTGCCATTGTCTAACACTCCCATGTATCCATGCTAACACACACGCACAGGAAAAACCTGAGAACTGAGTTCTTATATGTAAATCTGAACCTGGGGGTTAATTTTCAGGTTGTTTAAACTTGTTGAGTTGATTTGGGTTTCATGATTGTCCTTGAATTGGGTTCAAGGACTAAAAACTGAGATTTTATTTCTTATAAGTTCCTGAGAAGTATGTTTATGATTTCCTGAGATTATGATTCAATTTTGTACACAACACTATGATACTTTGTATATCCTGTCACTTGAGTTGAAGCCTAGGTTCAATTCTAAAACCTGGGGTTTCTTAGCATTCACTGAATGTTCTTGCCACATTGGTCCAGCTTACACACATGTCTAAACATCTGTACACTGTCTTCATTCTTGATACTCTAACACCCTGTTTTGTTTTTTGTACACTGTCTTAAACACTGGTTTCCTGAGACACAAACCTAGAAATTTATTCCTGGAACACTTGACACTCATGTACACACACAAAGCAATAATTGAGCCTTAGCTTGTTAAACCTGAATGTTTGCACAAATGCACACATGAACACTCAGACACTTAGGACACTGTGTCTCCTATCACTTTGGTTTCCTGGGAATTAGCATCTAAGGGTTCCTGATGACACTGTCATTTGGGGTTGCACCTGTGGAATAAAACCACACACACACACCTACACATGTAAACCTGAAACTGAGACACCCTATTGACACTCTAATTCACCTATACACCATGTACATATGTGACACCATGTCACACTCTAGCTTGACACTGAACACATTACATGCTCACATATACACACACATGGGTGAGTCCCTGTCACATGTATCCTAGCTACACACTCACACATTTACATGCTCTCCTCTATCCCTCTCTCTCTCTCCTCTACCCACATATATACATATATATATATATATATATATATATATATATATATATATATATATATATATATATATGGCTAAATGTGTTAATCCGATAAATAGAGATTTCCTATAGTTATATACATATATGTGTATATATATATGTATATATGTGGGTACAAAGATATATAGCCTAGTGTTGAATTCTCTTTTCATGTACACCTCCATGTTCACACACATAGATAGCTTACATGTTAGTTCCTTCTCTTTTTATATATATATATGAGGTTGAAAATGCATGAAAATGATGTGCCCTTGATGTGTGCTTGTAATGGCTTGTATAGCCTTGGATTGGTATGTGTGAATGTTAACATAGGCTTGGTTAGGCCTAGTGAGACTTGTTAGACTTGTTTGGACTAGGACTTGACCTAGTTTACCTAGTTTGACTAGTCCAGTTGACCAGGTTTGACTTAGAGTGGACTTTGACCTAGATTGGCCTAAAAATCATGTAGATTGCATCATAAATATCATTTACCTTATTTTAAACATATTATAACCTGTACTGCTCTATTTAGGACATTGTGACTCCCGTGCAGACATTTGACATTACACTACTCTTTTCAGAGTATCAGGCGAGTACATTCTCTGATAGTTCTCTCATTTACTTGTCAATTACTGTACTTCAGTTCTAGTTAGTTGTATACGATTCTCTGTTACAGCACGTATAGATATTCTGGTTTCATGTATACGACACACATTTATTATCTGGCCTCTATTACTGGAATCATTCTGGAATAATTTACTATTATCATCATATTACTGGCTGGACTCATCTTGAATCATTGTGCCGAATTTCTGGATTCACTTGCTGGGGGGGGGAAGTACTAGAGTAAGACATGTAGACATACCCCATTTCTGGAATCACCCTTTGCTGGAATCAAACTGGAATGATAGCCATCTCACACCCGGCCAGGTGTGTGATGTACCGGATTACCCATAGCCATTTACATGTCGATCTCGGTATTTTAAAACACACTGCTAGAGTATAGGCTGGACTCACCCTAGAATCATTGATCACTATAACTGGAATCGTCCCTTACTGGATTCATCTTGTATTAGATTCATCTCGTACTGGACTTACATTGGGATTATACTCGACTTATATTGTACCGTCTAAACTCATTATGTTACTCTAGTTCAGCTAGATCTTATTTTACAGTCTTCATTGCTATGATTCTTCTCTTGTTTAGTTATTTACTTTTCCTTGCACTTTATCTTTCTTACTATCACATGAATATAAACTGCCATATTCATCAATACAACTGTCTATAACGGCTTTATAGTTCTCTGTCGTTTACTTGGGTTTTCTAGATGAGATGTGCTCGTTCCTGTCCTGACTGGACCTATTGTAAATTTTACAGATGATTGCCCTGAGGACACGTGCCCTACATATTACTGACCAGGAGATGGCTTAGCTACCTATGGCCCCGACACTCGGGAGTGATCGGGATTTAGTTTAGTAGACTTGCATCTGTTTTCATGAGAGCTTGTTGTATAGAATTGAGACTTGAGATGTATTTGAGATTGTTTGAGATTGTTGTTATTATTTCAGTAGTTATTGTTGTCTTCAATTTCTTAGTTATATTTCGGTGTTATCTTATCGTGCTTAGACTGTGATTGAGTTGCACCATATCTTATACTTGTCCTCCGTTCGGAGTTGATCATGATGAGTACGCTATATACTGCATGAGTTGATGGTAGTTATAGACTTAGAACAGCGTTCTACATCCTACACTGCGGCGTATGCTGGGTGCTATTACGTACTCGTACCCTCACAGTGGGTACGGATCGTGACAATGATGGAGGAGGGTGGATAGGTCCTTCGAGCCGCTTGCCGGGCCGATGCGAGGGAAAAGGAGCTATTAGCCGTCAGAGACTACTGAAGGGTGTCAGGGCCCAGCCAAACCACCACTCCAGAGGCGACTAAAGTTGCAGCAGCCTCCTCTCCAAGCCATGTACACACCCTCTCCCAGTTTCACTCATCGTCATTGTTCTACAGGTCTCTAATAACGCTGAAAGTGGGGACACCCGAAGAAGGGTGAAGAAGGTCGTCCCCAGACCACCTTTCAAAAATAAAATATGATTTTTCTGAGCCCAGTCGAAGACGTAACATGGGTTTGGCGAGGCTCCGACCGTTAAGGATGCAACGTCAGTAAGCAGAGGATTTGCTGTTGTTGGAGGCGGCAGTAGGATGAGAATGTTTGAAATATTCGACCTTCATGAATCGAGCACAAATATAGCGATGCGCACGGAGCTTCCACCACATCATCATCGAGTAGGCATCAATAACGTGTGCCAACCTGCAGAACCCTAGACCGCCCTCGGACCGAGTCCCAGCTGGCCCAATGGTTCTTATCCTTGCCGTCGCTGTGGCCCCAGCAGAAGTTGGCAAAGAGATTTTCTATGTTGGAGAGGACCATCTTAGGGAGGAGGAGACGGCCAGGGTAAAAATCATGATGGAGGAAAGAACGTATTTGATCAGAATCGTCTTTCCGTCAGGTGATATATATACACACATACACACACACACACACACACACACACACACACACACACACACACACACACACACACACACACACACAGGCATAGACACTTTTTTTTTGAGGTGTCCTTTCTCCAAGCCGAACCGTGGCTATATAAGCCACCAAGCCGTCCGAGGGGGATACGAACCCAAGATCTATACTTGCCCCTCCCCTCCCCCGGATTAGCACTAGGCTAGTGCCTTAGGGACACACACACACACACACACACACATATATATATATATATAAATATATATATATATATATAAATATATATATATTTATATATATATATATATATATATATATATATATATATATATATATTATATGTTGGTGTTCTGCCTTGGAGACTAGAAAGATAGTCCCACATTGCCTAGGCCAAATGGATTGTATCTCTATATAAAGGTTTGCTTGTGTTGAGAGAATCACATGAGGTGTGGAGGGAACATGGGTGCCATATGGGTGCCATGTGGGGGTGTGTTTTCTAATGGAAAGAAGGCTAAACTCTATAAGGAAGCATTTATGCTTTTTGTCATGCTCATGTAATTATTTTTCTATGGAGCTAAGCCCCGATCGGTCTTAGCGACTCGGACTCGGATTCAAGGGTGCAAAGTAGCGCTTTATAGGCGTAATTTGCACTTAGCACGTCAGCATGGAGCTTTGTGCGCTCGACTTATGCACGAGTTGCATGAACATGCGAGGGCTAAGAACAACTATGCACGTGTGCACTGCTGCGTGCAGGTGCTGCACGTTTTTGCTGCTGCTTAGCTGCGCACGGGCTGATTGGTTGATTGGGTACGGGGGTGCAGGTGGCGCATGATGTGGCTGATTAGAAGATTTGAGCGATTATGGAAAGATTGAGTTAATTATTCAGATTCATCTTTTGTGGGATTTGAATTTAATTCATTCAAAATTTTCCATTATTCGCTCCTATCTTTTCGCAATCAGTTACGACCAGAATTAGGGTTAGGGTTTAGACCAAACTCTATAAATACTCTCTTAGTGCCTTTATTGAAGACTTACTCAGAAATTAAGAGACGAAGAGATTTGCGCCGCCGCTGCCATTGAAGTCCATTAGAGTTCAGCAAGTTCTTGAAAGGAGGTGACAACGAGCATTCAAGAAGTTCTTTCGAACTTGCTGGTTCCTGGGAGCAGATCACAGTAGGGCAAATCTTGCTTTGAGTAACGATGATCTTCATCACCCCAGAAAAGTTGTCTTCATCAACTCCGGTTCACACAAAAGAGATCGAGTCGTCACCTCGTATCTCACAAAGAGAACGAGTATTCATCTCCATGTCTCACTAAGAGATCGAAATTTCTATTTAAAATCTGTTTCGGGAATAATAATCTCAAAGCAAGATTCAGATTTGATGGAAAACAACCGTGCACAACTTCTCCACACAAGTTTTAACAAACTTGAGAAGTTTGACGGCGAGCATTACGTCTGAAAGAAAAAGGTCAGCCTTAAGCTTCAACTCGTGAGCGTCGACTACGTGTTGAAAGATCCTAAGCCTTTGATTCCAGACGTTAAAAATGCTCAAAGGTTGTTGAAGCCACGACTTTGCAGTCGAAGTAGAGGAGAGATAACAACCTCTGCAAGTTGTTAATCCTGAACTAGATGGAGGACTCTCTAGCGGAGTCGTACCGTAAGACGGTCAATATAAAGGACGTCTGGGAGTCTGTAGCGAATATCTACAAGGCAGATAAGAACAGAAACAAGATATATGTGACCGAAAAGGTCTGGAGGATGTGGTTTAAGGACGACAAAACCATATTACCTCAAGTCAAGGAATTTCTCAAGTTATGTCAGAAGCTGGCGGATGGCGGCATGCCCTTGGTCGATGCTTTTGTCGTAGGGTGTATCATCGCCATGCTTCCACATGGCTGGAGCAATTTCCTCGCGAACATGCATCACTAGAAGATAAAAGTGGACCTAGAACGCCTCTTGCACTAGATACATGTTGAAGACGAGTTGAGGGTGTTTGCCATTAAAAAGTATCGAATGGACTTTATATATAATCATAAACAGAACAGAGTAAAATATAGGATCTTATTGGGATCCTAGGAGTACACTTTTGTTTTTATCTGGGAACTGTGGTGATGGAGAGGTGATTCTTTACTCCGTTGATGATCTGACGATGATCTCACACTGTCTGAAGGTCTGAGTTGCTCTGGAACGGGTGACTTGAAGAGGATTGAAACTCTTGTAAGTGCTCTGGATGCTGAAGTGGTTGAAAAAGTTAAAGAACTGAAGAGTTGAATGAAGGAATGATCCTTCTATTTAAAGGCCATGTGCGTATGGATGTTTTGCACGTAGGGATGCCACGTGTTTGACTTTGTTGGGCGCATGGACGATGCGTCGAGGAGCTGGAACTGAATCTGTTTGAACTGCACTGTTGTGCTTCAGAGGAGCTGACACGTGACAGTTGTTGAGATTTGGTTGTTGCTGAAATCTTGGGTAGTTGGCAACCATTCATAGGGAGAACTGATTCAATGACACATGGCGCATGTCTATTGCTCAATGATCTTAGATTTGGTGCAGGATGATTTGTATGGATACGCCTAGGATCTGGCGCATAAGGAGACTTGTCATCTGAATTTTAGGGGCAAAAAGCAACTCTGGGCGCATGGCCATAGAGGCGCATGCAAAATCCGAGCGCATGGATGTTTGAGGCGCATGCGAGTTATTAGTCGGCCACGTGGCAGAGCACAGCCGTAATAGACAAAGAGTGATGATTTCATCTCTTCGTCTTCTGCAAAAGCTGTCAATTGTTTAGACTTCGAGACGCGTGCTACTGACTCTGTTACGTAGAATTAAATTCTTGATGGGTGGTAAGCTTTGGAGGGCGCATCATATGTGAGGCGCATGTCCCTTAAGTGAATCCATAAATCGACACGTAAATCGAGTACAAGTCTTGATAGAACAATATGATGCCAGTAAGTGATTCCAGTAGGGTGATTCCAGTAATAGAGGACAGACAAGTAAGGTATGAGTGTCGCATGCAATGGATCCATAAATACCGATCCATGTTGTGACAGAGAATCAAATAGAACCAACTAGAACTGAAATACAGTAATGATCAAGTAAATGAAATAACTATCAAAGAATGTACTCATCTGATACCCTGAGCGAATGATGTATACAGAAGTCCAAACTGGAGTTACAAGGTCCTATTTACAGCAATATAGGTTACAATGTGTTCAATATATGATAATTGAAGTTTACAATACAATCTACATGATACTAGGTCGTTCTAGGTCAAGTCAACTATAAAGTCAACTCCGGTCAAACTAAGTCAACATCTCAAGATTTGGACAAACTCTAGACTATTGGGTCAACTCTAAAGTATAGTAACCCAAGATCCTAACCATAGGCTAATAGATCTAGGATATCCTAGCGTTCCCATTACCTATTTACATTCATATCCTAAAGTGTATCTATATGATACACTCAAACCCTTATCAACCATTTTATCATATATATATAACTCATACAAATATGTATGTACTTAAAGGGGTAAACTCAAATAAGGTATATATACATATATCTAGGTTGAATCGTCCAAGTTATACTAAAAGAGGTTGATATCTAATGGCTAAATATTCAACCTACTATTACAAACTGACACTAGGCTAATAGGTGAATATGAAAATGCATGTATCCTCATCCAATTTCACCCCAACATATTATCTATTCAAATTTACCTCCTAAACTCTAACACACAGTAATTTCCTACTCCTTACACTCTCAAGCATTCACACTTATGTACATACTTGAGCACTAGGAACACTCATGGTACCCCCACACACTCACTGGACATATTAAGCACTGGCCAACAAGCCCTGCCTCACCTTACTGTTGTTTCTGCAAATTCCCTTCTTCCTACCTACAGTAAACTCTCTTCTATATTACCTATATATAACTGATGCTTTGATATGTAAACTGAATACCAAAGGGATAAGGAAAATTGGAATAGTGCTAATATTTGTGGGCTGACCATAATAAGGACTGAACTAGTTCCCATGGCTAATACCAATGTGGGCTAAACCCAAGTCTACCTGTAACTGATCATGAGTTAATTTCTTAAACAATCATTCCACAACTCTTCAAAAACCAAACACACATTACTCCCACCTTGTATACACTCTCTCATACCCTCTCTATTACATAATATATGACTATATATATATATATATATATATATATATATATATATATATATATATATATAGTCTAACAACCTCCAACAATATATATATATATATATATATATATATATATATATATATATATATATATATATATATATATATATTTATTTATTTATTTATTTTTTTTTACTCTAACAACCTCCAAGCTAACATTCCAATAGCCCAACTCGAGCCCTCACTTCCACTAAATCCCTATATGCAGAACCCAATCAATGTCTGATACTCCCAAAATGTGAACATCAATAAGTCAGTGAAACAAAAAGGGAATGCAGAGCATCCTAATTAATTTGCAATAACTATTACTAAGACATGGACATAGTAAGTGAAGAACAAAGCGAACAATACAGTGTAATATAGTGAAATAAAGCCGCAACGACATGACAGGGCAGTGTGTCAAACAAGTGTATCAGAACAGGAGTACAATGTGTCAATCTATGTCAAGTGAATGTGAAACAAGGGTATCCGATCAAGTGTTCAGATGTGTGGAGTGCAGATGCAAATATCAAACATGTGTGTGTGTCTGTGTCCAATGTATAAGAGGTTAAAGGCTATGCATGACAGTTGTGAATGCATGGCAGAATTTACTTGCTTCATATGTGCAAGCTAACAGAGAATGAGATGAAACAATTTAGTTATATAGGATATGGCAGTGAACTATGGTGTGTACAAGTGTAACATGGAATGTAGTGGGCTTCGATATGTAGGACAGCTGTGCCAAAGTGTGGGGGTGTCAAACAAGTGTCGAGTGAGCAGTAAAACAAGTGTCTAACATGTGTGTCATAGTGAATGTGTCATGTGAACATCAGAGGTATGCAAGAGGTGTCAGAGTGTGTCAAACAAGTGTTATACAAAGAAATGCAAGTGTAACATTGATGTGAACATGTGTCACAGCAGCAAGTGGGTGTCAATATGTGCAGTGCAAGCATAGAATGTGTTCGAGCGTCACATGCTGTCCATTGTCAGAGTAGTGTCCATTGTGTGTCTATGAAGTGTCAAAGAGGTATCAAGTGCAAGTGTATGTCAACAAGTGTAGCAAAGTCGACTGCATAGAGCAAGGGCTCTCGACAGCATAGAACTTGAACTTATGGAGTCTGCCATGGCTCGATCAGGCTATGGCTGGAAGTCCAATGCTCAAAACCTAGTGTTAGTTACTGCCCCTACTCGAACAAGTCACTAGGAGGTAGATTCATGTCGTGTCGAGTGGACACAAGACTCACAGTAGTTGGGGATCACTGTTGACCCAGTGTATGTCTAACAGCGTGTCCCCGTGACCAGTTTCACATAAAAATGACACCAAATCTAACTCAGTAAGACATATATATAATCTACATATAATTAGCTACCCAAATATGTAAAAAAAATTTCTTTGTGGCATTTTATCGAACACTTGAGACACGTATCCGATACTCTTGCGATACGCACCCTAAATGGATTCGAATTTGAACCAAACGTAACCTAATGTTAGGTGGATCCTAAATGAATGCATCTATCGAAAGAAAACAGAAATTCAATAGGTTTAGATGCTCTTACCAATTGAGAGTTGGAATATCAATGAAAATTCCTAGATCTAGATCTCCACCAAGCTCCAATGGTCATATTGCTCCAAATCCTTCCTAGCTAGCCAATAAAGATCTCCTCTACTCAAGGGGAGTGATTTGCAATTAGTTTGGTTGAATTTGGAGTTGATTTGGTGAAATGAGGCAAATTCGGAGAAGAACACAAATTAGGGTTAGGGTTTCAATGTAAGGGGGGAAGAGGGGAAGTTATACTATATATATGCAAGGGGGAGGCCCTATGTGGTCGGCCAAGTGAGTGGCTAGGGTTAGGATTAGGTTTAATTGGCTAAAAGGCCTTACAAACATGTCAATTTAAGGCCCCTTAAGGGAAAGGCCCAAAGTGGCTAATGTTTTAAATCACTAAATAGGTTCTAATTGTCATTCTAGCTATATTATAGTCTAACTTAAGTTGTCTAATCTCTCTAACAAGTTTTTATTGTCATGGCTAATCTCTAATCAATGTAATTATAAGGTTTTACCTAATAAGACACTAATATAATACATTAAATTAAATAATATTAAAATAATCAAAAATTCACAATTACCAAAATCATGTTTCTCTAGAATGTGGTGGTGACAAATCTACCCCCCTAGAAAAATTTTGTCCTCGAAATTTAAGAGAGTCGTACTCCTTCTAGGTTAAGCACCCAACAATCAAGGTTAAGAAAATTATATCTAATAACATGCAAATCATGATCCTACCGGTCATGATTTTTCAGTCTCGAACATGGTCACTACACTATCTAGCACAACAAAAAATAACCTGACAGGTACTAATAAAATCACACAACAAGATGGAAAAAGATAGACCTGCTAACCCATCACCTGCAGCAGCGGTCTCGTCGACCGTCAGCGCAAAAGCCTCGCCCCTCTGGTGCTGGACATGGTGCTGTGCCACAGGTGGCCTAGCTCCCTCTCTCTGACCCTGTGCTCCACTATATAGAGGTGCAGTAGGGCAGTCTCTCATCTGGTGAGCAGCGGATCCACAGAACAGGCAAACCTTTAATATTTTCCTACAAACATGCTAAACATGTCTCAGCTTCTTGCAGTAGGCACATATGGGCATCCTCTGGTCCTATCCTCGAGGTTGATGCTGTGCCTGCTGAACTCTAGCTGGTGCAAACAACTGCTGGGGCTGACGTACTACCTTCTGCACATAGGGACGCTTCGTACTACCATTCGCCCCTCATAAATCATCCCGACTCCTCTTGGAATTGACTTCCAAGTCATCCTCCGCTGCCATAGCCCCTGCCAAGATCTGCTCGAAGGTAGCATCATGGTCGCTCTTGGTCAACGACTTGACCTCCTTGATCAAGCCCTTCCGGAACCTCCTCGTCTTTGCTGTCTTGCTCAAGCCCTCCACAAATCTACCCAGACGACAGAACTCCCCAACATATTCATCTATGGTCTGGTTCCCCTGAACAAGGTTCTCGAATTGAGTCTCTAATGCACCGCATGCTATGTCGGGAAAGAACTTTTCCTTAAAAATCTTCTTAAAGGCCTCCTAAGTCTGCCCCTCAATACCAACTCTAAGATCAGTGTGGTACCAAGTCCATGCAAGATCCTGTATCTGGCTGCCTGTTGCCTCAATCTGTATCCCTGCTGGGATCTGTACAAGTCGAAATATCTCCTCAATGTGCTCTATCCAGTCATCGGCATATAGGATGCCTTCTGCACCCTTGAACTCTCTCGTCCTCATCTTCTGGAAGTCTAAGATGTTCACCGGCCTCATCTGCTGAATCTGACCTCTCTGACCTTCCTGGTCTCCTTGTGGCTGAGCAACCACTCTCTCCACTTCTGCCATCACTACCTGGTGGGCATTCTCGATGCCCTGCCTCATGTCTGCAGACTAGCGTTGTTGTGCCTCCATCATCTCGCGGAAGAACGCAAAAAGCTGTACAGTATCGACTGGTGCCAGAGGTGGTGGTGGCTGAAGAACATCTGGAATCAACAGGATGGTTATTCGAACAGGTGGAGGAGCACCCCTAAAGGCTGCAGATGCTCTCACATGAGCATGAACGAAAGGTTCTACGGCTCCAGCGTCTGGCTGAATAGGACGAGAGGTGGCAGACCTCTCACTAGTGTCCGCTGGAATGAAAGGTTCTGCGGCTCCAAAATATGTAGGACTAGGAACGTAGACATGCCAGCTGTATTCATACGAAGTATACTCCAATATATGGAAGCCTCGTATAAATACATAAGCTGTAAAATACAGTAAAATCACAACTAATCTCATCCACGCAAAATATATAAATAAAAGACATCATATAAAGATAATGAATTTGTCTTGATACAATATGTTGGGCGAAGACAAATCCACTACCAACAAAATAAGGAAAAGTACATAGAAAATGAAATGAGTGGCGAGCGAAGCGAAGACGATCCAAGTGCAATCATCCTCGAGAAATAGCAATGAACACGGCTAGAGCTAAAGCACCTGCGAAAGACAATAGCACACACCTGACAAGACAACCAGGTCCTCAGAGGGACGTAACAAGACACATAATAGCATGCCATATAAACTGAATAAATATTGCTCAAATAAATAAGTAAATCGAATCATAACATGTTCAAATACGCACCTACTGAACGAGCGTACCATCCCCCCAACCAAACAAGGACATGAGATAGTAAACTAATTCACGGTAACGTATCTTTCCATGCTAATAATCCAATATGGTATCCGGACCCCAATAAGGTTCAATACCTTCTCATCGAAGTAGTAAGTCATACCTACAACCAAACAAGGACAAGATGTGACGAACTAATCCGTGACAAGTTATTGTTCCAAGCCACGATCAGATACAAGTACCCAAACCAAAAGTACTCGTACCTAATGGATAAGGTGCCTATCCATTCTAAGTGAAATGTAGTTAAGAACAATTCTTCCTACGCATGGGCCCTGGATGAATAGGATCGGCGTAGTCCCCCTTGGGCACCAGAGGCCCCATCAGGAAGAGCATGACGTTCCGCAGAATCGTCAGTGGCCGTTAGTAATCATGGGTCATCAACCCCGTATCTCCAGCGGAGAGTCCGGGTCACAAGGGAAGTGCATCGAAGCCCATACGCTAAGGAATTGTCCTCTCCGTCCAATGCCTACTGTGTTGTATCCACAACACAAACCACTATAACCGTTAAGTCAAACTAGCATGCAACTTCTATTAGCGGTTATTCCTATCGCACGGCTTATACGTACTGGTGGCCAGCCAATCACGCACTTTCGTGTTCTACATGCGACACACAACTTCGTATTACCACGTGTTAAGGGCAATGAATGCAACACACATGGTGGTCCCTTAAATCTAGGTTTAGTTTGTAAGAAAAATAATACACAGCAGGAAACTGAACAGTAAATTCTAACAGTTATGCTATGTATCACAGTTTATTTTGCATAAAGAAAATAATGAACATGCATGAAATATGAGCTAAAATAATTAAACAACAAATGGCAAGGTGTCTTGCCTGGTAGGATGCCTGGTGCGCCGCGTTGATCAAGATGACACGATCTGCAACTTTTGTGAGCACCCTGAATTTCGGGTTGATTTTTTTTCATTTTATTTTATTTTTCTGATTGATTGGTTTTGATTAATATTTTATTTATTTATCTGTAAGTGTACTTTTCTATGCCATTGATATTTGGAGTATCAGGGATGTTCAACTCTGGAAATCTTCTTTATGAGTTTTAGAGTGGACATGATTACCTTCATGACGGTATATAGTGTCCCATCCAAACTTGTTTCCTTGTACTCTTTCTGCTTCGCTGAACTTCGGGTCGGTTTAGACCATTTGATTGTTATTTATTTTTCCACTCTTTTCCTTGATCATTTTCAGCGTGTTACCATGACTTTTAATTTGGGAGCGCAAGACCAGTCAGTTTCTTAAAACCAACTCCTCATTGATGATCTACTCGAGACGCTCGTCACCCATGACCTTCGTGTCCCACTCAGACACGTCATTTTGTTCTCCATTTGATTCGCACAACTTTTCCGACACGTGACCCAATTTTATTTCACTCCACGGCGTCACATTCATCTTCCAACTTGATTTGTGGGTCCCCTGTCGACCAAAACCTGTCAGCCCCAACTATGGACATGGCCCACATTGAGCCTACTACCCGTCCGCCACTTGTGTCCCATTTATTGGAATCCCCATGTGCTATTTATTCACTCATGATCATTAACACCTAATTTTAATTGGATTTTTGCACAATGTCCGATTTTCATCCGATTCGGCTCCACCGAGTCCAGTCCAGCTTTGTGTTACCCTCCATCGGGACACCCTCATTTTTTTGTGTCCAAAATAATATTTATTATCCTTCTACCTATTTCAATATTTATTAGAATTCTCAATTGTCTAAATTCCCATAGGAATGACATTTTTCCTCTAATTAAATCCTAGCCTTTTGTTTCCCCAAATAAATCTCATCCATTAATTTTTCCCCAACACCCTACAACCACATTGTGGCCGGCCCTAAATAATTGGAGAGAATCCATTCTCTCTCTCTCTCTTTAATTTAATGCTTATCCATTCTCTCTATTTAATTTAAGCTTCCTATTCTCTCTCTCTTTTCCTTTCTATATTCAGCAACATCACCCCCACACCCGATCTCCCCCTTCATGCTCACCCGAGCACCCGACCTTCCCCATGGCCGAGCTCCAACCCGAGCACCACCCTCCTGGTGGCTGGCGTCGCCATCCACCACTAACATCGGCCACTCCTCTCCTCTACTTCCTCCTCCTTCTTCCTCCTCCTTCTTCCTCCTCCTTATTGAATCAACCGACCACCACCACCTCATTTCCACCGCCGTGCCCGCCGCCATTGGCCGTGCATGGCCGCACCTCTGCCGGGACTAGGCCGCGTAGCCTTCGTATACAGCTGCGACAGCAGCTAAGAGATCCAGCAGCAGCGGCTGCACTGACCGTTGCATGGAGGCGCGCACACGTGCGCGCACGGGCCGCCGTCGTGCGCCGCCGCGCCGCCGCGTGGGCCACCATGGCTCGCCGTGGGTGCGCCCCAACCAGCGAGTCCTTCCCTGACGGCCACCGTCCTCCGGGACGCGCCGTCGAGGCGATTTCTGCGTTTTGAACGACGTCCCGTCGTGACGAGCTCGGGAACGAAGCTGAAATGTCGCCCCGTTGCAGCGACTTCGTACACATTTTCTCAGAGATCCGACCGTTGGATCGGTGATTTCTTTGCTCCGTCGCAATCTCGGTATATCCACCTTCGCTCATGTCAATTTTTGTTCATTAATTTTATCGTTTGATACATCAAAACTGGCCACCAAGTTGACCGTTTAAATTGTATTAAATTTGGATAGTTTCGCGGGGCCAACTTCATCAGCTTGTATCTCCTTCACCCCAGCTCCGTTTGGCGTGCTACCAGTTTTGGTGCGAAGCTGGTATAACCCTCTTACTACCCCTCCAGTTTTTTTTCATTGTGAGCTTGTTTGATTGGTTGAATTCGACGCCAAAGTTGGTCGTCCGAATTCGTAATTTCCAACTTGTAAAATTCCATTTTTGAACACGGAACTCCAGATTTCATTTCTGACACCACTAGTAGACTTATGGCATCGTTGTGGCATGTTTTCATATAAAATTTGTTAGATTTAGAGAACGTGGGCCCGGGCACGCATTTTGGTGCAAAGCGGGTCCCACTTTCTGGGTCAACGGAACTTTTTGACGCCGGCTCATCGGAATCCAATTCCGAATATACCGTTGGGTTCGTATCATCATTCTGGACTCGTTGACATATAATTTGCTAGGTTTTGGTGGACATTGGGTCTGGCACGCATTTCGGTGCAAGTCGGATACCAATATCCGGGCCAACGGGTCATTTTGAGATCGGCTCATCGGAATCCAATTCCGGAGATACCGTTGAGTTCGTATCATCATTATGGACTCGTTGACAGGTAGTTTGCTGAGTTTTGAGAACTTTGGCTCCGACACGCATTTCCGTGCAAACTGGAATTCCAAGTTCTGTCAACGGGCCAAATTGAGATCGGGTCAACGAAATCCAATTCTGGAGATACCGTTGGGTTCGTATCGACATTCTGGTTTCGTGGACATATAATTTGTTATATTTTGTAGACTTGTTTTCTTGCACGTTTTTCGGTGCAAAACGGCTCCAACACGGACACCGTTTTGACCCAAAATTACCTTTTTGCCCTTGTGTCCAAATTGGACCGTTGGGTAGGCTATCCTAGCTAATTTGACCATTCTGGACACGTTGGCGATGTTCATTTCATCGTTCGACAATGTTGTTGATAATTTCTCTGAGTTTAACCTTTTTATAATTAAATAATAATTAATTCTTATAATGTTCGTATTTCGGGATTAGTACAACGAAACTGAGATCAGTCAATTCTAGTGATCTCATATCGCTGAAATTGACAAGTTGGACATGTGGATCGCTATAATAAGATTATCAACCTTACCGATAATCTTTTTATCTCAATTTGCGTGTCGTAAGTTTCGACGTACAAATAACGAAGTACACTTTATTTTAGACTAGAATTGACCCTGTTTGACCAGAGTTGACCAGTTGACCCAAAGTCAACTATAAGTCAACACTTGACCTAGTTTGACTAGAGTATTGACCGGAGTCGACCTAGAGTTGTTTTGACTTAGAAGAACCTAGAATAATATAGATTGATTATAGAGATTCATTTATTACAACTTGAACACCTTGTAACCTGTGTTGCTTTAAATAGGACTCTGTGGCTTCAGTGTGACCCCCTATACTTATCAGCTGTTCAGGTTATCGAGGCGAGTACATTCTCTGATCATTTCATATCCTGCTTAGAATTATTTCCTCTAGTAGATTACTTTACTTGTACTGTCACGTTGGTCACACGGATTGGTACTATATGGATCCCTTCTTGAGATGTTATCCTTAGGGAGCATCGGGTACTACATGATCTGTGCGTTTCACTTACATGGCGTATCATATGCTTCATTAGTTCTTTGATCACTTACGACATATACTCTTATGATCGTAGAGTCTTCCTAGAATCCTTATCCCATTTATGGGACTACTGTGTATCACCTTCGGGGTCTATCACCTTCGGGGTCTATCACCTTCGGGGTCTATCACCTTCGGGGTCTGTTACATAGCATCATAACATAACCTGGCTGGATCCATGTGTATTGATTGGAGGTACGGAGGAGTAGAAATGGACATGTGAATAATACCCAAGTAGTATCTTATCAGAATCTCTTCTATAGTGTCTTATCAGAATCTTCTATGCCATTTACATGTTCATATTGTACTCTGACTCACTAGTCACTGCTAGTTCTCTATTTATAGTAGATATTTCTATTACAGCTTACTCTCTCTGTTTACATACTGCATTTCTTTCAGTACTTGTATCTTACTTTACTGCATGAATATATTTTCTAACCTGCGATGAACTGTTGAGATGTATTGTGCTCGCTCCTGTCCTGACTGGACCTGTTGATAAATTTTACAGATAGCCTGGGATTGCCTGCTAGCCTAGAGGAGACACAATAGAGGTTGTTTAGATGGTATTTCTTCTGTCTGAAGTTGTATTTACTTTGTGGATTACTGTATTTGAGTTTTGAGATGTACTTCTGGGTTTATGTATCTTAGACACTAATTAGACTTCTATCTCTTGTATTTATTTTGATTTCATGTTTTATCTATCTCTATCATGCTCTACCTTAGATGTGATTGAGATGGTATCTGCTATGTCACCCCCATTCGGGGTGTATAAACTGTTTAGTCTTATACTGTTAGATGCATTGAGACCTAGGACAGCGTTCTATCGCCGACACTGCGGCGTAGGCTGGGCGTTGTTACGTTCTCGTGCCCTAACTCTAGGGCACGGGTCATGACAACTTTGGTGCAACAACTATGCGAGGTGACCTCGGTCTGTGGCACGGACAGTTTCATTGGGTCCAGGACGGTCAAATTAGTTAGGGTGGACATAAGGTAGTCTCGAGATGGATGAAGGAATAGGAATAATAGGACTGGTTACGGACATGAGAAAAATCAAAGAATTAATGGATAAATATTATATATACGAATTTTAGAAAATATTTATAATGCCAAAAACTAGTTTTCATGAGTCAAAAATATTCATAGAAAAAATACTTAAAATCAAGAAAAATCATTTTTGGCATGAATACTCAAAAATAACGTTTTAGGTAGAAAGCTATACTTTTGTCAAAATAAGTGATTGAAAAGGCACTAAACTTATTGTATATAAAATATATACATATATATATTTTTGAAGTGCTTATTATATAGTCATATCCTTTAAGGCTACTCTAACCTAGATTTGCAAATATTTTGGTTTTTAAAAAGTAATTTGATATTGATAACCCAATGATGAAAACAAAATATATCCACAATATTATTCCCATTTCAATAGTAAAAACTAATAGTACTAATAATTATAGTACTCTTTAAAAATAATATACATGTATACCTACCACTGTATGAAAGATACTTATAATGTATAATCATAATAATATTCAATTTTCAAACATAATATAAATAAATTAAATTAAAAATAAACTAATAAAAACTAATGTACTACTGTACCGATAAGAATAATAATAGTAATAATAATAAAAAAAGAAATTGAACAAAACACTAACAAAACAGAACAACAAAAGAACAAAATACCAACACCCAAAGGGACTGCTCCCTTCTCTTTAATGTAGAGAGAGAACGAGAGAAAGAAAATGAGGGGGAACGCGAGAGAGAGCATCAAGGGAGAGGGTGACCGAGAGAGTGAGGATGGGGAGAGAGTCGGCGGTGACTCGGAGATGGTAGTCCGACGGGTGATTGGAGAGCACGGCGCGGAGGAAGGAGGAAGGAAGGCGGAGAGGGTTCAGTGAGACGATCGGGGAAGTCGGAGAGGGCTACGCCGGTGGCGGACTGAGGCGGAGAGGAAGCAAGGGGCGGACGCTTCTCTGGAAGGGGGCGGCGGAGCGCGAGGCGCTCGCGTCTACGGCGGCGCGGGAGCTGCGTACGCACACGCCGGCTGGGGTTTCGCTCGCGGAGGATGCGGAGGAACCCGCCTGTCTGCGGCGGTCGAGGTTAGAGAGGGTCTCAAGGAAAGGGTCTCGTCTCCGGTGACCTTTGGACGCGGCGGAGCACCGAGGCTCGTCGGAGGAGATGGCGACCATGGCGGAGGCGCTGCTCGGCCAGGCGGAGCTCAGGTGATGTTTTTAGGGTTTTTCTTTTGTTTGCTCTTTGCTGTATTGTGGTGATTTGGGCGGTTTGGAGGGACGATGGCTGTGGTGCCGGGGGAGGAAGTGTTCCGACGGTGGCGGGTCACGGTGATGGCTGGTGGTGGTTTGGTTTAACTGGGATAATGACGATGACGATGGTGGTTGCGGTGGTGTTCTGGTCTGGTGGGTGAAGTCGGAGGACGGTGGTTGGGTTGGAGTCGGGTTGCGTCAGTAACGTTGGCCGGGTGGCCGGGACAAGGTGAAGATGGTCGGAGGCCGGGAAGGGGATAGGAAACTAGGTTTAGGTTTAGGGTTAGAGATTACTTATTGTATCGTGTCCTGGTGTTAGGACACGAAAGAAATGTTGTGGTGATTTGTGTCCAGGGTGTTGGACACGAAGGAGGGAAAAAATTGTAGATGTAAAAGAAAATAACCTATTGGAAAGACACCCGGGGTCGGACCCGAGGCCGTCACGGCTGACACGGGAGATGTTGGACGCAGACACGAGGCACTCACTTTGTGGTGGAAATTTATGGAGAAATAATGGATGATGGAAATTGGAGGAGTACCTGCCTATTTATAGGATGTGGGAATTCCCAATTTGGATATGATTAGGAATAGATTTAAAACCCCAAATTAGATAATTCCCAACTTAGTTTAAATCAATCAAATCCAAATACAAATCCAAATCTAATTTAAATCAAATAAATTTTAGTTTAAAATCGAATAGGATAAGTCAAATTTCAAATATCAACTATTTAAATAAATCCATAAATTCAAATCAAGATTTAAATCTCCACAATAATTTCGAAATATATTTTCCAAAAATACTAATAATAATAATTTCAAAAATTACATTAATATCTATTTGAATAATAAAATATCAATATTTATTTAATTCAAAATTAAATCAATAAATCAAATCCATTCGAATTTAATTTCAAATTAAATCTAGATAACCTAGACTCAATTTAGGTATAAATTTTATCTTTAAACTATTAAATTAAATCCATGAAAATCAAATCCAGATTTAAAATGGCCACAATAACTTCCAAATATATTTTTCAAAATACCAATAATAATAATTTCAAAAATAATAAAAATATATAAATTTAATTAAATGTACCTCATATGAAAGGAATATAAAATAGTTTTCCAAATTATTACTAATAAATAGGTAAATAAAAAGGTAATAAGATTTTGGTCATCTCAATACACAACTTTAAGCAAAATGCAAGTATAAATAATTATATTTATTATTTGAACTACAAATATAGAAAAATATTTTTAAAAATATGTACGCTCGCACATATTCGTACTCGACGAGCAACTACGAAAAATAAATTTCGTGCACGACGTACAATACGACTACGCGACGTACAATACGACTACGCGACGTACAATACAAAAATTTTAAAATCATTACCAAATTTAATTAAAAAAATTAGTAGAAAATTTAGGGGTTTTACATCCTACCCAACTTAAAAGAATTTCGTCCTCGAAATTAAGAATTTGTAGGGGGGTGAGAATACACAAGGGGGTATCAATGGGAATTCAATGACGACAATGTTTTCACAAAATCATGTCGAAAGAAATCGCGATCTAGATCGTAGAAAAACAATACGGTATGGTCGTGGGTAATGAATGAGGGTCACGGTTAAGAGAACGAAATAGATTCGCTTAAATTAAGCGATTAGAGGGTTTTGATAGGGTCTAGTAGTTTAGAATGAAGATATAACAACGTTGAGTGAGAATGGTCATAGCCGATAGGAAGGCTAGAGGAAGTTCTAGTATAACGCCTTCGTCATTCTAAAATAGATGAACGCGAAAGTAATATAGAGTTCGAATGAGGCGTTTATCGAATACGAATACGTGATCCAAAGACGATCGAATAATTTCAAAGGAATTGTCAAGGCAGTCGCGGATGGGACTCTAGAGGACAAGTTTAACTATGTCCCCATCCACGTAAAATAAAAAGCGAACCAAAGTGCACTTGGTTGATCAGACCATTATGCGCCGGTTCTGATTAGACAATATGTTAGTGGGAATTCTTCCAATAACATATGCCATGAACAAGCTTGATAAAGATTTGAGCTTGCAAAAACTAGGCTATATTAGCATTATTAGTCTATATAGTAAAAGTATAGGCACGAGATTTAAGATTGAAATAAAGAAGAAATATGAATAGTCTAAGAGTCATAAGGATCTAAGTCTTTGTTTATTCCTATTCCATCGTTCTACGGTTTTATTGATCAAGGCTTGGTTGACCTAATGGGTTCTAGTCTCTATTGTCTAGATAATCCTATTATTCTTAATGGTCAAGGGTGTGTCAAGTCATGGGGTATTCTACCCAACTTAAAGAATTAAGCTAAGTGTGTTTGGGACATCTAACTAGTATGGTCAATCTCTAGCAAGCACGAAGGGAAGATAAGAATAGGGATGGAAGGAAGCAAGCAAGATGCAATTGATGAGTCAAACGGTAGATAAAATCAAGGAAAGAGGTCAAGTATGTGGATGAGATCCTAGACTTCTAATCCTATACGCAGGCTTGCTTGGTACGGTAAAGTAACCAAACAATTTATCTGACCTGCATGGGCCACCACAAAAACATGTAACGCCCCAGTCTTAAAATACATAGGACTAGGAACGTAGACATGCCAGCTATATTCATACGAAGTATACTCCAATATATGGAAGCCTCGTATAAATACATAAGCTGTAAAATGCAGTAAAACCACAACTAATCTCATCCACGCAAAATATATAAATAAAAGACATCATATAAAGATAATAAATTTGTCTTGATACAATATGTTGGGCGGAGACAAATCTACTACCAACAAAATAAGAAAAAGTACATAGAAAATGAAATGAGTGGCGAGCGAAGCGAAGACGATCCAAGTGCAATCATCCTCGAGAAATAGCAATGAACACTGCTAGAGCTAAAGCACCTGCGAAAGACAATAGCACACACCTGGCAAGACAACCAGGTCCTCAGACGGACGTAACAAGACACATAATAGCATGCCATATAAACTGAATAAATATTGCTCAAATAAATAAGTAAATCGAATTATAACATGTTCCAATACGCACCTACTGAACGAGCGTACCATCCCCCCAACCAAACAAGGACAGGAGATGGTAAACTAATTCACGGTAACATATCTTTCCATGCTAATAATCCAATATGGTATCCGGACCCCAACAAGGTTCAATACCTTCTCATCGAAGTAGTAAGTCACACCTACAACAAAACAAGGACAAGATGTGACGAACTAATCCGCGACAAGTTATTGTTCCAAGCCACGGTCAGATACAAGTACCCAAACCAAAAGTACTCGTACCTAACGGATAAGGTGCCTATCCAATCTAAGTAAAATATAGTTAAGAACAATCCTTCCTACGCATGGGCCCTGGCTGAATAGGATCGGCGTAGTCCCCCTTGGGCACCAGAGGCCCCATCAAGAAGAGCATGACGTTCCGCAGAATCGTTAGTGGCCGTTAGTATTCATGGGTCATCAACCCCGTATCTCCAGCGGAGAGTCCGGGTCACAAGAGAAGTGCATCGAAGCCCATACGCTAAGGAATTGTCCTCCCCGCCCAATGCCTACTGTGTTGTATCCACAACACAAACCACTATAACCGCTAAGTCAAACTAGCATGCAACTTCTATTAGCAGTTATTCCTATCGCACGGCTTGTACGTACTGGTGGCCAGCCAATCACGCACTTCCGTGTCCTACATACGACACACAACTTCGTGTTACCACGTGTCAAGGCCAATGAATGCAACACACATGGTGGTCCCTTAAATCTAGGTTTAGTTTGTAAGAAAAATAATACACAGCAGGAAACTGAACAGTAAATTCTAACAGTTATGCTATGTATCACAGTTTATTTTGCATAAAGAAAATAATGAACATGCATGAAATATGAGCTAAAATAATTAAACAGCAAATGGCAAGGTGTCTTGCCTGGTAGGACGCCTAGTGTGCCGCATTGATCAAGATGACACGATCTGCAACTTCGGTACAACAACTGTGCGAGGTGACCTCGGTCTGTGGCACGGACAGTTTTATTGGGTCCAGGACGGTCAAATTAGTTAGGGTGGACATAAGGTAGTCTCGAGATGGACGAAGGAATAGGAATAATAGGACTGGTTACGGACAGGAGAAAAATCGAAGAATTAATGGATAAATATTATATATACGAATTTTAGAAAATATTTATAATGCCAAAAACTAGTTTTCATGAGTCAAAAATATTCATAAAAAAAAAATACTTAAAATCAAGAAAAATTATTTTTGGCATGAATACTCAAAAATAACGTTTTAGGTAGAAAGCTATACTTTTGTCAAAATAAGTAATTGAAAAGGCACTAAACTTATTGTATATAAAATATATACATATATATATTTTTGAAGTGCTTATTATATAGTCATATCCTTTAAGGCTACTCTAACCTAGATTTGCAAATATTTTGGTTTTTAAAAAGTAATTTGATATTGATAACCCAATGATGAAAACAAAATATATCCACAATATTATGCCCATTTCAATAGTAAAAACTAATAGTACTAATAATTATAGTACTCTTTAAAAATAATATACATGTATACCTACCACTGTATGAAAGATACTTATAATGTATAATCATAATAATATTCAATTTTCAAACATAATATAAATAAATTAAATTAAAAATAAACTAATAAAAACTAATGTACTGCTGTACCGATAAGAATAATAATAGTAATAATAATAATAATAATAATAATAATAATAATAAAAAAGAAATTAAACAAAACACTAACAAAACAGAACAACAAAGAACAAAATACTAACACCCAAAGGGACTGCTCCCTTCTCTTTAATGTAGAGAGAGAACGAGAGAAAGAAAAATGAGGGGGAAGGCGAGAGAGAGCATCAATGGAGAGGGTGACCGAGAGAGTGAGGCTGGGGAGAGAGTCGGCGGTGACTCGGAGATGGTGGTCCGGCGGGTGATTGGAGAGCACGGCGCGGAGGAAGGAGGAAGGAGGACGGAGAGGGTTCGGGGAGACGATCGGGGAAGTCGGAGAGGGCTACGCCGGTGGCGGACTGAGGCGGAGAGGAAGCAAGGGGCGAATGCTGCTCTGGAAGGGGGCGGCGGAGTGCGAGGCACTTGCGGCTACGGCGGCGCGGGAGCTGCGCACGCAGACGCCGGCTGGGGTTCTGCTTGCAGATGATGCGGGAGGAACCCGCCTGTCTGCGGCGGTCGAGGTTAGAGAGGGTCTCAAGGAAAGGGTCTCGTCTCCGGTGACCTTTGGACGCGACGGAGTGTCGAGGCTCGTCGGAGGAGATGGCGACCATGGCGGAGGCGCTGCTCGGCTAGGCGGAGCTCAGGTGATGTTTTTGGGGTTTTTCTTTTGTTTGCTCTTTGCTGTGTTGTGGTGATTTGGGCGATTTGGAGGGACGATGGCTGTGGTGCCGGGGGAGGAAGTGTTCCGACGGTGGCGGGTCGCGGTGATGGCTGGTGGTGGTTTGGTTTAACTGGGGATGATGACGATGACGATGGTGGTTGCGATGGTGTTCTGGTCTGGTGGGTGAAGTCGGAGGACGGTGGTTGGGTTGGAGTCGGGTTACGTCGGTGACGTTGGCCGGGTGGCTGGGACAACGTGAAGATGGTCGGAGGCCGGGAAGGGGATAGGAAACTAGGTTTAGGTTTAGGGTTAGAGATTGCTGATTGTATCGTGTCCTGGTGTTAGGACACGAAGAAAATGTTATGGGGATTTGTGTCCAGGGTGTTGGACACGAAGGAGGGGAAAAATTGTAGATGTAAAAGAAAATAACCTATTGGAAAGACACCCGGGGTCGGACCCGAGGCCGTCACGGCTGACACGGGAGATGTTGGACGCAGACACGAGGCACTCACTTTGTGCCTATTTATAGGATGTGGGAATTCCCAATTTGGATATGATTATGAATAGATTTAAAACCCCAAATTAGATAATTCCCAACTTAGTTTAAATCAATCAAATCCAAATACAAATCCAAATCCAATTTAAATCAAATAAATTTTAGTTTAAAATCGAATAGGATAAGTCAAATTTCAAATATAAACTATTTAAATAAATCCATAAATTCAAATCAAGATTTAAATCTCCATAATAATTTCGAAATATATTTTCCAAAAATACTAATAATAATAATTTCAAAAATTACATTAATATCTATTTGAGTAATAAAATATCAATATTTATTTAATTCAAAATTAAATCAATAAATCAAATCCATTCGAATTTAATTTCAAATTAAATCTAGATAACCTAGACTCAATTTAGGTATAAATTTTATCTTTAAACTATTAAATTAAATCCATAAAAATCAAATCGAGATTTAAAATGGCCATAAT
Organism: Iris pallida; assembly: GCA_029216955.1. Taxonomy (NCBI): domain Eukaryota; kingdom Viridiplantae; phylum Streptophyta; class Magnoliopsida; order Asparagales; family Iridaceae; genus Iris; species Iris pallida. The sequence continues at coordinate 18,084,575 of JANAVB010034418.1, forward strand.
AACTTCCAAATATATTTTTCAAAATACCAATAATAATAATTTTGAAAATAATAAAAATATATAAATTTAATTAAATGTACCTCATATGCAAGGAATATAAAATAGTTTTCCGAATTATTACTAATAAATAGGTAAATAAAAAGGTAATAAGATTTTGGTCATCTAAATACACAACTTTAAGGAAAATGCAAGTATAAATAATTATATTTATTATTTGAACTACAAATATAGAAAAATATTTTTAAAAATATGTACGCTCGCACATATTCGTACTCGACGAACAACTACGAAAAATAAATTTCGTGCGCGACGTACAATACGACTAAGCAACGTACATTACGACTACGCGACGTACAATACAAAAATTTTAAAATCAGTACCAAATTTAATTAAAAAAAATTAGTAGAAAATTTAGGGGTTTTACAGTACCTGTCATAGATCTCAACCCTAAATGAAGGACAAGTATAAGATATGGCAATACTCAATCATAGTCTAAGTATGATAAGATATCACAGAAGTCTATATAACTAATAAAACTAAACAACAACAACAACTAAATAAACTACTAAATAATAAAATATGAAAACAATCTCAAATACAATGTCAAAATCTCCACTAATTACAATTCAAGTTCAAACATGAAATCTAAAACATGTCCTCTATACTAGTCTACTGGTCACTCCTGAAGGTCAGGGATCAGGGTGGCTAATCCCTTCTCAGATCCATAGCAGGTAGGGCACGTACCCTCAGGACAAACATCTGAAAAATATATCCAATCAGGATGGAACGAGCACACCTCATCTGGAAATCCCAAGTAAATAATAAAGACTATAAAGCAGTTATAGAGAGTTTTATTGATAAATCATGGAAAGTTTGAGACAGGTAATGAAATAGAGGAACAATTTAAATAACAAGAAAAGTAATACAATGAACCCGGAGAGCATGGTAATGAATACTGTAAAATAAAGCTAACTAAACTAGAGCAATATGATATGAGTCCAGACAGTACAATGTTGTCAAGTGTGATCCCAGTATGAGTTTAGTACAAGACACTAACCAGTGTGTTTTGAAATATCGAGTTTGACATGTAAACGGCTAGGTATAAATACACCTCATCGCACACTTGGCAAGTGTACGACTGCTATCATTCCAGATTAGACCAGTAGGGGTACTTCCAATATTTTTGAAATGTTTACATGTCTATTCGATTATTTCCCTGCCACGACAAGTACAAGTGAATCCATAAACCGACACGTAAATCAAGTACAAGTCCAGCCAGAACAATGTGATACCAGTAAGTGATTCTAATAGGGTGATTCCAGTAATAGAGACCAGACAAGTAAGGTATGAGTGTCGTATGCAATGGATCCAGAAATACCAATCTATGTTGTGACAGAGAATCAAATAGTACTAACTAGAACTAAAATACAGTAATAATCAAGTAAATGAAAGAACTATAAGAGAATGTACTCGCCTGATACACTAAGCGACTGATGTATACAGATGTTCGAACTGGAGTCACAAGATCCTATTTAGAGAAATACAGGTTACAATGTGTTCAATATATGATAATTGAAGTTTACAATGCAATCTATATAATACTAGGTCGTTCTAGGTCAAGTCAACTCTAAAGTCAACTATGGTCAAATTTCTGGTCAAACTAGGTCAACATCTAGAGTTTTGATCAAACTCTAGACTATTGGGTCAACTCTAAAGTATACTAACCCAAAATCCTAACCATAGGCTAATAGATCTAGGATATCCTAGTGTTCCCATTACCTATTTACCTTCATATCCTATATGATACACTCAAACCCTTATCAACCATTTTATCATGTATATAACTCATATAAATATGTATACACTTAAAGGGGTAAACTCAACTAAGGTATATATACATATATATAGGTTGACCCATCCAAGTTATACTAAAAGAGGTTGACATCTAATGGCTAAATATTCAACCCACTCTCACAAACTGACACTAGGCTAATAGGTGAATATGAAAATGCATGTATCCTCATCCAATTTTACCCCAACACATTACCTATTCAAAGTTACCTCCTAAACTCTAACACACAACAATTTTCTACTCCTTACACTCTCAAGCATTCACATTATGTACATACTTGAGCACTATGCACACTCATGGCATACCCACACACTCATTGGACACACCAAGTACTAGCCTACAGGCCCTGCCTCACCTTAATAATGTTACTGTAACTTTCCCTCTTCTTACCTAAAGTACACTCTTTTGTATATTACTTATCTATAACTGATGCTTTGATATATAAACTGAATACCAAAGGGATAAGGAAAACTGGAATGGTGCTAACACTTGTGGGCTGACCATAATGAGGACTAAACTAGTACCCATGGCTAATGACAATGTGGGCTAAACTCAGGTCTACCTGTTGGACTGATCATGAGTTAATTTCTCAAACAATCATTCCTTAACTCTTCATAAACCAAACACACACATTACTCCCACCTGGTATACATTCTCTCACACCCTCTCTATTACATAATATATGATAATATATATATATATATATATATATATATATATATATATATATATATATATATATATATATATACTCTAACAACATCCAAGCTAACATTCCAATGGCCCAACTTGGGCCCTTACTTCCACTAAATCCCTATATGTAGAACCCAATCGATGTCTGATACTCCTAGGAAGTGAACATCAATAAGTCAGTGAAACAAAAAGGGAATACAAGGCATCCTAATTAATTTGTAGTTACTATTACTAAGACCTGGACTTAGTAAGTAAAGAACAAAGTTGCCATGTAGTGTAGTGTAGTGAAATAAAGCAGTAAAGGCCTGACAGGGCAGTGTATCAAACAAGTGTATCAGAGCAGGAATATAATGTGTCAATCTGTGTCAAGAGAATATGAAATAAGGGTATCAGATCAAGTGTTCAGATGTGTGGAGTGCAGATGCAAGTGCCAAACATATGTGTGTGTGTATCCAATGTAGCAGAGGTTAAAGGCTATGCAGGACAGTTATGAATGCATGGTAGAATTCACTTGCTTCACATGTACAAGCTAACAAAGAATGAGATAAAACAATTTAGTTATGTAGGACATAATAGTAAACTATGGTGTGTACAAGTGTAACTTGGTATGCAGTGGGCTTCGATATACAGGACAGTTGTGCCAAAGTGTGGGGTGTCAAACAAGTGTCAAGTGAGCAGCAAAACAAGTGTCTAACATCTGTGTCATAGTGAATATGTCATGTGAACATCAGAGGTATGTAAGAGGTGTCAGAGTATGTCAAACAAGTGTCATATAGAGAAATGCAAGTGTAGCATTGATGTGAATACGTGTCACAGCAGCAAGTGGGTGTCAATATATGCAGTACAAGCATAGAATGTGTTCGAGTGTCACATGGTATCCATTGTGTGTCAAAGCAGTGTCCACTATGTGTCTATGAAGTGTCAAAGAGGTGTCAAGTGCAAGTGTGTGTCAACAAGTGTAGCAAAGTCGACGGTACAGAGTAAGGGCTCTCGACAACACAGAATTAGAACTTGTGGAGTCTGCCATGGCTCGATCAGGCCATGGCTCGAAGTCCAATGCACAAAACCTAGTGTCAGTCACTGCCCCTACTAGAACCAGTCACTAGGAGGTAGATTCGTGTCGTTTTGAGTGGATACGAGACTCACAGCAGCAGGGGATCACTGTAGACCCAAAGTAAGTCAAGTAGCGTATCCTCGTGTCCAGTTTAACATGAAAACGACACCAAATCCAACTCAGTCAGACATATATGTAATGTACATATAATTAGCTAGCCAAATATGTAATTGGTTCTAAAATTAGTGATAAAAACTTCCTATATGGCATTTCATCGAACACTTGAGACACGTATTTGATACTCTTGCGATACGCACCCAAAGGGATTCGAATTCGAATCAAACTTAACCTAATATTAGGGACTCCCTAAATGAATACATCTAGGGAAAGAAAATAGAAATTCAATAGGTTTAGAGGCTCTTACCAATTGAGAGTTAGAATCTCAATGAAAACTCCTTTATCTAGATCTCCACCAAGCTCTAATGGTCAAATTATTCCAAATCCTTCCTAGCTAACCAATAAAGACCTCCTCTACTCAAGGGGAGTGTTTTCCAATTGGTTTGGTTGAATTTGGAGTTAATTTGGTAAAAGGGGACAAATTTGGAGAATAACACAAATTAGGGTTAGGGTTTCATTGTAAGGAGGAAGAGGGGAAGTTATACTATATATAGGCAATGAGGAGGCCCTGTGTGGCCCTCTAAGTGAGTGGCTAGGGTTAGGGTTAGGTTTAATTGGCTAAAAGGCCATCCTAACATGTCAATTTAAGGCCCCTTAAGTGAAAGGCCCAAAGTGGCGAATGTTTTAAATCATTGAATAGGTTCTAATTGTCATTCTTGCTAGATTAGAGTATAACTTAAGTTGTCTAATCTCTCTAAAAGTTTTTATAGTCATGACTAACCTCTAATCAACATAGTTCTAAGGTTTCACCTAACAAGACACTAATACAATACATTAAATTAAATAATATTAAAATAATCAAAAATTTATAATTACCCAAATACCCTTGCTCCAGAATGTGGTGGTGACAAAGATGTTGCACTACAGGTTGTGGATCTCCTCGTCCAAAGAATCTTTGATTTTGATGATGAATTCCTTCAGAAGATTGAGAAGCACCGGAAGAGCTATGGACACGACAATTTATGTTTGAGCCTCTTGTCGGCAGTGTTCTTCTACGAGATGGTATTGGATACCTGTTGTATCCAAAGATCGGGGTCGTCGTACCCCAATTTTGTTATGCTGGAAGATCTATCTGGTTTGTATTGATTGCCAACCCGTATTTTGCTCAATAAATACTTCATGAGCCGAAGCACTCGTGCGTTTGACGAAGAAGTGATTCACTCTGATGAGGAAGGGTGGTGTGCCTGAACTGAGATGCCAGAGTAATGTGCCTAGTTGTAGAGTTTAGACTAGGCTTCTTTGTAATAGACTTTTATAGTAACAAGTGTTAGCCATGTAATAGATTTTCTAATGAAATAAAAACCTAATCTTCATGCGCCTTTTATCCATGCTGTCTTCTGAATGATATGCAAATATTCTATTTTGAGTCTTCAACGCATGATTGTTTTGGGCGCAGAAAAATTCTACTCCTCTGATGTGCCTGAAATTATATGCTTCTATAAGAACCCCTTCAAAGTTTTCAAAACTTTTTTTAAGTTTTGGAATACTTTGAACAAGAAGCATGGGCAGTAGATGCATTGGGCACATGCCCTGTCTTGGCGCATGACCGCTCTGCGCATGGACATGCTGACGTCTTCTCTTGTTTATTTAAATAAAAATAAGATAATGCCTAATTTTCGAGTGATTAATGATAATCTTTTGGAAGATATGCAGCTGTCAGTTTCACCCGACCCAAAGAGACTGACATTATTTTTTATCGTTTCACACGCATGGCTTAAGTCTATAAATATGCGTCTAGATGGAAGAGATAAATTTTTTCTATCTCTTTTCTTCTTCTTCTTCTTCTTCTTCTTCTTCTTCTTCTTTTTCTTCCTTAGAGTTCTTGCTTTCTGAAAAACCCTAGCTTTGTGAGATGCCCCCCAATACTCCTCGTGGTGCTTATGGCTGAGGTAGAGGAAAAGGCAAGAAGCCTGTTGAGGCCAACGTCGTGGAACCCCAAGTCGTCGATATAACACATGCCGATGTGCGACCAGAAGTGATCGGTGGGTGATTGATTGCTTGGGAGATTATCAAAAACACACAGACACTTTGTTGTGCGATTTTAGGTGCATGGATGGGAAACCATCTTGGAACATGCACCAAAACACTCTGCTGAAGTACATGGGTATGGCTATACGAGCCATACCTTGAAGATGCGCCTAGGATTTTCTGTGTTGACACGCATATACTTCGGTCTTGTAGATGCGCTAAAGCTTTTCCATCAGCGCATGGACTTTGGTCCTAAGGATGCGCTGCGGTGGAACTTAGTCAATGCACATGGACTTCTTATCCTGATGATGCATCGAGACTTTGACGCACGGCAGTTTGCATGCGCCGATGCTAAACTGTGCGCATCTTTTAACTCTTTATAAGAATGGACTAATTTTTTTGTTAACTCTTCTTTTCCTTTCGCCTTTCTGTAGTGTCTATGACTTTGCCCTTGCTGAATGACATTCTTTTCGACCACTCCCTTTGCCAGTTGGGTCTGGACTTTAATGAGAAGATACTCAACCCTGCTAAGGCTGCGATCATGCTAGATCAGCTGCCAAAGAGGATGACGCTGATTCGAGATCCGCCCTTTTTCTTTTCTCTAAGGCATAATGGATAGTGGCAAGATCAAAGCTGCAGAGACTGCTACAGAGGTTTTCTTGAAGCCGGAGTTATTGTTTGTGGATCGCTTGGCCTCTTATGAAGCGAAGGTATTGAAGATCAAAGCAGATTGGTTCTTGTCACCACTATATTATAGAATAAGGGTATTTTGGTAATTGGAAAAAAATTTCAATTATTTTAATATTTTTTAATTAATGATTTGTATTAGTGTCATTAGTTGGTTAAACCTTAGAACTACATTGATTAGAGGTTAGTCATGACCATAAAACCTTATTAGAGAGATTAGATAACTTAAGTTAGGCTCTAATCTAGCTAGAGTGTCATTTAGAATCCATTTAGTGACTTAAAACATAAGCCACTTTGGGCCTTTTCCTTAACGGGCCTTAAAATGACAATTAGGAAGCCTTTTTAGCATTTTACCCTAACCAAACCCTAGCCAAGCCCCCTTGGCCGGCCACATGAACATTTTTCTCCCTATTTATAGCCTCTATAGCCTCCTTCTTCCCTCATTCATTACAAACCCTAACATTAATTTGTGTTCTTCCCTAAATTGCCTCCAACATCCAAATTGATTCCAAATTCCTCCAAGCGAATTGTAATATCTTTCTCTTGAAGAGAGGAAGCCTCTATTGCCTAGCTTGGAAGCATTTGGCGCAATTTGACTATTGGAGCTTGGTGGAGATCTAGATCAAGAAGCTTTTATTAAAAATCCATCTCTCAATTGGTAAGAGCCCTCTAAACCCTTCAAATTTCCATTCCGTTGATATAGATGCATTCATTAAGGGTCCCTCTTGCATTAGGAAGGATTTTGGTCAAGTTTGGATTTGTTTGGAGTGCGTATCAAAAGAGTATAGGATACGCACACCAAGTGTTCGACGAAATGACTCTAAGTGCATTTAATTCATAGATTTCAGTTTTCATTGGGTTTTTCTATTTGTTATATGCTGTGTTAAAAATATAGAAAGTTATTTTGTGATGTGGGTTTGGTTTGGATGGGAAACATGAGTTTGGGGGCTTAGTGGTTGAGTGTTCTGCTCACTGGGATTGAGCAGTCCATCTTAGTTACTGTTTGGTTCAGAGAGTTCATTACACAGTAGATTCCATAATGTTCTGTCCACCTAATTGTGTGCATATCCTGCATTCTTATTTCACTAAGTATGTATCCTGTATCGTGGAGTTAGTATTTAGTTAGTTGGTTAGTAGAGGTTTGGTTGTATCAGTTGATAACCCTTATATGTATGTGATAGTGAGGGGAGTATTAAGGTTATGTGATTGCACCCATAGAACTTGGCAGCAGATAGGTAATAGAGATTGGGATTTCGACTGTACACAAGAGATTGGGATTTGATTTCGAGTAATGTCATGTGCATTAGATACACAGGTAATAGGAGAGTGAGGTATACGTGTTTTAGTCAAAATTTCCTTTAATATCAGTCCAGTAACTGGATTTTAGTATCATCCTCCATCTTGGTTTTAACCTCTAACATCTTTGATTCTTCCTTGTGCAGTCCATTTTGGGTTAACATTTGTATGCCCAGTCGAATTCATTAAGTGTAATGTCTTGCATCACTGCAACAAAAAGACCAATTAATGACGCTCGACAAGGAGTTTCAATGACGGCTGATACATAAGCGTTATCAAAGTTGAGAAATACCTTTTTTCTATGACGATTTGGGCTAATTCTGGGCTTTTTATAACGTTTTTAAAACAAAACGTCATTAATACTTTAGAGCGGTGGCAAACTTGTAATTTCTATACTGTATAAAAGCTCAGTGGGAGAAAAAAAATTTATTTCTCATCCATTTTCTAACCGAGCAGCATCTCTCCTCCTCAAACCTCTGCTCCCCCAATTTTTAACCCTAACCTTAATTACTCCAGCGATGGGCTCGACTATGTAGCAACCCTTCGGCGACTGAGCTATCGGTGTAGAGCCACCACTTCGGCAGCGTGTTCCAGCGAGTTCAGGGAGGCGTATTTAAGTCGAATTCTCATCAGCCCTCTAAAGCTCAAATTCCCGTCACCTCCTCCTCAACCCTCTAAACCTCCTCCTCAAACCTCTAAAGCTCTGCCGCCATGTTCCCGTCACCTCCTCCTCAACTGTTTGAGGAAATCGATTGAGCTTAGTCTATTCGTCTAAGGTTCAGAGAAGCGGTCGGAGTGGGACTCGACGACGGCGAAGTTCGCAGGAGCGTCTAACCTGCCCTTTCTCCTCATCCAGCTCCCCCAGATCCTCCTCAACTACGATAACGCTGCACTGTTTGCTGTCCCTTGGCTCGTAAGGACTCCAAGCACCCTCTTCCCCCGTCTTCTCTTTACTTTTTTATTTTTTTTATTTTAACTTACTTGGATGGCCCATCGGAATTTATGCTTGCGGTGCCTGTAGTCAGTTTGCACGGATCTTCTTTTTTCTTAGATATTCACAGTGTGAGCCACACAATTGCTGTCATCTTAGTTTAATGAGTTACAAGATATATTGTCTGCTAACAGTGGAGATCTACTATGTGCATTCGGGTGTAAAACCTAAGGTTCTTGTTTTTGTGTTCTTGGTTTTTTAGTGTCCTTGCTACTATTAGGGAACTTCTGAGTCCCGACTCTTTTGGTCGCCTGCTTCTGCTTCTTAAGTCATTGAGTGGGTTCTCAGAGACTTCTGGTTCGAAAAGAGCCAAGAAAAAGTCCAACTATGATATAGGATCACTGGTTGAGGCAGAGGTGAATCAATTTTTTTCTTAGTTAATTGCTCAAAGGAGAAATTCCTTCTATTGTAACCGTAACTTGGGGATTTTTAATTTCTTGGTTCAGATAATTGATATACAGCCTTTGGAACTTGTTTTAAAATTCGGCAATGGTTTACACGGAAGAATACATATAACTAAGGTGGATAGTTTTATATTTCCTGAAGTAAAATATGTTTATATATTTCTTTAATTTTTGAAATAGTTGATATAAATTTTGCTTAAGCAGGTGGACGATGATCATTCTCTGGAGAATCCATTTGTCAAATTCAAAATTGGGCAACTTGTTAATGCCCGAATTGTTGCAAGCAGCCAGCAGTCTGGATTAAAGGGTAAAGGATAGGAATGGGAGTTGTCCACTAGATCCTCAGTTCTTTTAGGTACTAATTCTTTTGGTTGCTACATTTGTTTATCATTTTACTAACTTGTCTGAAACTAGGGAAACTCTTCTAGTGCTAAATATCTTTGTACAGAGGACCTAATACTTTTGATGTCGATCCTTATAGTTCTAATGCCATAAGTTCTTATTAAAAACTTTATATGTACAGAATGATATTGGCGGAGCCATATATGTCCCAAGTTCTGGCTGGGATAGCTATCTGATACCTAAATAAGTCTTTTCCTTGGCTGAAACCACGTGTCTCTTCATTTTTTTAAAGTCTCACAGATTGTTTCCCTGTATGAGTCCTAAAAATTGATTTTCATATGATATATTTGTATAATTGAAGAAACAAAGTAAAGAATGATGTAGGAGGTGGAACTTGGAAGGTTGAAAACTAATACATAATGGTTTATTAGTAGAGAATGTTTGAGAAAGAATGATGAATTCAGATTATGTAGAATGTAGTGTTAACATATAGTTGTAGGTGGGGCTTCATTATGGGGCTTCCTCTATTTCAATATTTGAAACAAAATCTCCATCTTTCCAATTTTCTTTGGTATTGATCTTGAAAGCTGGAAACACCATTAATTAGCTTTACTTAGTAAACATATATGTAGTTATTTGTAAGAAATATGACTATTTTGCTTGCAGTTTGTTGTTGTCAACCATGGACCATCCAAAAGGACCCTCGCTGAGTACAAATCCCCTCTGGCCAGGTTTAGTTAGATGACAATGACACTTGAAAATAATTAGTTCCCTTCACTATTCCTCGAGTATTATTAAGAAGGGAGGTTGTAGTCCGTAGAACTGTTTTGCTTGGCAATTTGTTGCAACGGATTGGACATGTCATTGACATCATCGTCGTTATAAATATAGTTATGTCCTTGTCATTTAGAATTGAATTTGAGTTATTCAATAACTTTGGTTTCCTATTTCTCCATCTTAATCTTAATATATCTCTGCAGTAGTTAAGAAGGAAACATCACAAAAATAGTATTCTATTTGAAGACTTGGTAGTTGCAAGCAAGTATAGACATAAAATTTCTACATATGAGATGGAAAAGCTAACATGAGCAAATGTTAACATGTCTACTATGCATCAATATTCCTTCATATATATAGCATTCACATATAATTTTTTTCTTCACTTCATTGACTGATATATATGACATGCATTATGGTTATTCAGACCTGTACTAACTTATATATGGATTCAAACTATTTAAACAACTAAGCACATGCACCAAGAAAGGAGAACCAAATTAATTAAGCTTGGGTTTAAAGTAAGGATTAGCAAAAAGTAGAGCCATCTGTATAGTCATGCACCTAACAAAAACAAAATCATGTGACAAATGATTACATGTAACAACAAATTATGAAATGCTACCATACATGCTTGAAAATTGAAAAGACTAATATTTTAGTTACGTGAGGCATAGGATTTGTCTTTATCGTCATGTTCAGTTTATGTTTGACACTTTGACTGATACACGACATCAATTGTTTTTATTTGTTTAGCAATGCCTTAGTAAGAAATATAGTATTTATGAAGACTTAGAATTTGGTTAATCTAGGTAAGGCTTAGTTCTGATAAGAAAATGCAAGTTTGGCAGCGTACTTCATGGTTTTATCATGGTTGTAACTTATATCAGTTTCTTCAAAGGAAAATGCTTTCTAGAACACAAATTTATTGTTGGAATGAAGACATCAAGAGGTTATATCAGTCCAATATGGAGTTCCAGTCACTCGGGTCTATAGTTTCAGGACTGGCATCTGGATAAAAGGAACAATTAGTTCAGTTTCCAGCTGTGTATTTGGTCCTGCGTTCCTCAGGGTGAATTTCCTATTCAAAATTTGCTGAGAAGACATCAAGACATTATATCAGTCCAATATGGAGTTCCAGTGCAGTACAACAGTTCATTTGCAAGCAATATTTTTTTTTTTGATTACGCTAATCCTGTTTTTTTTGTTTATGATATTCGAATGTTGTTGTTGCTTGTTATAAACTAAGTATTTTGTTAATATACCTCTCTTTGTTAATTTGCAGGTCCTTTTCTCCTTTTAAAGTTTGAAAAATATGTACAAGTCCTTCGTTTCTTGCAATTTTTACATTATATTACAAAGTATATTGTGTTGACACAAAGTCACAGTCAACCAAATATTGACTACATTGACCAAATAATATTTGTATTAATTCAATACGACACACGACGACTGCATTCAGTTCAAGACAGATGACAGCTCAGTCTCCGGCTCTCAGTGTGTTCTGGAGTCTGTATTTTATAATTTCATTGAGTCTAGATTTATGTACTCTGAGTCTTGCTGAGCTCTTGGAACTTAGTCTATAACCTACCCAAAATCCCAAGCCAAAAACTGCCCACTGGTCCCCTTAGAACCACTCTGTGCTCTGGAGGCAGAGTTCGGGCCGAACTCTGCCTCCACACAGAGTTCGGGCCGAACTCTGTCCCCTAGAAATCAGGAACCCTAATTTTAGGGATAGCTGGTTGCTAGTTGTCCAACGGCCAAATTTTTGAATATTCCTACCCGAATTCTGGCCGAATTCTGCCTATAAAAACACTATAAATAGGGCATGAATTCTCTCATTTCAATCCATCCAATCTTCTCTTCTCTTCTCTCTTATAAGCTCAATAAGCCATACCCTTTCCATCTACTAGCCACAAGCCTCCTAAGTCTCGAGTGCTCAGCATCTCTCAGTTAGGATTCTTGTGCAAGAGTTGAAGAAGTCGCTTGGACAATTCCAAGCAAATCGCCACTGCGATCCTCTGTTAAGAAGTTGACGTGCTCTTCTGAAGAAAAGGCACGGGTTGTAAACTACTATTTCACAAATAGTGGATTTAATCCTGAGCTAGAGTTCTCAAGCCTGGACTAGTCCTCCACGAGGGAAACCAGGTTAAAATTGCTGTGTTTGCGTATGCTCTTCTGCTCTTCATTTATTTTCTGCACTTTACTCTGATTATTTATTGTTGGTGAAAGAGTTATTTTTAATTGGCTATTTTTCTCTATAAACTCTATTCACCCCCCTCTAGAGTTGCCAAACTGTTCTTCAATTGGTATCAGAGCTCTGTTCTCTTTACAAGGATTAACATCCTAAGAGCTGATCCATGGCAACCACACAATCCTTGATTTCCAATCATGGTGAAGGTCAGTCCACTCATAGGCCTCCCCTATTTGATGGGACAAACTACACATATTGGAAAACAAGGATGAGCTTCTATCTTAAGTCTCTAGACTTTGACCTGTGGACTGTCGTCACTGACGGTTACAAAAAGCCCGCCAGGATAGTTGTCGATGGTGACCTCATTGAGAAACCACACGACAAATATTCTGTCGAAGAGAAGAAACAGGCAAGTCTAGATGCTAGGGCTATTAATGCTTTATTCTGTGCTATAGACAGGAATGAGTTCAACAGGGTTTCTACTTGCACCACTGCTCATGAAGTATGGAGACTTCTAGAAGTGACGCATGAAGGAACCACACAGGTCAAGGAATCTAAAATAAGCCGTCTCACTCAAGAATACGAAGCCTTCAAGATGAAGCCAAGTGAGACGATCACTCAAATGATCACAAGATTCCTCGACATCATCAATCCTCTATCTTCGCTCGGAAAGCAGTACTCAAACCACGAGAAGATTCGTAAGCTGCTCAGAGGGCTACCAAAGATTTGGAACCCTAAGGTGACAGCCATCATAGAAGGAAACGATCTCACAACAATGTCAATGGAGACCTTGATGGGTAAGCTTATGACTCACGAGCTTGACCTCAAGGACTTCGAAGAGCCTGCTCCGAAGACCAGGGAGATCGCACTCAAAGCTCATCAACGAAGAGCTAATCATGATGAGACCGAAGAAGATAATTCGGATGATGAAGACCAAGCTCTCATGGTTCGCAACTTCAGGAAATTCCTTCGCTTCAATCGAAGGAAGAAGGAATCTCAAGAAGACGATGAAGAAGAACCAACTTGTTACGGTTGTAAGAAAACTGGACATGTCCGAAAAGACTGCCCATTCATAAAGAAGAGCAACTGCTATGAGAAGCCATACAAAAAGAACTCATCAAAGAAATATGCCAACACAGGCATCTGGCATGAAAGTGAAGCAAGTGACTCTGAGGAAGAAAAGGACTCTCCTCAAGATACAGCAAATGTGTGCCTGATGGCAACTTCTAACAAGGTATCTAACGAAACTCTGGATGACTTCTCTTTTGATGAACTTGGCGATGCTTTCACTGATTTACTCGATGATCATAAAAAGGTCATCGGTAAATATAAACATGCCAAGGACAAAATCAAAAGTCTAGAAGATGAGATACAAAGAATTTCCTTACTTCTTGATAATGTTAGAGACACATCACCCACTAATGACACTGATGAAGTATCCAAGCTCAAATTAAGCTTGCATGATGCTGAAGCACGTATTGAGCAACAAACTCAAGAAATCACTACACTCAACACGTTGCTTGCTGAAGAAAAGAGTAGACACAAGATTTCCATGACTAAGATATATGGCTTAAATATTAAGGTTAATGAACTGCAAGCTGGTACCAAAAGATTAGAAACCAAATTGGGTAAACAGGTTGTTCAACCTCAAACCCAATCACATGAGCACAACACCACTCATGCTAGTCAACCACGTCATTCTCATACAGCACATAACCATGCATTCATATACACAAACTTTCACAAATCACGTGCACGTAAGAACAATTCTCACTCAGTACACAAGCATCATGCACAAAGACACAATCAACAGCACTTCACATATAAAAACCCTCATATACCATATAGACAAAATCATCATGTCATGCCATATAGACAAAATCATCATGCCATGCCATCTAGACAATATCAGCATGTCACTCATCATAGACAATACCATCATTCTATGCCTCAAAGACACCATCACTATGCCACTTATTCCATGCATAATCATCCTCACCATGCTAACTCTTCACATCATGTCCATCCTCATCCTGTTGCTTATAAATACTATTCTCATACTCCTAGTATAAACAAGAATGCTATCTGTACTTATTGTGGATTACATGGACACATCTCACCACAGTGCAGAGTTAGAAGACTTGTAGATAAAAGGATATATGCTTGGTTCCCAAAGACTAACTTTTCAGGACCCTCAAGAACTCGGGTACCAAAGGTCACATCTACTCTTGATGTAGGTGGACCTTCCCTCCTCAACTGAAAGTAAGTGGATTCTCGATAGTGGATGCTCGCGACATATGACGGGAGACGCAAACCTTTGTGCATCACTATCGATGAAGAGAGAAGGATACGTATCCTTCGGTAACAATCTCAAAGGGCACATTATAGGTAATGGTATCATTGGTCATCCTCCCTCTCCTGTAATAAAGGATGTCTGCCTAGTGACCGAGTTAAAGCATAACCTGCTCAGCATTAGTCATCTTGCTGATCATGGATATGACATTAACTTTGGACAAAACAGTTGCTACATCTATGATAGGTCAACAGGAGACATTGCTTTTGAAGGGAAAAGAGAGGATAACATCTATATTTTCTATCTTTCTATAAATACTAACAATGCAGGTAGATGTTTATATGCCCACAAAGACGAACGACTACTTTGGCACCAGCGTCTTGGTCACGCCAATATGGATGCTATATCCAGGCTTTCTACCAAGAAGCTAGTGAGAGGATTGCCTGACATCACATTCAAAAAGGACACGGTATGTGCCGAATGTGAACTAAACAAGGCAACAAAATCCTCGTTTCATTCCATCAACTCTGTAAGTACTACTAGACCCTTGCAACTACTTCATATGGATTTATTTGGTCCTAGTAGAATAGCTAGCCTTGGTGGCAAACTGTATGCATTTGTTATTGTTGATGATTTTTCGAGATTTACTTGGGTTTTCTTTCTCGCTAATAAGAGCGATGCTATTTCTGCTTTCAAAGTTTTTGTAAAGAAAGTTCAAAACGAAAAAGGCTACATGATTACTCGAATCCGAAGTGATCATGGAGGCGAATTCGTAAATTATGATTTTGAAAGTTTTTGTAATGCAAATGGTTTTGATCATGAATTTTCTTGTCCTAGAACTCCTCAACAAAATGGTGTTGTGGAGCGGAAGAATAGAACTCTCGGCGATATGGCCAGAGTCATGTTGAATAAATTTTCACTTCCGAAATACTTTTGGGCAGAAGCTGTTAGTACAGCATGCCATATTTTGAATAGGGTGCTGATTCGTCCCATTACGAAGAAAACACCCTATGAGCTTTGGTTTGGGAGAACCCCCAATGTTTTTTATTTTAAAGTTTTTGGTTGTAGATGTTTTATCCTTAACACCAAAGACAACTTAGGCAAATTTGATGCCAAAGCTGACGATGGTATCTTTCTTGGTTATGCCGCCAAGAGTAAGGGATATAGAGTTTTCAATAAACGCTCACTTATTGTGGAAGAGTCAACAAATGTGACTTTTGATGAAGACAACAGTGCAGCAAGTACTCTTGATGATGACGTTGAGCCATCAACTTCTACTCCAATGAATACTTCAACCGAAACTAATTCTCTGGAGGGTTTGCCTAAGAAATTCTCTTTCAAACCTTCTCATCCAGAAAATTTAGTTATAGGAGAAGTTTCACGTGGAGTAACTACTAGATCATCACTAAGAGACTCTATTGCTAGCAATGCCTTCATTTCACAAGTAGAGCCTAAAAACATTTCTGAAGCTTTTAATGATGAATTTTGGATTTCTGCTATGCAAGAAAAACTCAACCAATTCAAGAGAAGCCAAGTATGGGAACTCGTTCCTAGACCGGTTAATCACTCTATAATTGGTACTAAATGGGTTTTTAGAAACAAAGTAAATGAAGATGGTTCAGTCACACGTAACAAAGCTCGTCTAGTAGCTCAAGGATACAACCAAGAGGAAGGTATCGACTACGATGAGACGTATGCTCCTGTTGCTAGACTAGAATCCATTCGGATGCTTTGTGCTTTTGCTAATTTTCAAAACTTTAAATTATTTCAAATGGATGTGAAAAGTGCCTTTCTGAATGGTTTTATTAAGGAGGAAGTTTATGTGAAACAACCTCCTGGCTTTGAAAATCACAAATTTCCCGACCACGTGTTCAAGCTAAAGAAAGCACTTTATGGCCTCAAACAAGCCCCCAGAGCTTGGTATGAAAGGCTAAGTAGCTTCTTACTTGAGAAAGGTTTTTCAAAAGGGAAAATTGACACTACACTGTTTATAAAATCTTTTAAAGACACTATTCTGTTGATTCAAATTTATGTTGATGATATTATTTTTGGGTCTACTGATGAAACTCTTTGTCAAGAATTTGCCAAGTGTATGCAGACAGAATTTGAGATGAGCATGATGGGAGAGCTCAACTACTTTCTTGGCCTGCAAGTAAAGCAACTGGCAAATGGAACTTTCATCTGTCAATCGAAGTATACCAAGGACATGCTGAAGAAGTTCGACCTTGACAACGTCAAACCAATTAGCACGCCAATGGCTACTTCAACCAAACTCGAACCAGATGAGAGCGGCAAACCCGTTGATCAACGTAAGTATCGAGGTATGATAGGCAGCTTACTTTATTTAACTGCTAGTCGCCCCGATATCATGTTTAGTGTTTGCCTATGTGCTAGATATCAAGCAAATCCTAAGGAATCTCACATGACCGCGGTTAAGCGTATCTTTTGATACCTTAAGGGTACGGTTACAGTGGGCCTATGGTATCCCAAGTCAACATCATTTGACCTCATCGGTTACTCTGATGCTGACTTTGCTGGATGCAAGGTCGACCGTAAAAGTACAAGCGGCACGTGTCATTTGTTAGGAAAGACTTTAGTCTCATGGTTTAGCAAGAAGCAGAACTCTGTCGCACTATCCACAACAGAAGCTGAATACATAGCAGCTGGGCGTTGTTGTGCACAGATTCTGTGGATGAAGCAAACCCTTGAAGACTATAAGTTATCTTTCATGCATATTCCTATATTCTGTGACAATACTAGTGCCATCAATTTGACTAAGAACCCTGTCTGCCACTCACGCACTAAACACATTGAGATCAGACACCACTTTTTGCGTGATCATCAGCAAAATGGCACGATTAACTTAGATTTTATTGACACTGATCATCAGCTAGCAGATTTCTTTACTAAGCCATTATCCGAAGAGCGCTTCAATTTTCTTTGTCGTGAACTCGGAATTTTGGATGAAGCAGTTATAAGTTGAGACTTACTTGCGTAAATATCGAGTATATTTTGATTCTTTTATGACAAATTTATTATGGGTACAAGCCGAAAGGGTCCTTCTGACAAAAAGGCATAAAAGCCTAAGCGACACGGTGCACTAGTCCTCAGGACTACCGCTAGCTGGGATCCGGCCCCTGCAGCTAACCCATGGCAAATTTGAAATACTGAATTACAATATATTTCCTTATTTATTATATGGTTTGTTACGATTTATTATTGCCAAATTGATCTTCCTAAAGTTCATTCTGACCATTGTGAATCTCTCTATGTACTTTATTGGGTTTATCAAAATTGTATCTCTTTTTGTTCAACACTTAATCATTTTCAGCCCAACTTTTGTTCTGGACCACTGATCCGGAACTCGGGCCGAACTCTGCCCCTAACAGAGTTCGGGCCGAGTTCGGTCCCTAGGTTCCAGAATCGGGATCTGGCTCTGCCGTTGGATCTATTCCAATCCAATGGTCACTATTCTACCCGACCAAAGACAAAGCCCTACTTTATGTCGGGATTCCTTCTCTTTCCTTCCATATTGTCTCCTTCTTCACATCTCCAAACTCCTTCCTTCAAACCCTAACCCTAGTTTTTGATCTAGAGTGCTCCATTGCTCCTCAAAATCAAGGGAAAAGGGTTTCTCATCATTCTCTTCTACTGTTTGGTATTACTTTGAGGTATCATTCTTGTCTTCTATACTTCACTCTATCAATTGTTTTTATGGCTCCTTGCTTGTTCAATCGTGGAAAGAGAATTCGAACTGAGAGTGTTTCATCTTCGGATACTCCTCAGACGAATGAACAAATCATTGAACAACTTCAACCACCTCATCCGTTGTTCAACCCACCTCATCCTCGAAACCATTCTACCTATGACAACCGATTGTTTGTTTTACTAGAAGCCTCAAACAACTGGTTCAGTGACTATCGGAATCGTCAGGTATTCGCAGGACATCCTATTAATTTTTCTATCTTTTCTCAATATGATTCCTTGTTTCATGACCTCTACTTTGATGAGCTTGTCACTTCCACTTCTGCCATCTATCGTCATGCTGTCCAAATGTTCTACTGCAACATGACCTTTGATGATCTCCATATTTATTCCCGGTTTGCAGGTATCAATATTTCTTTTGATGACTTTGACTTAGCCGAATATCTTGATCTTCAAGAGCCCAATTCTTGGGAAAAGCTAGTTGACGCTCGCTCATTCCGTTTTCCCGACGAAATTTCCCTTGAGAGCTTCAAGGACGATTTGTGTTCTCCATATACACGTCCTCGCAAGCTCACGGCTAAATATCTCAACCCATATTTTTCTGACCTTCATTGGATTATTTCTAACACCATTCTACCCAAAACAGGTTCCCATAATGACATCACTTATCTTGAAATATCCGCTCTTTATCATCTTCACTTTGGAATTTCTTTCAATCTTTCACGTACAATGATGGACTGGATGATTCACTGTAGGAAGAAACCACGACCTCTGATTTATCCTCTGTTCCTTCCTATGATCTTTCGTGCATTTAATATACCACTTGATATCTGTCCGTTCTTGCCTGCTCCTGCCTTTTTGTCCAAGGCACGACATACTCACACAGTTGTCGCCTCTCCTGATGTTTCTGAACATTCTGATGATGCGGAGCCTGACGCCCCTCATTTTGGTCAGGATGCACCTCCTCCACCTGCCACTCTTGACTCCATCCAGACCATGCTCCAGGATCGTTTTTACTTAGAGGCTGATCGATGGGCTCAGATGGACTACCGCACTACCCTGCAGATGAGTGCACTCTGCAACTCGTTGCATGATATTCGGTACTCCATGTCCCATCATCCTACTTTGCCCACTCCCATGCAGCGGGATCTCGATCGTGAGGGATACCGCATTGATGATCCATGGGTCCTGCGTTACCTGGATCCAAGTGCTGCTCTTGTGGATCCCAGACGTTCCAACTCTCCTGGACCTTCTCGTGCTCCGTGATGGAGATTGGCTACCATCTGCTGCTGCTGCTACTGATGATGATCTTAGTTACTTTTGATTTCAGTTATTTAGTTTCTTATGGATTTATGTAGCTGATTTATGTACTCTGTTTATGAGTTGGTCACTTGGTTTGGTGGATGACATTATCTGTCTTTATTATCATTTTATTTCAGTGACTTATTTTGCTTAGTATTTTACTGTTTCTTCTCTGCTTGGTGTGGTTGCATTACTATTCATTGCTTCTTTATATTGCTAACTGCCAAAAGGGGGAGAAATAATGTATATTTTTGTGCTTGTTTTGCTTTTGGGAGATATTATTTATCAGGCCACTGGTTCTATGCATTCGTATATCTGTGTATATCTGTACTTCTTGCTCTGGAAAATATTATCTATCAGATCACAGGTACTACGCATTTTGTACGGGGGAGAGCTATAGCTTCTAGCTCGACACCGTTCATGGTTTACGGGGGAACTATTTTCTCTTAGCTCAGGCATCGTTTATGGGGGAGCTATGTTACAATCAACTGTGTCCAGGTATGAATATTGAAATATACATATATTATTTTGTCAATTATCAATATGGGGGAGATTGTTGACACAAAGTCACAGTCAACCAAATATTGACTACATTGACCAAATAATATTTGTATTAATTCAATACGACACACGACGACTGCATTCAGTTCAAGACAGATGATAGCTCAGTCTCCGGCTCTCAGTGTGTTCTGGAGTCTGTATTTTATAATTTCATTGAGTCTAGATTTATGTACTCTGAGTCTTGCTGAGCTCTTGGAACTTAGTCTATAACCTACCCAAAATCCCAAGCTCCACTGAACCAAAAACTGCCCACTGGTCCCCTTAGAACCACTCTGTGCTCTGGAGACAGAGTTCGGGCCGAACTCTGCCTCCACACAGAGTTCGGGCCGAACTCTATCCCCTAGAAATCAGGAACCCTAATTTTAGGGATAGCTGGTTGCTAGTTGTCCAACGGCCAAATTTTTGAATATTCCTACCCGAATTCTGGCCGAATTCTGCCTATAAAAACACTATAAATAGGGCATGAATTCTCTCATTTCAATCCATCCAATCTTCTCTTCTCTTCTCTCTTATAAGCTCAATAAGCCATACCCTTCCCATCTACTAGCCACAAGCCTCCTAAGTCTCGAGTGCTCAGCATCTCTCAGTTAGGATTCTTGTGCAAGAGTTGAAGAAGTCGCTTGGACAATTCCAAGCAAATCGCCACTGCGATCCTCTGTTAAGAAGTTGACGTGCTCTTCTGAAGAAAAGGCACGGGTTGTAAACTACTATTTCACAAATAGTGGATTTAATCCTGAGCTAGAGTTCTCAGGCCTGGACTAGTCCTCCACGAGGAAAACCAGGTTAAAATCGCTGTGTTTGCGTATGCTCTTCTGCTCTTCATTTATTTTCCGCACTTTACTCTGATTATTTATTGTTGGTGAAAGAGTTATTTTTAATTGGCTATTTTTCTCTATAAACTCTATTCACCCCCCTCTAGAGTTGCCAAACTGTTCTTCATATTGAACCTTGTTTTTATCTTTTTCAGAGTTTTGCTACATGTTCTGTGGACAGTTTTGATGTGGCCAAGTTTTGATGTAGACAATTTTGGTAGTTGTAAATGTATATATGTATTTGGATATTCTATTTTGAGAATGTAATGAAGATGTTGATATGTACTCTATTTTGAGAAATGTAATAAAGATGGTGATATATAATGTTAAGTTTTTGGAATGTAACATATACTGTGCAGTATAGAGCATTATAAATATGCTAATTTGAATAGTATAAAGTGTTATAAATGTGCTGCATTGAGCCTATACATATTATCTATTCATGACTTTTTAAAATTGTTCTGAATTGTGCACTATATATTAACTATTCATAACGCTTTTATAGAAACTATTCATGACGGTTTCTTTATGATGCTTTTAAAAAACATTTATAACACACGTTTTCATAACGGTTGCTTTGAAAAAAAAGCATCATGGTTTGTCATTAATGACGCTTTTAGCCGTCATTAAAAGGGTTTTTTGTTGTAGTGCATTCATATCCTGAGCTAGAGCCTAGGATTACCCCTCTGTTGACAAGTGAGTTCTCATATTCATTATCTGCCATGTCTTGAACATCACCATGGGTCAGTTACTTATCCCTCTTGTTCAGTCTTCACTGTCAATCTTTGGTTCAGTCCCTTTATGAAGTAGAGCCAAATTGTTCTGTTTTGTCCTATATGCATATCAATCCCCTTCATCTTTTGAGTTCAGCACTTACATTGTAGGTGAGTTGAGTCTTTTATTTTGTCCACCGCATCCTAGGGATCAATCACATAATGTGCTACCCTGCTTGGTTCAGACTTCTTATTCTAAATGATTCAGTCTTGAACATCCTTATGCCAAGTCCAAATCTTATGTATCAATTAACTGATACTTGAGGGTTAAGCCACAATTATATGCTTCAGTAGCTCTGTTCAAATATCCTTATTTCAATCCATTTGTAGGGCAGGGGAGATTGGGATGAATCCTATATTCAGTCCATTTGAGTATCAGTTCAACATTGAGTTAAATATAGCCGTCCACCTTATATCTTAAACCTCTGTCCAATTAGATTTGTTGTTCAGTCCTGACCATCACTGGGTTTGGAATGATCAATTTTCCTCTTAGTAATGTTCAGTTCACTATAAGCATGTTCAATTTTATTATTGTGTCTTAGCATTCGATATCAGTTGTATATCTCATCCCAATTTAATATTCAATCCTTTAGATTCATTGGTCCAGTTCCTATTGAACAGTTGACTGATACATTTAAGTATTAGACCACTATTCAACTGTCCTGTCCACTTCATTCAGACATGTTGAACTCATTGTCCAGCCCCATCTACCCTTGTCCAATCAAATCCTAATAAAATACCTCTGGTTCAGTCGCAAATAAATATGACTAACCATATATAAGTTCTCTCATACATACTATGTGTATTTAGTTCATCCTTAGTTCAGCCTCTCCCTTAGTTCAGTCCTTTTGTTTAGGTTCAGTCTAGGATATATAAGATAGGATAGGCTTGAGTTTGAGGTGTTACCTTGGCTTTTAATTCAGCCTTACAAGATTATCTTGGTTCAATTCATGGGTGGCTTGTTACGGTTCTTTCTTTGTTTGCAATATGAACTGAACAGTCCTTATACCCTTTGGTATCAGACTTTACTTGGGTTCATTCCCATTCTCTTGTTATCAGTGGGAATTTCTTGTATTGTTCAGTTTATTTAATTAGAAGGATTGATATGTTATCATATTTGTGTATGTATAATAAGAAGAGGGTCCCTTAGAATTATGCTCTGTCCTATTTCACTTTGGTTTCACTTGTATTGATCAGTCTAGGAGGTTTAGGGATTAACTTTGGCAGTAGCAGGGGATGCCAATTGGCCAGTATAGAGACTGAGTGCCTGTTCACTGGGGGCAGGCAAGCAGACACTCTGTATTGCCTAGCCTTGCATTGGCATGGTATAGCCTTGGCATTTGGCAGTAGGGGAATTAAGCCCCTGTATATAAGTGGCAAAAAATGGACTTCATTGCACAAGCATTAGTAGTAAGAAGAGGGCTCAGGTGTTAGTAGCAGCAGTAGGCTTAGTGAAAGAAATTAAGTAAACAGAACAGTAGCAGCAAGAAAGAGGGAGAGGGAGGAAGGGTCCTGGAGAAGGAGATAGAGCAATGTATGTGAGTGTAGTAAAGATTAGAATTTTTAGCTTAGGAGAAGTTTTATGGATAGGTAAGGAAGTGGTATGGTGGGTTTGTTTGTGTGTGTGTTAGATATATAATTCATAAGTGAGTGTATACTTGAAAATGGGTATTAGGATGATGAATCCTATGAAAGCGTCCATAAGTGAGATTTAGGGTATGAGAGGTATAAGGATATGTTGGATACTTGAGTATAGGGATAGGATGCATTGCATAAGGATAAGTCAAAGGTAAGGAAATGCATTATGAAAGATGGAGGAGTATGGTCAAAGTATTGGGGATACCTTGTATCCTTGTAATATTAGAGTAATATAGTTTTGGCTAAGTAGTATAAAAAATAGTGAAGGTTAAGATACATTATGTATACATTAGATATTGGTAATAGCAGATTGGCTAGCCTTAACTAGATGTTGACTAACTAGACCAAGATTGACCTAGAAAAGGTCTAAAATCATGTAGTTGACTCATTTAGATTCATTGTTCACTCTAGAATATCAAATAACCATGTAAATCTCATATATAGGTTTGTGTGACACCGCTTTGGGCATAGATCCTCATTCATTGCTCTGGACGACAGACGATTACATTCTCTGATAGTTCTTTCATTTATTTGATGATTATTGTGATGCAGTTTTAGTATAGTTCTATTTGATTCTATGTCACAACACGTAGTTGTATTCTAGATTCATTCACTCGCAACACATGTATTTGACTCATCTTGCCTCTATTACTTGAACCACTCACAAGAACCATCTACTCGAAACACCTACAAGTACTAAATGTTCAAATCATACAAGAACTATCACTAGCAAGATAGCCGTCGCCGCTGGGTCCGGTGTACGACGTGCCATAATCAACAAGAACCACCCTATAAGAAAGATAGATCGCCGCTTGGCCGAGCGTGCAATATGCCGTATTACTTGACTAAACAAAAAAGATAGTCGTCGTACGCTTGCCAAGCGTGCGGTGTGCCGTATTTACTCGATACCCATTTACATGCCAAGAACAGTATTTCAAAACACACTGGATTAGTGACTTGTATTAGAGTTACATTGTCTAATGCTTTGCAGATTGAACTTATATCACATTGTTCTAGTTTAGTATTTCTATTTACAGTCTTCATTGCCATGCTCTTCTGATTTACTGTGGTTACTTTCCTTGTCTTAACTCTTGATTCTATTTCATTTACATATCTCAACTTTCTATGATTCATCAAATATAACTGTCTATAACTGCTTTATAGTCTTTGTCATTTACTTGGAATTGCTAGATGAGATGTGCTAGTTCTATCCTGACTGGATATATTGATAAAATTTTACAGAGAACTTGGAGGACTTTTGTACACCTATTATGGAGCTGATGTAGATGACACCTACGAACTGGACCCTTAGGAGGATCTAGCTTGCTTAGAGGAGACTACTAGAGTTCCTAGGCTAGATTGTTAGACTGTTATATGCTTTGTTAGCTATTCTGAGATGTATTATTTCATATACTTTCTGTGTGGTGTTGATAACACTTAACTCATTTTTATTCTGGATTTGTATCTTGGAGTATTTTCGATCTATCTTATTCGTGCTGATTATCCATCTCTAGATTATGATTGAGTTATATCCTCTGAGTTATCCTCCG
Source organism: Iris pallida (assembly GCA_029216955.1). Lineage (NCBI taxonomy): Eukaryota > Viridiplantae > Streptophyta > Magnoliopsida > Asparagales > Iridaceae > Iris > Iris pallida. The sequence goes on from JANAVB010034418.1 coordinate 18,109,644, forward strand.
TTTGGAGAGTTTAATCTGTATAAGTACATTTATATATATCGTTAGATGTTGTTGAGACCTGGAACAGTGTTCTACCAACGACATTGCGACATAGGCTGGGTACTATTACGCATTTGTGACCCTATACCGGGTACGGGCCGTGGCACGTTTTCAGTGGTGGCCCATGCAGGTCGAGATTCGCATTTGTACGATGTCGTGGAAGTGCGATGATTAGTTGCACTGCTATGCGTATGTGATAAAAGATAAGGAATTGGATTTTGAGGAGAGGATACTCAATCACAGTTAGGACTACTTGAGAAGATTCCTGGGAGGACCCTTAAAAATCTTATTACAACTATCTCGAAATTCGATTCCAACTGTTTCTGTCTACTTTCCTTGTTCGTTGTTGAATTTGATTCTTGGTGTTCATTATTGACATAATTTTCTATCAAGATAAATTTTATGGGCTAGGTTGCCTCAGTTATTTCTGTATAGATGGGTATGGTTATCAGCCTTCAGAATAGATACCCTATAGGTGGTACCCTAGTATAGTGGAGGGAGATATCAGTGTAGATTCACCTGAGTATCTTGAAGTAGCAAGATGAGCTAGACCACCTGTGGTACAGCACCATGCCCCGCACCATCAAAGGGATATACCCCAGAGGGGCAGGGTTTTGCGCTGACGGTCGGGGAGATCGATGCTACAGGTGATATATTAGCAGGTCTGTTTCTTCCTGTTCTTCTTTTCCATCATGTTGTGTGATTCCTTTAGTACCTGGTCGGATATTTTGTGATGTGCTATATAGTTTAGTGACCTTGTTCGAGACTATAAAATCACGACCAGCAGGACCATGATTTTGTATGATTCTAGATAGAATTTTCTTGACTCTGACCTGTTCTTCTTTTCCATCTTGTTGTGTGATTCCATTAGTACCTGGTCGGATATTTTGTGATGTGCTAGATAGTGTAGTAACCTTGTTCGAGACTATGAAATCATGACCAGCAGGACCATGATTTTGCATGATTCTAGATAGAATTTTCTTAACTCTGATTGTTGGGGGTTGACCTAGAAGGTGTACGACCGCCTTAAATTTTGAGGACAAAATTTTACTAAGGGGGTAGATTTGCACCACCATATTCTAGAACAAGGGTATTTTGGTAATTTTTTTTTGATAATTTTAATATTATTTAATTAATGATTTATATTAGTGTCATTAGTTGGTGAAACCTTAGAACTACATTGATTAGAGGTTACTCATGACCATAGAAACTTGTTAGAGAGATTAGATTACTTAAGTTAGGCTCTAATCTAGCTAGAGTGTTATTTAGAATCCATTAGTGATTTAAAACATAAGCCACTTTGGGCCTTTTCCTTAAAGGGCCTTAAAATGACAATTAGGAAGCCTTTTTAGCATTTCACCCTAACCAAATCCTAGCCAAGCCCCCTTGGTCGGCAACATGAATATTTCGCTCCCTTTTTAGCATTTCACCCTGACTTCTTCTATCCGAGCTACCCAGGCCGACATAGAGATAAATTGGCCCATATTTTGGCCCTTATGGAGTTGTACAATTCCCATACTAGGACTTTCTATACTCCTGTAGGGGAGTTAGGATTGGCACTTCATGAGATGTTTGAGGTCTCGACGAATGAAGAATCTTCCCGACGAATGAGGAGCTCTACACCTTGGAAGAGAAGAACTCAGAAATAATGGTGGTCTTTAAAGAAGTAGTGAGCCATCATTATCTGAATCAACAGAAGGATAAGACTAAGACACAAGCTCACATGACTGCTTGGAGAGATTATGTCTTCACTCAAGATGAGAGTGATCCGTCGAAGGTTCGCTTTGCTACCCCCCAGGGTCTTACACCTGTAGAGGTGCTTGTCGAGATAAAAAGGCTTAGTGGAGGGAATATACATGAGGATGAAACAGAGAGCCGACCGACAACATCTATAGCTGTTTCTGGCACTACTCCCATAAAATGTCACCGAAGGCGATGCTGGTTGCCTATCTGATTATATGGCTCCAAGACTACGCATTTTTTGGTGGATTCAGATCTATAGAGAGGGTAACCAGAAACCTTATCCTGCCTATCGTGAAGCTGGTTTTTAGCTGTCCTTTTGCTTTACTTTTCACGATGGTGTGCAACCTGATGCGGGGTTTAAGAGAATTTATAGTGGATGTCATCGCCTCGAAGGGAAGGAGTAGAAATTTTCCTCAAGCGAAGCTGTCTTATCACTATCTAATGGGATGGTTGATATTGCATCATCACAATATAATGAGCCCAAACACGGAGGAGGGGCATGTTACCGGTGATGCTTTTATCCGCCACTACTGTAGAAGGAGGTGGCTGCATACCGGCGTCCATGTTTGTATGAAGCTCTTGTCCCATCTTCAAGGGGGACATCTCTAAAGTTGGCCTAGTATTTTTGGGTTTTGAAGCAGATGAATAGTTGGAGGATTCAGGCATAGATGCCATTTCCCTGCCACTATGGGGATTCCGCTGGTTGTAAAGCATTCGGCCCTCAAACATGGTATATCGAAAGAAGAACCATTGCTTCCTGGAGCCGTATCTAGTAAGCCATTTTGCCTACTAGTTTGGCAACACTCAGCTGATGTTGAGGAACCCAAGTACTTGCTTAGGATTTTTTGAGAGCTTATTGGATGGAGCTCGCGGTTGGCAGTAGTATAATGCTGGGTGTACAGGAGTGTCGTTCACGATGCCCCTTTAAAATGCCCGGTCGTACATTTTTTTTCTGCCGTCAAGCTCTATTGTTTGATGAACACGATATCTCCTAGGTATGATAGGGAGACTAGTTTCATCGTCGGGACTCAACTAGAGGAGTCTGTGACCATGCTTGTGAAAGCTCGGGCATATCACCCGCCAGAAGCTGTATTTCTGGTGGTAGTCCAGGTAGCATAAGCGGAGAGCTCACGGGAGGAATCTGTAATACTAAATTGAAGAGGCTGGCTTCGGCAGATGCAGGTCCTGCTACGCCTAGGAAGTCCTGGAAAATATTGATAACTAAGTCAGGGGCTACCATGGCATTGCCCACAGGGGGGGTCGATAGTGCCCATCTCCTTAACGGTAAGTTAGTTTTTAATAGGGCGATATAATCTTTCTTTTTATGTATATTTACTTCCCCTTTTTTGTTTGCAGGAAGTGACGAAGAAGAAACCTCGAACTTCAAAGCGAGGTTCGGATAGGTCTTTTGAGAAGGAGGTTGCCAGCTCTCCTGAAAAGTGTAGTCCTTCTATTGTGCAGTCTTCTGTGGAGGAGGACCCAGATGATGCTGTCCGGATGGACGTTTCGGTCGCCTTTAACTATACTGGAGATGACGCCGTTGACATGGTGGCATCTGAAAACATCGAACATCCTCCATTGACCATTTGGGGAGATCAAGCAGGGCCTTCTTGGGCAGTGGAGCAGCCAGCCGTGGGCACAAGTGAGAAGATAGCTATTGAGGCCCCAGAGGAGGCAATGATGCAAGATCTTCCGGAGGAAGAGGTTTATTGGAACTTGTCTTCTTCGAAAGGCATCCTAGATGATGATGTTGAGAACATAGATGAAGGCTCTACGATGGGCGAAGAGGAGCAGACTATGGTGATGGCAGTTGAGCTCTCCCTTGATTCCGATAGGTAGGAACCAGCTTCTAAATTGGATCCTATAGTTGCTCGGGTGGCGGAGATTGAGACGACTCTATTGTCGAACCCTACACCTATTCCAACGATGGAGGTTGAGGTGGAGGAAATGACTTGATTGCCAAGTCCTATTTTAGCAGAAAGAGAGATGAAAGCAGCCGATCTGCCATCCGGTGTCAAGCCTGCTCCTTTATAAGGGGGTGGAGTGGAGGAGCCTGCCCTAGCTGCAAGTGTTACTTCTGAGCTCGTTACGGTGGGCCTTGATGTTGGTGGGCCCTCTGGGGTAAATCTTGATAAGCACAAGAGCCCTATGTTGGAAGAATCCCATTCTTTCCAACCCACTTGGGGGACAGTGATGGGTCCCTCGAGAGATTTGGCTATGATGGTTTTTGATACTGTCCTTGTTGCCAGTCAGACATAGATCGTAAATATTGAGACTCCGGTGTCGAAGTCCCCTCAAGGGGACCTGAATCCTGAAGCCTTGGCGATCAAAAGTTCAACGAGTGGGGTGGCGACCACACGGTCAGACCAAAATGTTGCATCATCTATGAGTCTAGCCATCCTTCCGGCTCATACGGTGATTCTGACGGCTCCTCCTATGATGTCCCAAGTATTAGCCGACGAAGATGAATACGTGATGTACATCGTTGAGGCTGTATACACGATACTAAGGAGAGGGGTATCTGATATGCTGGAGGAAGGCGAAAGCTTTGAGACTGCCAAGGTAATATTGCTCCCGTATATTGGGTTGATCCGATCTCACCAGGGTCATAACCATATGGCTGAGATCTTAGAGGCTTCTGTTGCTGAGCTTGATCACCATCTTACTGAGCTTTGGAACATTCGGCGGAATGATCTTTCTACTTTGATAAAAAAGGAGAGCATGTTAACAACCGAGGCTGAGTCGGCCTACTTGGCCACTATGGCTGTCTGGGAATAGTAGTTGACTACTGATGAAGCCGAAAGGCAAGATTTGACTTCGGCTATGGGAAAGAAGACTGATCTGCAAAAATCTCTGGAGGTTCTCCTAGCAGTGGTTGATGCTAAGATTCGCTTGCTCTAGGTGCAGCGAGCCCAACTTCTGGTAGATGTTGAACGAACGCAAGCTGCCCACATCACGATTAAGGAGGAGGTGGCAAAGTTCAATCGTCACTTGGGCGGCTTGTTCCATCGAAAGAAGGAGTTGGATTACAAATACGTCGCTGATACCTCCTCCGAAAGCAAGGAAGCGAGGTGCCGCGAGGCTGAGCGCTATGTTTTAGCAACTGTGGGAATCAGGGCCGAGACTTTGAAGCATCGTATCGACGAACTATCTGCTGACCCTTGAAGTCATTTTCTTTTTGTGCTTTTGTTTTGCTTACTGTCATTCTGAAATGTAGTATGCTTTCCTTTTTTTTGCAATTTACTCATTTTTCTCTAATTCATGAAGAAATAAAGAACTTTTTCTTATTCAAGTGTCATGAACTTATGATTTTGTGGACTTATCATTTTTGGCGTACCTTAGTTTTTAGGTATAGTAATAAGTTGAGTGACAAAACCTACATGTTTACTCAGTAGTACGGTGATATGGACGTGGGGTTGGTGGTAGAGTTTTCTTACTCAGAGGTGATATGGACGTGGTAAGAATGAACTTTTGTGGGGATGCAAAGAATAGTTCAGAGGTGATATGGACATAGATGTTCTATGATTGAGATGTAACAACGTAGAGGTTTTTGAATGTGATGTTAACTCAGAGATATTGTGGACATGGTAAACATAGATTTTTGGCGTCATCTTATGGAGTGAAAGATTTTAGATTTGCGAGGATATAGAAAAATAACTCAAAGGTGATGTCGACGTAGATGCTTTCTACCAGAAAATGATGAGGGAATGCACTGGAGCGACTGGGCTCCAGAAGCATATCATTATCAAGTGGTATGAACTCGGTTGTCAAATTCATAAGTTATTTTGCTAGAGGTATAGAGGTACATATTGAGGAATTTTAAGAATAATAATTTTTTAGGAACTTGCCATTGATTGGCATCACGAACAAGTCCTCGTTAGATTTTGTGAGTCGATAGGCCCCATTAGAGTACACGTTGTCGTGGATGACCCTCTGGGGTACCCCAACATGGTAGATGACGGGATGTTTGATGAAGCTGATCACCTTCAAGCTCTTTACCTCTGTCAGCGGTACTACTTCCGTCCACTTAGAGAAGTAGTCGGTGATTGCCAAGATGAAGCGATGTCTTCTGATTGATGGAGGAGTAATCGGTCCAACCTTGTCCATTCTCCAGGCTTCAAATGGCCAGGAAGCGACCGTAGGGTATAGAAGCTCCAAAGGTTGGTGGATGAAGTCAGCGTGCAGCTGACAAACACGACACTTTTTGGCTTACTCGATAACATATGCCATCATAGTAGGCCAATAATAGCCCATACGTCGAAGTCGGTCCTGTAGCTTGGGACCGGGTTGATGAGCTCTACAGGTGCCATTGTGAGCCTCCTGATGATTTTTGGTTGCTTCCATATTTGATAGATATTGAAGGAGAAGCCCATCCTAAGAACTGTAGGAGCGTAAAAAGTGCTTCACAAAATGAGTCAAAGTGATAGATCATTCTACTCAAATTGATCTACTTTACGCCGCATGGAGGTTAAACACTTTACGCCCAAGACAAGGCTAATCACTTTTTATGCCTAAAGCAGCCGGGGTCAAGATAATGGTTTTACGCCTAAGATAGGGTAACCCTCTTTTTACGCTGAACAAAGCTGTCAAAGTCTCGGTATTTAATGCAAAGTCTGACATAAAGATATTGATGATGGCATATATCACAGATTTTGAAGGGATTTATTTTATACAGAGACCAATGTTGTCGTCTAGTATGTGGACTGAGCTACTTTACGCTCACACTATGGCTTCTTTTACGCACGGAGATTATATGAGTTTTTACGCTCGAAAGTCGACGTGTGCGTAAAGTCTATTTGGGCTACTTTACGCTCAAGGTTATTCAATAACCACTTTACGTGGGAAATCTATGACAGGGCTGTTTTACGCCTAGTCCACTGCTTTACGCTCAGAGTACATTGGGGTTGTTTTACGCCCTATTCTTCTTCATCAGTTGAGAACATGGTCTGCCTATATGGCTTTCATGCCATACATCTCGAAGAACGTGTGTACGTGCATCCTATTCTTAGTGAAATGATGGGACACGTGTCAACATATACAGACGATGACTTCAGTCGTGGGTGACAGTTGTTAGTGTAAAGATGGAACTTTTGCTGAATTTTTACGCACAAGAGCCCAAGTCTATAAATAGACTTATTTTCTCATATAACACACACACAGAGACAGGAGAAAAGACAGAGATTAGAACTCAGAGATTTTTGATTCTCTAGTACATTCTTCTGCAACTTTCTTTCAGAACAGAGTGAAGCAAAGCAGGAAAGCATTCGGCCTCGCCATCAGTGCCCAAGTGGGTCGATATCTTTCTGGTGACTTAGTTCTTCCAAGTTGTTCATCTTCAAGCAGCGATCTTCATCATCATCGTATGGTCCAAGGAACAAAGTGATCATTTATAGACCAGACTTCTACAGCAATACTTTTCCAGAATCAAATTTGTACTTCTTGTACTCTTCCTCATTTTATTTTCAAAATCCGATTTCCAGGCATTTTGTTAAGTGAAACAAAAATGGCGACTCTGCTGGGGACGACCTTCTCCTCTGACGAGGAGGCAATTGCTCAATATGATGATGTGTCGATTGGATCGACAAACAAGACTCTGGTTGTACACTTTGACCAGACCGCTTATAAAGGGATGCTCCGAACAGGGGGTGGTTCTCGTTACTCCAATGTTCAAAAATCTCGTAAAGCACGAAAAGTTTGGATTCCTAAATCCAAAATAGCTTCTGATCTCTCTGTTGCTACTAGTGGCAAGGGAATTCTTCCCACTCCTGTCGTAGGGGCTTCCGTTTGTAACGAGGCAGTCCTTACTTCAGAGTTGCACTCAAAGTGTGACGATTTATCTCCCGTTTGTAACGGTGAAGATAATCAGGTTTCACGCTCACTGCGTAAGAACCAGGTTTAACGCTCAGTGGGTAAAAACCAATTTTTACACTCAATACATAAAGATGAGTCTCCCATTTGTAATGGGGCAGACTCTAACGATTGTGCTTTTGGGTATAAGAATCAGTCTCCCGTCGGTGACGTGGTAGGCTCAAATAAATTATGCTCCTCGCGTAAAACAAAATCTCCCGTCTGTGACGTGGCAGATAACCAACTTTTACGCTCTACATGTAAAGGTAAATCTCCTGTCTTTGACAGTGTAGATAAAATTCGCAATGATGTTTTTACATCTAATGTACCTAAACGTGTGCAGCGTAAAAATATTGTTGGTAAAACTTCAGTTCTACACCAACAGCCTTCTTATACTGCTCTACGCAAAGTACCAAATCTACAAATTATACACAATGAAAATGGAGTCCTTCGTGCTAAAAAATCTCAAGATTTACGCACACAACTCCAAACGCGTAGAAATGTACAATTTGGTTCTGCGAATGCAGCCAGTAATCTTCTTTATACGCAGGGGACTAAACGTTTCTCTACCCCAAATGTAATAAAGAAGACTACTCCCTCCACTCCTTCTGACTTACGTGAATTGCTAATGCAAAAGCGTAAGAATAGACAATTTTTGGTGACATTTCCTCAAAAAAAACATCATTGTGATTATCACCAGGTTGTAATCAATTATTGTTGTTCGGTTTCAAAACGGTCAGTTTTTGATCGATTGAGTTTTAATGTGTCTCAACAACAAACTGAAGACCAAGAACATGAGTTGTCATATGCGTCAGTGAACATGGCATCTCATACTAACAGAGGACGACGTCCAAGACGAAATACGTCCCAAACCCCAGGTCAGCAACAGTTCAACAGACTTCTTGATTCTTTTGAGGGAGTATATCAGAACACTCGATCAAGAAGACAAAGACAAATACAGACTTCTGATTCAGAAGCTGGGGGTACTCAATCTTGAGTCCGAGACTGACAGTGTCGATTCATACTTCTATACTGATCCTTCTATATCATCAAGAGAGGTTGAATCCTACGCTGTTGGAGATGAACCAGAGACCTCATCTGTTAATACAGAACAGCGCCTCACTACCGTTGAGCAATTACTGAAAGATATGCTTAACATGGTACAAAACATGCATCAGATAATATTGAATCAACAAACTGCTCAGCCGACAGTAATAGCACCAGTACCAGTAGCAGCACAAACTCAAGATAGTCAAGGGGCTGATATACCTTCGAATGTTCAGGAGCCTGCTGTTAATCAAAATTCTGCTTCTCCAGATCCTATTATTCCAGAAGATGTATCATCTCCGGTGGGGATTACGGTACATCCAACAAAATATGCTTCCGCAAACTACTGAGGCCATTCAAGCAGTACGTGAACTCAAAGCACAGTTTGAAGTCTTGAGGCACAAGGATTAACTCCAGAGATTAGGGATTAAGCAACCTTATCCTCCTCATTGGAATGATGTACCCTTTCCACCAAAATTCAAGCCACAATCCATGGTATTGTTTGATGGGAGGACTTCTCCTAGTCAATATATCAATTATTTTGATATTATGACTGTACATCTGCAGAAAAATGATGCACTTCTAACTCGAATGTTCATTGGTTGCTTGATGGGTTCGGCTTATGATTGGTATCGAAGTTTAACCGACAATTGCATTTTGTCTTTCGACGAATTTAAGGCAATGTTTCTCTCCCGCTTCTATGAAGGAGGTATGGACATGAACATGTCCTCCTTGATAGAAATCAAGCAAAAGGAGAAAGAAGATACTCGGACGTTCATTGAACGTTTTCGACAAGCTACTTTAAAGATGCCTCCTAGCATGCCAGATTCAGCACTCATTGATAGATGCAAGATGAATCTGCGACCATCTATTGCTGTTTTTACGGGTTTTCAATTCACAGATTAGGCTTTGCAGCAGTTTCTGCCGAGACCAATGGTAGGTTGGCTCGTGAACATGGGATGATTTTCGCCTCAGATGATAGAGGAAAGAAATGTAATCCTGGTAATAACCCCGGCAATCGTAATGTGAAAGGAAAAGATACCCTCATGGTTAATCTTTCCAAGAATAAAATAACGTCGAATAGTCAGGAATCTTCCAGGCCATAGAAAGAATACTCTTTTGATGAGAGTGATATCCCAGGGATATTTCAATGTCTGGTGAAGAGTGGCAAACTTCAAATTCCAGAGCCAAAGAGGTCTAATGCGGTGAATCTAACTGACAATCCCAAATATTGTATCTATAAGTACATTAATCATCCTACCAGTGCTTGCTATGTCCTGAAAAAGAAAATCCAGGAGCTGATAAATGGCGGTGCTATCGCCTTAACTAATGATGACCATACGGTTACAACCAATATGGTTTTTCTTCAATTCGGGGACTTTCCTCCACAGCAAGTAGCAGATGGAATCATCCCAATCCCGAAGGCGACGATAAAGATTGTGAATATCCCGCCTCTTAGAGAAGAAAATGACGGATTGCTACCTCTTACCTTAAAAAATGGTGAAATTATGTGGGTACATCCTGACTTAATACTTGAATTGGAAAATGAAAGTAAAACTTCAAAATCTAAGAAAGGCAAGAAAGTCAAAACCTGCAACATGATTTCTCATGTTATTCCAGTTCCCGACGATTCAGATTATCTATGGGATGGCACTCCTTTGGAAGATAGACTAAGAGGATTGAACATATGTCCTCCAAGTCTAGCTCATCCTACCAAACTCAAGCTTACTCATCAGAAGTGGTTAGCTATGAATAGTGTCCCTTTATACCGGGCACAACAAGTCTTCGCTGCTTACGAAAAAGCTCCTACATGGATTTTTCCTCGTATCCCGAATCCTTCTCCTCCTGTAGTTACAGAGACATCTATTCCTCATTCTCCTGTGGATACAGAGATCTCTTCTTCTTCCTCTGTGGAACCATTTGTTAAAAGCCAGCTGCCCATTCATCTATACAGTCAGCAATCTGTTCTTCTCATGAAAAAAATGGGTTATGACTTTCAGAAGGCAGAAGGTTTGAATTATGATAAAGGAATACGACTTCCTTTACAAATTCAAAATAAAAAATCCACTGTTGGATTGGGTTCTGAAATTTCTCACAACAAACCTTACAAGAAAAGGGCTAAAGGGAGGAAGACTAAATCCTGTAATATGGTACTTCCTTCTCTTGAGTCTGAAGAAGAAACTTTTACTGGTACAAGATCCGGGAAGGAGTACCACAAAGATTATGAAAGATCTTCCAAAGAAACAGAAGATGTAGTGGAAATACTACCTGCTCAACCTTCTCCTGTTCCTGCTAAACCCTCGGTGGTTGAAAAGGGGAAACAGAAAGCAGTACGTTTTGACGTTCCAATGAAGTCTGCTTCCAGTCAGGGGGTGGTGATGAAACCTTACAAGTTTGATATTCTAGCTTAGTTAGCCAATACTTCGGCTAGACTATCCATATTTGAACTTCTTCGTCTTTCTAGAAAAAGCAGGGAAACTTTGAGTGAAGCTCTACTTCAGGCAGATTCATGCTTGGCTCAACTCAAGAGTCCTGATAATACTCCAGTGTCGTGTCCGCAATGTCATAGTATGATGGAAGCAATTCCCAATATCACCTTTACACAAGAAGATATGCTGTTGAAGCATAACAAACATGACAGACCTCTGTGCTACACTGGGTATATTGGATCTACTGAAATTGACAGGATTTACATCAATCCTGGGTCGTCAATTAGCATAATCCTTCAAAGTATGCTAAGACCCCTGAGGATTCCTACTAGTGACCTGACTTACACTAGTACTACGATAGTTGGTTTTAACTCTGGCAAGAGTAAACCACTGGGAAAGATTCGTCTGAAGATTCAGATTGGCGATCTGCGAACTATGGTAACCTTCTATGTTATCAACTCAGATGTATCCTACAATATTCTTCTTGGAAGATCGTGGATTCATGAACACAATATTGTGCCTTCAACTCTCCACCAATGCTTCAAGTATGTGGATTCTTAAGGAGTTGTAAAGACTGAATTTGCTGATATCAATCCCTTCAAGGGTGTTGAAGCCTATTTTTCTGATTCAAGGCTTTATAAACAAGAACATGTGAAAGAGATATCAGACATAACTGAAGATCAATCTTTTATTGAAGATCAGTCTATTAACGAAGATCCGCCAGAAGAACAACCTTTGAAGATCATGGTCAAGGGACGAATCCAATCCCAATCTGTCAATGATCAACCTTTGGTAATCAAGGTTAAAGGAAGAACTCAAGCTTCATCTGAGGAATCAGTAAATGTTCCTACTAAGAGCCAAGTTCAACCTTTTTTGATTAAGGTCAAAGGGCGTACCTCTTATACGAATGATCCAGAACCACCATTGATTGTCAATCTTGGCAAATCTACGCAGAAGACGGATAATGGTCCACTGATGATTAATCCGAAACGTAGCAGTCAAATCGTAAATGATGTAAATATTGATCATTCTGTACTTTTTGATATCAATAAAGATTTCCTTTTCGAGTATATGGCTGCCAAGTTTATTGAAAGAATGACTTTATCTCCTGATAATCAAAGTCATCAATCTAAAGGCGACATAGAACCAGAAGAAACTTTATACATCAACCATAAAGAAAATTCCTTTCCTCTTCAGGTTGATGTTGGACCTTATGCTCAAAAGTTCTTGACATCTTCTTCTTATCTACTTTCGGTAGTTGCCCAATCACAAGTTTGTGTAACTTATAGACGCCATGAAGAATCTTATTTCGTGGTTCCGTCTAAGAAGAAAAACAAGCGCCAAATTGTTTTTGGCTTGGCTAGAAATGTACCTGTTGCTCAGACAGACGATCTGAAAGATAAAGATAAAGGAAGAATCCGAATTGACAAATATAGTCAACAATCCATCAAGATCATTCAGAATATGGGATATGATTTGAAGACTATGCAAGGTCTCAATCAGGGCAAAGGTAGACGACTCCCGTTATGTGGTGATCCATTTTACCAGAAGACTCGTCAAGGATTGGGATATGATCCATCCCATATGTTTGATGACGATATGCAAGAAGAATTCTCTTCTATTTCCTCACAATCATTTGACGAATTTGAGCAGGTATTTTCAACTTACATGGTTCAAATTGATGATGAATCCGAGCCATTTAAAAATGACCCTTGGGCCCAACAAATGGACACTCAATGGGAACTTCGTTTTGAACAGCGATAGCCACCTACAGAGGATGAGGTTGTCCAGATTGATGTTGGAGATGGAACTACGTCCAAACCAATATTCATCAATAAGAACCTTTCTGACGATGAAAAGGAAGAGTTGATAAAACTCATCAAAGAATATATTGACATCTTTGCATGGAGTTATGAGGATATGTCGGGTCTAGATCCTAAAGTTGCTACTCATAAGCTCAATATTTTGCCTAACACCAAGCCTGTAAAATAACAGCAACGGTGCTTTAGACCAGATATGATGGATGCAATCGAAGTAGAAGTCAAAAAGTTGATCACATGTGGATTTGTGCGTGAAGAGCAACACCCGGATTGGGTTGCCAACATTGTCCCTGTTATAAAAAAGAACGGAAAAGTTCGAGTTTGTATAGATTATCGAGATCTTAATACGGCTTATCGAAAGGATGAATTTCTACTTCCCATTACTGATGTCATGATAGACAATACATGCGGTTTTGAACGTATGTCTTTCATGGATGGATTTTCAGGATACAATCAGATCAAGATGCATCCAAAAGATGAGAAACATACTTCTTTTTGAACACCCCTCGGAGTTTACTGTTATACGGTTATGTCGTTTGGTCTTAAAAATGTCGGTGCTCCATATCAACGGGCTATGAGCAACATCTTTCAAGAGCATCTACGAAAGACAGTTGAATGTTACGTAGATGATATTGCTGTTAAAAGTCGATCAAAAGATTATAATATTCAAGATTTAAAGACAGTATTTGAATTGATGCATCAACATCAATTGAAAATAAACCCTACCAAGTCTTTCTTAGGGGTTTCCAGTGGCAAGTTTTTAGGATTTGTTATTACTTCTCAGTGGTATCTATGTTGACCCTGATAAAGTTAAAGCAATCCTCGAAATGCGTCCTCCTCGTAGTCTGAAAGAGCTCCGTGGTTTTCAGGGCCGCGTTGCTTATATCAGGAGATTTATATCTAATCTCTCTGGGAGATGTCAACCTTTCTTCCGTCTGTTAAAGAAAGGTGTATCTTTTTTATGGGATGAAGCGTGTCAAGAAGCCTTCAATGATATTAAACAATACCTTACAAATCCACCTGTCCTGGTACCTCCAGTGGTAAGAAAACCCTTTTTGCGATATGTTCGAGCCTTGGATCACTCACTTGGTGCTCTTCTCGCACAGAAAAGCGATATGGGTCATGAACAGGCGATTTATTATCTTAGCCGAATGATGGTTGGAGCTGAGCACAGGTATACTCCTGTAGAAAAGGAATGTCTGGCTTTGGTTTTTGCCGTACAAAAGACAAGACATTATGTGACAGGGCAAACTATTCATGCCATCTCTAGAATAAATCCTATTCGGGTATTGATGAGAAAGCCAAGTATTCTTAATTCCAGATTAGCTACTTGGGCAATGTTGCTCACTTCTTATGTTATGATTTATGTACCTCAAAAATCAGTAAAGGGTCAAGCATTAGCTGATTTCTTAGCTGCTCACCCTATACCAGAAATATCAAAGTTATATGAGGACAATCCAGATGAAGTCGTGGATTGCAATATGATTCTGAAGAATGATATATGGCAATTATATTTTGATGGAGCATCACGAGTAGGACCTAAAGACAATATTGTCTCTGGGGTAGGAATCGTCTTGGTTTCTCCTGACAAAATGGTCATATACCGTGCCTATTCTCTCAATGAGCTATGTTCCAACAATGTAGCAGAATATAATGCTCTATTGATTAGTCTCCAAGTAGCAAAGCAATTGGATATTGAGTTCCTAGAAGCTTATGGCGATTCTTAATTGATTGTTAATCAAGTTAGAGGAACTTATGAGGTCAGAAAATCTGATCTCATCCCTTACCATCAAGTGGTAGTCGAGTTGGTCCTTTCATTCAAAGGATTCTTCATTAAATTTGTACCACATTCTCAGAATATTAAGGCTGATGCTCTTGCTAGTCTAGCTGCAGATTTGGCTGTTCCAATTCGAAGGCAAAACACAATTACTTTATTGGACCGAGATCTGTGCTGTATCAAGAATAATCTGTATGTTGAACAAAGTTATACTACAGAGGCTAGTTCCCAACAGAGGGATTGGAGAACACCATTCATTGACTATGCGGTTCATGGAATTTTGTCTGAAGATCCAAAAGAAGCTGCATCAATTAAGAGACGATCATTTCGATTTTATTATGATTCGTCTTTACATATGTTATATCGTCGATCATATGATGGACTCTTACTGCGTTGTCTCTCAGAGAGTGAAGCCAAACAAATACTACGAGAGGCTCATGATGGTATTTTTGGTGCTCATCAACCAGGTCCTAAATTACAAGACCGTATTCGAAGAATGGGGTATTATTGGCCTACTATGATAGCAGATGCTGTAGACTATGCCAGAAGATGTAAAGCATGTCAGATTTATGCTGATTTTATTCATCAATCGTCTGAATTTTGACATCCTACAGCAGCTTCTTGGCCCTTCGAAGCTTGGGGTATGGATGTCATTGGTCCTATTAACCCTCCTTCTGTTAAAGGACATCGGTTCATATTAGCTATAACCGATTACTTTTCTAAGTGGCAGAAGCAGTTTCTCTTGTTGAAGTAAAAACATCTAATGTGATCAGCTTCATCAAACATCATGTCATTTATCGCTTCGGGATTCCTCGACGAATAATTTATGACAATAGTCCACAATTCGCCAGTCAGGCATTTTATCGGTTCTGTGATAAGAATCGAATTCAAAATTTGGCTTCTACGGCTTATAATCTAGCTGCTAACGGTTTAGCCGAAGCTTTCAATAAGACGATCATTAAACTTCTCAAAAAGTTTGTCTCTTCTAATAAACGTGATTGAAACGAGAAAATTGGAGAATGTTTATGGGCTTATCGAACAACAGTCCGAACTTCTACTGGTTTTACACCATTTTCATTGGTTTATGGATGTGAGGCTGTTCTTTCCTTGGAAATCCAAATTCTATCTCTACGGATAGCCATTGCTAATGAGCTAACTTAGAGAATAATGATTGCTTACGACTCCAAGAAGTTGAAGGATTGGATGAGAAGCGTCTTTAAGCACAACAGTTTATTGAGCTATACCAAGCCCGTATATCTCGAACTTTTAATTGTAAAGTTAAAGAGAGGGTGTTCAAGGTTGGCGAACTAGTATTAGCTGTTCGAAGACCGATGGTGATGACTCACAAAAGCAAAAGAAAATTCCAAGCAAAATGGGAGGGTCCTTATGTTATTGAGACCGTATTTTCTAATGGTACTTATCGGTTATCAAAGCCTAATGGAGATCTGCTCATGATGCCTATCAACGACAAATTCCTCAAGAAATACTATGTATAAAGAAGAAGGCTGATAAAAATAAAATTTCTTTATTTATTTTTGTTCTGAACAAAATGTTAAGGACCACTGCTTCCTTATTGAATACATAATCAGCCAATGCTTCGAAGGTATCATTGCCTGAGTTCATAAAAAATCTGCAAGCAACCATCCTCAGTGCCTCTTCTTCAGGAGTTTTCCCTGGCTCTACTAAGAAAGCAAAGATATCTTGTGGTGGCTTGGGAGTAGAAGAGCTTTCGTCTACCTCGGTTGTCCCTGTCACAATTGGTTCAGCGGAGTGTGTCTCGACGACGTCCTCAACTTTCCTGGAGACTTCATTCTTTTGCTGCATATCCTTGGAAGACATTTCCAATAAAGGAGTAGAAATAAGAATAAAATGTTACAAAGAATTTTTGCATATTTATAGGAGAGATCTGTTGATGAACCGGTCTTTGAAAACAACCTTTCATTTCCGAAAAGGGCTATCCGTCCATTCTATCAGGTTCATTCATTTAATTATGGAATTGAATCAATGTTCTCTTTTCCTGAAAGTTACGTTGATTCATTCATACATTGATATGGACCTATATGCTCATGACATCTGTCTCCTTATTCCCCAGCTACCAAGGTTTGGTTAAGCTGGTTTCTTGTCTCCCGGGAGAGGGATTTTAAATCTTCTATTTTATCAACTGATTAAAAAGTAGGATTTGTTATTTATCATGTCTTCATGACCTCTGAATGAATATTAAATCCACTTACTTTCCTTATCTGTCATTTCCATCTGACCTCTGCATAGATATTAATCTACTTTTCTTTGAGTTCTTACATACTGTCATGTCCATATTACCTCTGATAGTATTGTATACTCTAAAAACATAAAACAAGATTTTATTATCTATCATGACCATATCATATCCAGATAGATACAAATTATTGAGCATAGAAGACTTATCATTTCCATTCCCATATCATCAAAAAAGTCTATTACATTTCTTAGACTTTCTTACAAGTTATAATGGAAATCTATTACATTCTTAGATTTTCATTCTATACACACAACGATAGCCTAATGGAGATCTGTTTCTTCTTCGTCTGATTCGTTGTTGGTGTCAATTCCTTGCTGTCTGAGCCTCTGTGGCGACCAGAACAGTAGGAATCAAACTCTGGTCTTCTTTCTCAGACGAGAGGAGAATCCCAGAGTATGGCAGCCCGAAGACGTGTTGCTGCCAATACAACTGGTGGAGGAGTGGTGGCCTCTCAAAGGAGATAGGAATGTATCCAGCATTGGGATACAATTCCTAGTCCTGCCGTGAAAGGAACTCTACTATCGATTTCTCGGGATAGAGTTGACTCCACCATCCAACTCTCCGTGTATAAAGGCTCTTCCTACCAACAGAGGAAGACCCTTCTATCTCACGAAGAGTTCTGAGTTGTCTGATTTGCGTGTCAAAAGCGCATGAGCTCCCTGATGTTGATGCCAGAAGCACGCTCTTCACAGCGTCAAAGTCACCAATGCCGGTTCTGGAAAAGCTCTTTAGCCAAACTTCTGCAGAAAACAACAAAGAAGAAGTATTTTAAACAGAAGTACCATCAGATATGTATGAGACGCTAACTAAAAACAAAAATAGTTGCTCATGCGTCTTGTTTTATCTTCAACAGATTACAAGGTATTTTTCGCCAGTGCTTCGGTGTACCACTATTCAGCAAGGCTTTTATGCCAGTACTTCAGAAACTTCAAAGGCAGATAATTGCATACGATCAGACTTACCACTTAGGTCAAATGGTTTGGCTCTAATAGTGGATGAATCTACATCTGGTGATCGGGTGTACAAAGGAACGCCATTGGAAAGCATCGCCATTGTCATTTGTTGGAGAACGACATTACAAAAAGTTATCTTCAGAGGAATGAGAATGAGAATATATGAAACATTCTCGGCTATTTATAAAGACTGAAGAAACTGTTGGGAGTCTATTTCGGAAAAAGATCCTATTAAAAGGCTCTCGTAACCACAAGACAGATGCTACGTATTGGTTTGTTTCTTGGGAATGAATAACCATAGAAGCAGTCAAAAGAAGTGTTGAACAGTTCTATGCACCAACAGATGAGATTAACATCAAAACTTTATTTATAAAAAGGGGGGAGTGGACCCCTATATATAAGATAGTCGCAATACATGGAATATTATTTTCTCTCTCCTTCGTTGGATTGACGAAGGGAGGCACCTAACTCGCACATGTTGCGAATCCCAGAGAGACGCATCAGATTTAGAAATGCTTCTGCATCTTCTGAGCCCTCATATACAGTCGGGGGACCACCATCGATGCGACTAAAGACTGTCGGAGTTAATCCGAAGCACTCTATAAAGTTGCGTGCTCTCTCAAAGTAAATCCTTGAGCCCGAAGCCTCTTCATTGTTAATCTCCTTCTTTGGCGCCATGTCACTATGGAGATGAATGACAGGAGTAAAAAATTTCTTCTCATTTATACGGTTAAATCAACTCTCCATATTCCTCATTGGAAACTGTTCACTATTAATGCAAACTCGGGAAAGTGAAAAGGCGTTCGAAAGTTTCGAGAAGAAAATTCATTGTGACAGTTAAATGTTGACCGACACTATTTAATGATATTTTACGCCGACTGTTGGATATCCCCGCTTTTACGCGGATGACTGTTGCGTATCCCTAATTTTTCGCTGACTGGTCAAATCTCAACTTTTACGCTGCTGTTCAAAGTGTTTCGAATTATGAAGACATTCAAAAAGTTTGAAGGGGGTCTTGTAGGAGCGTAAAAAGTGCTTCACAGAATGAGTCAAAGTGATAGATCATTCTACTCAAATTGATCTACTTTACGCCGCAGGGAGGTTAAACACTTTACGCCCAAGACAAGGCTAATCGCTTTTTATGCCTAAAGTAGCCGGTGTCAAGACAATGGTTTTACGCCTAAGATAGGCTAACCCTCTTTTTACGCTGAACAAAGCTGTCAAAGTCTCGACATTTAATGCAAAGTCTGACATGAAGATATTGATGATGGCATATATCACAGATTTCGAAGGGATTTGTTTTATACAGAGACCAATGTTGTCGTCTAGAATGTGGACTGAGCTACTTTACGCTCACACTATGGCTTCTTTTATGCATGGAGATTATATGAGTTTTTACGCTCGAAAGTCGACGTGTGCGTAAAGTCTATTTGGGCTACTTTGCGCTCAAGGTTATTTAATAACCACTTTACGCGGGAAATCTATGACAGGGCTGTTTTATGCCTAGTCCACTGCTTTACGCTCAGAGTACATTGGGGTTGTTTTACGCCCTATTCTTGTTCATCAGTTGAGAACGTGGTCTGCCTACATGGCTTTCATGCCACACATCTCGAAGAACGTGTGTACGTGCATCCTATTCTTATTGAATGATGGGACACGTGTCAACATATACAGACGATGACTTCAGTTGTGGGTGACAGTTGTTAGCATAAAGACGAAACTTTTGCTGAGTTTTTACGCACAAGAGCCCAAGTCTATAAATAGACTTATTTTCTCATATAACACACACACAGAGACAGGAGAAAAGACAGAGAGATTAGAACTCAGAGATTTTTGATTCTCTAGAGCATTCTTCTTCAACCTTTCTTTCAGAACAGAGTGAAGCAAAGTAGGAAAGCATTCGGCCTCGCCATCAGTACCCAAGTGCGTCGATACCTTTCTGGTGACTTAGTTCTTCCAAGTTGTTCATCTTCAAGCAGCGATCTTCATCATCATCGTATGGTCCAAGGAACAAAGTGATCATTTATAGATCAGACTTCTACAGCAATACTTTCCTAGAATCAAATTTGTACTTCTTGTACTCTTCCTCGTTATATTTTCAAAATCCGATTTCCAGGCATTTTGTTAAGTGAAACAAGAACGTCGGTACAACATTTTGGTGGCTGTATTATAGTAGAATCAGAGAGAGCGCCTTTTGATAAACACGGCTTCCTTCGGGTCGTCTGGGAGGAATCCATAGGCTGCAAAGTTTATGAATAGAAACCACCAGTCTCTGATGTTGACACCGACGTCTACATGCACAACATGGTTCAGACACATGCACAGATTTTTCTGGGGCACACCAAATCCCTGCCGACCACTATAATGAAGTGTTGAGTTATGAGAGGTGCCGCCAAGGAGGCAGCGATGGAACCAGAGCATCAGCTTCTAGATTTTATAGACAAGGTACGTGTACTATAAAGAACTCAGTGAAGGTTGATATGATGTCCATGGATGCTTTATGATAGGGGACCAGGTGCTCATTGCGGACTTTGTATTTTCGACCTGGTTGACAACGAGTTTTGAGTCACTATAGGATTCAAGGCATTCTACCCCCAGTTGTCTTGGTAACTGAAGTCCCATAATAAGGGCATTGTATTCTGCACAATGTTGGAGCATGGCTCTGTAAGGAAATAGTCACACTGGAAGACTAGCTTGTCTGTAGAGATAAAGACTACCCCAACTCCCGCACTGATCTGACCCTTGGGGCCTGTTCTTGAGGCGCCATCGAAGAACAATCTCTAGACGGAGTTTTCTTTGGCAATATTAGATTCTAGCACCTCATCTGGAACGTCTTCATAGAGTTTGGACGATTGCGGAATTGGATGTGCAGCTAAGAAATCGGCCAGCGCTTGAACCTTAACAGCTTTTTGTGGAACGAATACCATATCGTATGGTATCAATAGTATTTCCTATGTAGGTAAATGAGAGTTTAGTGCTTCATGAGGACCTTGAGTGGATTTACTCAGAAGATGACATGGATCGTTTGACCCGAGACATATTGACGAGTCTTCTGAATGGCAAATACCAGAGCTAGACATTCTTTCTCGACGGAGTTATACCAGTGTTCGGCCCCGATCACTGTCCTACTTATGTAGTATATAGCTTGCTCGTAGCCTGCATTATTGTTCTGAGCTAGTAGAGCATCGAGAGAATGATCCATTGGACGAACGTAGAGCAAGAAGGGTTTGCCCACAACCGGTGCTACCAGGACTGGGGGATTTGTGAAATAGGCTTTGATGTCGTCGAATCCTTCTAACACTCCTCCATCCAGATGTAGGAGACTTTCCTTCTTCATGAGTTTGGTAAAGGGTTGGCATCGTCCGAAAATATTTGCTATAAACCTTTGGATGTATGCGAGACGTCCTTGTAGGCCTCGAACGTCTCTCAGGTTCTTCAGAGGGTTCATGTTAAGGATGATTTGGTCTTTTCGGGGTCAACATGGATACCCTTTGCAGTGATGATGAAACCCAAGAATTTGCTACCAGAAACTCTAAGGAAAGATTTAGCTAGGTTCTCTTGAGCTGATGTGCTTGCATGAGATCAAAGATTATCCTCAAATCTTGCAGGTGATCACCTCGTAGATAACTTTTGACAGCTATGTCATCAACATAACATTCGACTGTCTTACGAAGATGTTTGCGTAAGATGGTGCTCATAGCTCGTTGTTATGTGGCACATGCATTCTTTAAGTCAAAGAGCATTACTGTGTAGCAGAAAATGCTTCTCATCATACGGGAACATCTTAATCTGGTTGTAGACCAAATATTCGTCTATAAAGGACATACATTGAAAGTCACATGTGTTGTCGATCATTACGTCGGTGATCAGAAGTGGAAACTCGTCTTTCGGGCATGCAGAGTTGAGGTCCCGGAGGTCAAAGCAGACTCGGATCTTTTCGTTATTTTTAGTAACGAAAATGATGTTGGCCACCAAATTTGGATGTTGTTTCTCGTGAATAAACCCACTGTCTAAGAGTTTATCCATTTCTTTGTCAATGGCATCCATGATTTTAGGACGAAGCGCCGCTGTTGCTGCTTAACAGGCTTAGCATTAGGTAAGATGTTAAGCTTGTGCATTACGACTTGCGGGTCTAAATCTGGCATGTCTTCATAGCTCCAAGCGAAGACGTTGATGTATTCTTTGACAATTAAACAAAGGTATTTTTATTGATTAGTGTACCGGTATACTTGCATTCTACCTGTATCGGGTTCTAGTTCGATTGGCAGGCGATCTTGATAACGCTCAACTTTGTCAAAGATGATAGGTTTTTCGTCCTGGCTCCGGGCTGGTACTATATAGCAAACTCCTCGGTATGGGACGACTAGATTTTCATGATTAACAGTCGTTATTTGTGTTTGCAGCGACTGTAAGGCATTATCTATAGTATATATGACATTCCAATGTGGAAGACTAGAATAATTCAAAGACAACCTTTTATTGATAAAATATGGGATTTTTGTCCCGGGGAATTACATCGTCAAGGGATAGGGCATCAACATTGGCTGATATATATTCTCCTAACTCTACAACGGTAAGAATCAGAGTAGCCTTGGGAGGTTCTAGGCTTTAGGCCAAATTTTGCCACCATAGGGGTTGACATCTTGCAGGCGGTGTTTCTGGAGAGTTCCTCGGGAGTCTAACCCATATTGGCTTCTGGGCCTGCTTTGGGAGAGATGCTGGGGCTTTTTTCTGTAGCTTGACTATGAAAGGAGCCGACAATTAGGGAGGTTTCCTCTTGAGCTGTACTTTCAGAGGTGCTTTAGTTGGTATTTTAGAGACTGGTGCTTTTCCGTGCAGCTTAACCACGAGAGGAGTCGACACTTGGGGAGGTTTCCCCTTGAGTCGTACCTTCAAAGGAGCTTCAGTTGCCGTCTCAACCCAGGAGGCTGATGCCTTTCCGCGGTTGCCATTTCAGTTTCAACATCAACCTTTGTTTCTGTCTCTGCTTCACCGTTAGCATCGTTGGTTTCATCGTCCAAATGGATTGACTTATACAGGTTGGATTCGTTGAAAATGGCCTCGATCCCTCTGAAAGAATCGACATCAGCAAATTCTGTCCTGACTATGCCATTGGTGGACACATATTTCATATATTGGTAGAGGGTAGACGGCTTTACAATGTACTCATGTATCCATGGTCGCCCCAACATGAAATTGTAATTGATGTCCGCTTCCACGACGTTGTAAGTCACCTCCGTCCGGAGATCACCGATGTGACATTTCAGCCAGATCTTACCCAGCGGTTCGCTCTTGCTAGCATTGAAGCCACTGATTGTAGTATTGGATGTAGTTAGGCGATGCATCGGGATCCCCAGTATCTGGAGCAGAGTCCGAGTGATAATGCTAAGAAAAGACCCAGGATCGATCTGGATTCGATCCACCTTGATGGCACCGACATATCCTGTGTAGTAAAGCGGTCGGTTATGTCGGTTGTTCTTGTGTAACATGTCTTGTTGAATGAATGCAATGTTGGGGATGATCTCCCCTATACTATGACCGTGCGAACATGCCATAGGATCTTCTTTAGGTTGTTTAACCTGACTGATGAAGGACTCAACATCCTTCAGCGATTCATATAGAGCCTCCCGAGTATCTTTGGATAGTTGGAGGAGCTGAAATAGGAATAACCGAGCCGGAGTACTGGCTAGCTGCGCCAGTATGTCAAAGTCATGGGGTTTTAATCAACCCCAAAGCATTGTATTTTCGTAGAGGCCTATCAAAATGAGCCTCTTTCTGCTTCTGTTTGTCGACTGCTGGAGGTTGGGATGAACCTTCTCCTTGCCAGCCGTGGTGGTGGCAGGAGGGTTACTTCGTCGGAGCCTCCTCATGCTGAACGTTCTACTGTGAACGCATCTGTATAGGAAGGACTTCCTCGGGGAAGGAAGTAACCATTCGGTAAGACTTGGTTTTCTTGACTTTAGTTTTGGAGGTAGGACATACCCCAGGTTGAGTCAATTCTGATGCTAGATCTGGGTGAACCCACACGATCGCTCCCCGGGATGTCGTGAGTGGTACCAACCTACTCACATTGTCACGAGTTAGTAGAAGGTTAATTTTTTCCATTGTCGCCTTAGTGATGGGGACGACGCCATCTTGAGCTTCAGTCGGTGGCAGAGTGCCGAACTGGATAGACACCATATTTGTCGAGACTGTATTTTCTTCATAGTCAAATGAGAGGACATTCACATTGATCATGCATTTTATATAGTTCTTCAAGATATAAAAGTCTCGATTCTGGTGACCGACGAATTGATGGTAGTGACAATTCCCCGGGTCACCTGCCCTGTCTAACTCGTCAGGGTGCTTAGGATCATGCAATTTGATCTTGTCGCCTTACTTCAGTATCTCGAAGAGCTGTAAGGTATCATTGTCGTTGAAGGAGTGGACATCCTTCTGTCTTGGCACGATCGATGGCTTTTCGGCATAACTTTCGAGGTATTTACAATTAGTGTCTGCTTCACTTTTGGCTCATGCTCATTATTGTTATTGTTGATGGTGTGCTTTCCCTTGTCTTCAAAGGAAGCGAAGCTAACACCTAGAAGATGGGCATCGCGAGCTTTCATCTTAGCGGCTTCGGTGCCAATAATGAATGCGGTCCAGTCCGTATATTGGGTGGAGTTGACCCAGAGTTTGATAGTCGGCGTCATATTTGTAACCCCACCTTCCTATTTTCAAGAAATATTTTAGTTTACTAAATATTAAATTGTTTCAAACCATTTTTAAGTAATAATTATTGATTAATATTTTATGATTATTTTTAGGGAGATTTGAATTTTTGGCTAATAACTAATTTTTAAAATTATTTGGAGTGGTCCCCACTCCCTAACAACTTATAACCACTGTTCAAATAGAATTTTGATTGATTGTGCAATAAACGAAAAGGGGGAGGGTGATTTTGGAAATTTCCTTAACCGGAGGGACCCATACAAAAATGGATTAGAGTGGAGGGGGCAAAGTGCAAATTTGCACTTTTGTTATAATTGAATGAGAGAACAGAGAGTTCTCATTCTCTCTTCATTCCAACTTGAGAATTCCAGACTCTCCTTCCCGAGTCGGTGACCACGACGGTGAGACGGCGACCACGACGGTGACGACGGCGACCATGATGTGACGACGATGACTACGATAGCGATGACCTCCTCTGGAAGATAGGTCATGGTCTCGACGATCAACGACGCGCGGGAATCTTCGACTTCTCCTTCTACCCGACAAATCGACGGCGATGAAACTGGTGAGTGTCGATCGAAATCTTTGTTTAAGATATGGTTAAATTTTGAGTATTATTAAAGAAATTGATAGTCGATTTGGCTATGAAATTGGATTGGGACTGACCGATCCATTCTTCCTCTCCGGTGTGGTCACCAACGCTCGACAACAGGCTTTGCTAAATCTATTACACAGTCCAGTATTCTTCCTCCGTGGACGAGAAGCCGTTCGGTGAGTTGTCTCCGATTATTGACTGAATACTTCTTTCGAATTTTTTTAATTTAGCCGAGTTTTATTGCTTGAGTGCGGATTTTTGTTTTCGTAAATTATTCAGATCTTTTATAATCGATTGAGGTTTGATCCATGAGATCCTGGGGATCACTTCTGTATTTCTTAGTTTCAAAGAAACAGAGCAAATATAGTGTGTTTCAAATACTTTGCTGAGCACCAACTGTTTTCTGTAATGACTACTCCAGGATTTCCTTAGTGAATTGGACGTGAAGACTGCGTCCGACCCCGTGGAGTAACGTCTCCTTTTCGGATTCGATTTTCTCTCAGGTAATCACTACCCTTCCTGTTGGAGAATCAATAGAGTGTTTAATTTTGGCTTGAGATCGTGTGTCCAATAATGGTGTCTAGGTTTGATTGCATGCGAGTGTCGGGATACATAGAGTTTTACAACTGCCTGGGTTGTGTCAGTTTTGAGCCATGTTGTTAGGAGTTCTTGTGATCGGGTGAGTGGGTTTTACGTGACCACAGCTATCAGCTGGACTGGTAGAACGATGTCGTGTGGGGGGGGGGCAAAGGCACAATCTATAATAACTGTGTCCTTGTTCAGATACGCCACAAACAAGTTTCTGAATATCTATGAAGTGTAACCCATTCTAATAAATCTATCATTAAGACCGCCTTTGGGATACTTAATAATTTGTGTTTTTTTTGCAACATAAGAGGACCCCATGTTACCGCTGCTAACTTCTCTCCTTGACATGAACAACATCCGTATCTACTTCCTTAGCTTTATGTTTGAAATTTTTTGTATTCAAATCGAATAAAAAGTGCTATGTAAATCTGCTTCCTTCATCCAGTCAACATCTATTTTCCAATTTCCTTTTCAGCAGGCACTAACTAAACAATCTTTATGTTGCATATCCAACTTTATGCTCAAGACCTGTCAAAACAACAAACAGCCCCACACTTTTTATTTTGTAAAGAGCTATTACATTTCCGAACAGATTGGAATATGCTAATATGTTGATATAGAAACTTCTTAATGTTGTTTTGCCTTTGATGGCTAAATTGCTATGAATGTTATACATGTGTTTGACTCTAACAACTTGATTTCTGTAAATGATTGGCTACCTTTAGTAAATGCTTTATGCCCTTGCCCAAGTGTATTATGAACACTCCCCACACTTATTGTTCTACAAAGAGCTCATACATTCCAGATTGGGCTGTAATGGTTTAATATATTGATATGGAAACTTCTTAATGTTTCTTGCCTCGATGGATAACTTGCTATAGATAGTATAGCTGTGCCAGTTAATATTCTAACAAGTTGATTTCTCTTCCAAATATGTGGCTACTTTAGGATATGCTTTATATTTTGTAGGTTTTGTACAGCAGTCTTATTATTTATTTATGGTATGTATATGATTTATTATAGATTTTTCTAGTTAGTTTATGTTTGAGCTATATGGTGTAAAGTTTTCTTTTATGAGTTCTATATATTATGGGAGTGGGTTGTTTGAGTTTTCTTTATGGGTTAGACCTAAATTCACTGGAGTAATTGGTTGATAGTGCAATAAGCTATTCTTTAGAGTGAACTAATGGATTACTGGGATCGAAAGGAGTGGGCCAGCAAACATAGGCTGGACCCTTAATTTTATATTTAAACTTCTGATGTGGATTTAAATTGATTAGTATAACTTTGGGAGTTAGCTATGTTGTAATTGTTAAGTTAAATGGTAGAAATGGGCTTATTAGTTAAGATTAATAATCGATTGATCAGTTAAATATCAGTGTCTAGAACTAACATGATAATAGATCAACAAACATGTGTGTGCAATGAAGGAGTAGTAAATACTATAATTTGTTCTAGAACTGGTTAGGAATGCCTGTATAAGATTAATGCATTATTAAAAACAATAAGAGTTTAGTTAGATAATTATTTTCTAGAATTTAACCAACTTGTACAAAAATTAGGGACATCCAGCTCTATTTCCTACCCTCGATCACCCGGAGCAAGGTAAGTACTTTTCTATGGTTTTGTGCATTTACATTCTTGTACTCTTGCTTGTGACACGTCATAACACGATATCATGTACCCTGTACTCTTGTTCTTGTACTTACTTGTGTCGGGTGGGGAAATACACTAGCCATGTGACCAATCCTGGTTACTATATTCATGTGCCTAGCTTAGGCCCTGCATCGTGCATGCTGGCCCTAAGTCGTACCATTCATGTACTTTCATGTGCTTTCATGTGCTTACCCCCAGCCGGTCACATGAGCTAGTTGTATTTCAAACATAGTGCACTTGTCATGTCTTGTACTTCTGGCTCATAGTTACATTCTTGTGCTTTACATTTCCTGTACTTTATTTTCTGTACTTACATTCATGTACCTTCATGTTTTTTTATGTACTTTATAGTCCATGTTCTCCTGTACTCATTTCCATATCATGATGTTCTTGTTCATTACCTAGAACTGTACTTTGCTCCGCTCCTGACTGGATATGTTGCAGGTATACTTGCAGGATATTACTCTACCATATGGGCCAGAGCCCGGGATCTTAGCTGTGCAGGATGGGTCATGACTTAGCTTGAGGTTTCAGGTTTAGACTGTTAGGTTTACTCTTAGATATTGTTTTAGAATTCATAGAACATTTTATTCTTGATGACTCATACATTTATATACATAGAATTATGGATTATGGTGATCATTCTGGGATATATTTTTAGTTGCTGCGATTATATACATTTATGATTATCTGGTTAGATTTTCCTAGTTTGGTACAGCTTACTTCGTCGTGTCTAACAACGAAGGCTGGGCGTGTCCGACTCGTGTCCGATTATTCGGGAGCGGATCGTGACATGTTTTTAGTGGTGGCCCATGCAGGTCTATCCTAATGGTACCTAGGTCTTAGCGTACTATTGGGGGACATGCTTAACTAGGGAAACTTGATCACAGCATAGGAAAAATCGGAAAATAAGGGTATATCAGGTATATCAGGTATATTGATATATATAAACACTTGTTGTTTTAGGTCTAGGTTATTTTAACGGTTTTCTGTTTTTCAGATAATTCAAGCACGCAACAGCAGAACGGTCAATTCACCTACACTTGACGTTTCGAGCTGCCACAACCTTCTACCACTCTACTATTCCTATGGGTAGTACGTAGTTGACAAAGATGTTTGAAGAGTTCCTTGACAACCAGAGGGAGCATGCCATCCTTTTTCGAGCCAGACTTGTGGATATACTCTCTTGAGCCAGAAAGGACTTCTGATTTCCAGACTCTCAGACACTTGGACATTTTCATACCGAGCGCATATCTTGCACCAAGGAGCAGATCGAGAACCTGGAGTTACTACGGAAGATCATCCAAGTTTCTGAGGACCCGACTTCTCTGAAGATTAGAGCCACCAGCCAAGAGATCCAGAATGTAGCACAGACAATAGGACACAAAGAAAATTGAAGCTCGGGAGGAACACGAAGACTTATAACGAAGACAACAACTAGCCTGGACCCGCAAAGCATCGCAACACTCAGTCGACGTTTCTTCGGTCACACCACCAATCGCATCATCGGAAGCATAGCTCAACAGCCAGCACGCCAGCAGATGTATATTCCTATAAGAGGCTCTGCGACCAGGGGCGTCATCAGATTTGACAGAGGCAGGAAACTCAGTCCGAGGTACATCGGACCCTTTAATGCGACGATAAGGTTTGGCGAGGCGGCATATCGACTAGCTCTTCCAGCCAGCTTGGAGGGAGTGCATGATGTTTTTCATGTGTCTCAGCTTCAACCCTATATTCCAGATCCGAGCCATGTGGTAGATTATTCAGAGCTAGAGGTGGGTCCGAGCTTGACCTATGGGGAGCATCCAGTGGAGATCCTTGATCGGAGGGAGAAGCACCTGCGGAACCAGACTATTTTATTTGTCTGCGTCATGTGGAGACACCACTCTCCTGGAGAGTCCACATGGGAGCGCAAAAACGAGATGCGAGAGCGCTATCCTAGCTTTTTTGCTTGATTGTATTCTTGTGTTCAAAAATTCTATTTTTAATAAATGATTTGTGTTTGAACTTTCTTTGAGATTTTGCTTTAAGATTTGTTTTGATTGTCTCTCGAATTTCGAGGACGAAATTATTTTAAGGGGGGAGGGAGATTTGTAACCCCACCTTCCTGTTTTCAAGAAATATTTTAGTTTACTAAATATTAAATTGTTTCAAACCATTTTCAAGTAATAATTATTGTTTAATATTTTATGATTATTTTTAGGAAGATTTGAATTTTGGCTAATAACTAATTTTTAAAATTATTTGGAGTAGTCCCCACTCCTTAACAACTTATAACCACTGTTCAAATAGAATTTTGATTGATTGTGCAATAAACGAAAAGGGGGAGGGTGATTTTGGAAATTTCTTTAACCGGAGGGACGCGTACAAAAATGGATTAGAGTGGAGGGGGCAAAGTGCAAATTTGCACTTTTGTTATAATTGAAAGAGAGAACAGAGAGTTCTCATTCTCTCTTCATTCCAACTTGAGAATTCCTGAGAATTCCTGAGCTCGGTCTCTCCTTTCCGAGTCGGTGACCACGACGGTGAGACGGCGACCACGACGGTGACGACGACGACCACGATGTGACGACGACTACTACGATGGCGATGACCTCCTCTGGAAGATAGGTCATGGTCTCGACGATCGGCGATGCGTGGGAAATCTTCGTCTTCTCCTTCTCCCCGATAAATCGACGATGATGAAACTGGTGAGTGTCGACCGAAATCTTTGTTTAAGATATGGTTAAATTTTGAGTATTATTGAAGAAATGGATAGTCGATTTGGCTATAAAATTGGATTGGGACAGACCGATCCATTCTTCCTCTCCTGTGTGGTCACCAACGCTCGACAATAGGCTTTGCTCGATCTATTGCACAGTCCAGTATTCTTCCTCCGTGGACGAGAAGCCGATCGGTGAGTTGTCTCCGATTATTGACTCAACACTTCTTTCGATTTTTTTTTTAATTTAGCCGAGTTTCATTGCTTGAGTGAGGATATTTGCTTTCGTAAATTAATCGGATCTTTAATAAGTTCTTGATGCTAATTCGATTGAGGTTTGATCCATGAGATCCTGGGGATCACTTCTGTATTTCTTGGTTTCAAAGAAACAGAGCAAATATAGTGTGTTTCAAATACTTTGCTGAGTACCAACTGTTTGCTGTAATGACTACTCCAGGATTTCCTTATTGAATTGGACGTGAAGACTGCGTTCGACCCCGTGGAGTAACGTATCCTTTCCGGATTCGATTTTCTCTCTGGTAATCACTACCCTTCCTGTTGGCGAATCAATAGAGTGTTTAATTTTGGCTTGAGATCGTGTGTCCAATAATTGTGTCTAGGTTTGATTGCATGCGAGTGTCGGGATATATAGAGTTTTGCATCTGCCTGGGTTGTGTCAGTTTTGAGCCATGTTGTCAGGAATGCTTGTGATCGGGTGCATGGGTTTTACGTGACCACATCTATCAGCTGGACTGGTGGAACGGTGTCGTACGGGGGGGAGGGAAGGGGCAAAGGCACAATCTATAATTGTTAGCCCAATAATTATATCATATTTTTGAATATGTCTAATCAATTAAGTTTAACATAATAACGTCACTAATATTCATGTAATCTAATATTCATGTAATCACTATCATGTTGCTACTTAAACATAGCATTGTTCTTATGTTAGCATTGTCCTAAATGTTCTATATCATATTGCTATGCTTATATCAGTTATAATATTTTGTTTGCCTAACATGCATTTGTAGACATGCTGTAAGCATGATCAAACATGATCAAACCAGGACATATGCAACAGAGAATTATTAATGGGCCAAAGACGGCATTATACAAAGGAGATTTTTCAGATCTGTTTATCTTTGGACTATTGCCGTCAAGGAAAAATGCGTCTTCTATGTCCGAAAAAAGATATTATCAAATGGGCTATTGGTTTTCATATTTATTCTGTATTTTTCCTTTTATTGAGTCTAGGAAAAATATGAGATTGATCGGATCGATACTGGCTTAGGTTTTCTCAGTCCACAAACAAAAATAAGACTACCTACGTATCCCAAAAATCCACACTTCCAAAAAGCCTAAAACCTATGCAAATTTGGTTTATTCCTTACTGTTCTGAACCAGCAGAACTCTGACAGAACTGAGATCGAGTTCGGTCCGAGTTCGGCTCGAGTTCGGTCTGTTTAAATTCAAATATTTGTTGCCTCCAAATCTGCATCCAACATTCGTATACAAAATCCTAGCATCCGAACTCTGCCCGAGTTCGGTTTCCCAAAAACACTATAAATAGAGTTGAGATTACCATTCATTTCAACAATCCAATTTCATCTCATCTCTTCTCTATCTAAAGTGTTTTGAGCTTTTACTTTCATATCTAAGCCTTTACGAATCTTAGCCAAGCCAGTACAGTTTCTGTTTAATCTAGAGTTTGGTGTTGAAGAGTTGTATCGAAGGTTGTATTCAGAAAATGTTCCAGTTTCAATTGCCTTCTGGAGTCGGTCGTGCGCTCGTCACCAAGCACGGTGTTGTGAAGTCGGTCGTACACTTGTTGCCAAGCACGGTATTGTAAGAGTTGCAAGCACTCAGTTAAAGCTTGTGTCATAGTGGATTAACAGCGAGCAAGAGTACTCGCGACTGGACTAGTCATCTCAGAGGGAAACCAGTATACATCATGGTGTTCACTGAGTTTGAATTCTTGACTCTTACTTTACCGTATTTTATTTATCGTCTTTTATATGCCATAATATATAATTGCTTAATATTTTTAATTGGTGATTATTTTCTGCTGCACACGCACACACTCTATTCACCCCCCTCTAGAGGTGCTCAACGGTCCTACAATAATAACTGTGTCCTTGTTCAGATACGCCACAAACAAGTTTCTGAATATCTATGAAGTGTAACCCATTCTATTAAATCTATCATTAAGACCGCCTTTGGGATACTTAATAATTTGTTTTTTTTTTGCAACATAAGAGGACCCCATGTTACCGCTGCTAACTGCTCTCCTTGACATGAACAACATCCGTAACTACTTCCTTAGCTTTATGTTTGA
Organism: Iris pallida; assembly: GCA_029216955.1. Classification (NCBI taxonomy): domain Eukaryota; kingdom Viridiplantae; phylum Streptophyta; class Magnoliopsida; order Asparagales; family Iridaceae; genus Iris; species Iris pallida. Next base: position 18,142,160 of record JANAVB010034418.1, read on the forward strand.
ATATTTTTGTATTTAAATCGAATAAAAAGTGCTATGTAAATCTGCTTCGTTCATCCAGTCAACATCTATTTTCCAATTTCCTTTTCAGCAGTCACTAACTAAACTATATTTATGTTGCATATCCAACTTTATGCTCAAGACCTGTCAAAACAACAAACGGCCCCACACTTTTTGTTTTATAAAGAGCTATTACATTTTCGAACAGATTGGAATATGCCAATATGTTGATATAGAAACTTCTTAATGTTGTTTTGCCTTTGATAGCTAAATTGCTATGAATGTTATACATGTGTTTGACTCTAACAACTTGATTTCTGTAAATGATTGGCTATCTTTAGTAAATGCTTTATGCCCTTGCCCAAGTGCAATTATGAACACTCCCCACACTTATTGTTCTTCAAAGAACTCATACATTTCAGATTGGGCTGTAATGGTTTAATATGTTGATATGGAAACTTCTTAATGTTTCTTGCCTCGATGGATAACTTGCTATAGATAGTATAGCTGTGCCAGTTAATATAATAACAAGTTGATTTCTCTTCCAAATATGTGGTTACTTTAGGATATGCATTATATTTTGTAGGTTTTGTACAACAGTCTTATTATTTATTTATGGTATGTATATGATTTATTATAGATTGTTCTAGTTAGTTTATGTTTGAGCTATATGGTGTAAAGTTTTCTTTTATGAGTTCTATATATTCTGGGAGTGGGTTGTTTAAGTTTTCTTTATGGGTTAGACCTAAATTTACTGGAGTAATTGGTTGATAGTGCAATAAGCTATTCTTTAGAGTGAACTAATGGATTATTCGGATCGAAAGGAGTGGGCCAGCAAACATAGGCTGGACCCTTAATTTTATATTTAAACTTCTGATGTGGATTTAAATTGATTAGTACAACTTTGGGAGTTAGCTATGTTGTAATTGTTAAGTTAAATGGTAGAAATGGGCTTATTAGTTAAGATTAATAATCGATTGATCAGTTAAATAACAGTGTCTAGAACTAACATGATAATAGATCAACAAACACGTGTGTGCAATGAAGGAGTAGTAAATAGTATAATTTCTTCTAGAACTGGTTAGGAATGCCTGTATAAGATTAATGTATTATTAAAAACCATAAGAGTTTAGTCAGATTAATATTTTCTAGAACTTAACCAACTTGTACAAAATTCAGGGACATCCAGCTCTATTTCCTACCCTCGATCACCCGGAGCAAGGCAAGTAATTTTCTATGGTTTTGTGCATTTACATTCTTGTACTCTTGCTTGTGACACGTCATAACACGATATCATATACCCTGTACTCCTGTACTCATGTTCTTGTACTTACTTGTGTCGAGTGGGGAAATACACTAGCCATGTGACCAATCCCGGTTACTATATTCATGTGCCTAGCTTAGGCCCCGCATCGTGCACGCGGGCCCTAAGTCGTACCATTCATGTAATTTCATGTGCTTTCATGTGCTTACCCCCAGCCGGTCACATGAGCTAGTTGTATTTCAAACATAGTGCACTTGTCATGTCTTGTACTTCTGGCTCATAGTTACATTCCTGTACTTTACATTTCCTGTACTTTATATCCTGTACTTACATTCATGTACCTTCATGTTCTTTTTATGTACTTTATAGTCCACGTTCTCCTGTACTCATTTCCATATCATGATGTTCTTGTTCATTACCTCGAACTGTACTTTGCTCCACTCCTGACTGGATATATTACAGGTATAATTGCAGGATATCATTCTACCATATGGGCCAGAGACCGGGATCTTAGCGGTGCAGGATGGGTCATGACTTAGCTTGAGGTTTCAGGTTTAGACTGTTAGCTTTACTCTTAGATATTGTTTTAGAATTCATAGAACATTTTATTCTTGATGACTCGTACATTTATATACATAGAATTGTGGATTATGGTGACCATTCTGGGATATATTTTTAGATGCTGTGATTATATACATTTATGATTATCTGGTTAGATTTCCCTAGTTTGGTACAGCTTACTTCGTTGTGTCTAACGACGAAGGCTGGGTGTGTCCGACTCGTGTTCGATTATTCGGGAGCCGATCGTGACAATATTCTTCCGACAAGAGTCCATTAGTACGGACTCAGGGATACCAGAAGGTAACCTCAGACATGCTTGTCGGAAGCGCTCGATGAAGGCTCGAACTATCTCCTTGTCCTTCTGGGTTATCTCCATGAGGCAAGACATGGTCATGTCCTTTCCACCATCATAGAATCAGAAAAGGAAGAAACTTTAGATCCTCGAAGGAAGAGATAGAATTACCGAGAGGCTGCAGACTAGTTTGGTCACTCAGGTCAAGTTTAGTACTGCATACCGTACTCAGACGGACGGACAGTCAGAGAGGACTATTAAGACACTCGAGTACATGCTACGGACTTGTGTTTTGAATTTTGGAGGATCTTGGGAGGATCACCTGTACTTAGTAGAGTTTGCATACAACAACAGTTTTTAGGCCAGCATTGAGATGTTACCATTTGAGGCATTGTACGAGCGTAGATGTCGTACACCCTTGTCTTGGGATGATGTTGGAGAGAGAGCTTTATTGGGACCTGAGATGGTTGTAGATACAGCCGAGAAGGTGAAGCCCATCAGAGACCGGATTCGCATAGCACAGGACAGACATCGGTACTGGGCTGATGACCACCGCAGACCTTTGGAGTTTGAGGTATAGTTTAGGGATCGCTTTAGAATTAGGAGTTGTTTTGTTTGTGATTTTGTTTGATCATGTTTGAACATATTAGTAATTGAAACCTTGTTTGTATTTAGGTTGGAGATCTGGTTTTCTTGAGGATATCTCTGACACGTGGTACGATAAGTTTTGGTGGAGGTGGGAAGCTTAGCCTGTGCTTCATCGGACTTTTCTGATCAGCGGGAGAGTCGGTGACGTGGCTTACAGGCTAGACTTGCCACCTACACTAGTGGAGTCCATAATGTATTCCACGTGTCGCAGCTGAGACGGTATGTGGCAGATCCTAGCCATGTACTCGATCACTCAAAGATTGAGATAGGACCTACTCTTAGCTATCCAGAGCAGCCTGTGGAGATTCTGGATCGTTGAGATAAGGTTCTGAGAAACCAGGTGATACCCTTGGTTCGCGTCGCATGGAGGCATCATTCTCTAGAAGAGTCTACCTGGGAGTAGGAGGATGAGATGCGCAAGCGATACCCATATCTTTTTGGACCTTGAGGTATGATTGTCTATCCTTCTCATCAGTTCAGTTTCACCTTTCAATTTCGAGGATAAAATTCTCTTAAGGAGGGTAGATTTGTTACTACCACATTTTAGTTTGAAGGTATTTTGGTTATTTTGGTTTGTGTGAATTATTTTATTATTTATTGCATTGGTGTTGTGATTTGTGACTTTTGCTAGTTGTGACTTTAGAACTAGCCTAGAGTTTGACCTTGACTTTAGTGACTTAGTTAGCATGGTGTGGGACCCTAATGTAACTTAAGTTGGTCTTAGTTGACTTGAGTGTGGTTAGGGTTCATGAGAGGATTGGAAGAGTTCTGTATTTGGACTTATAGCTAAGGGGTTGAGCTAGCTAGCTTATGAACTTGGCTCAAAGCCTATTTACATGAAACCCTAACCCTAATCCCCTACATGGCCGGCCACCACAGCCTAATTATAACCTAATTTTAGCCTATATAACGTCTCTTCATAACCACTTGCCTCTTTTAGAAATTCTCCTTTAGGAAACCCTAATTTCTTCCCCCTTTCATCATTCCTCCACCAAATTTATCCCAATATTTTGTATTTGATTCTAAATCTAGAGTAGAAGAAAAAGGATGCTAGCTTGCAAGGAGGAGAGCTTATTGGGACATTGCTTGAGGAAGGAGACTTCACAGTTTGGGGCTTTTTCTTGGAGATTGGCTCTCTATAGGTAATCCCTATAAATCACCTTAAAATCCTGATTTAATTCCATAGATGCATCCATCTAGGTGTCCCCTAGCTGTAGAAAAAGTTTGGTAGAAATTCGTGTTGATTTGGTGTCCGTATCGGACACGTATCAGTGTAGGCTTATAGGTGTTTGAGGAAATGCCCTCAATGGCGATTTTATTGCTATTTGTGAAATCTTTTTGAACAAAGCTTGTAGAGCTGCATGTGCTCTTGGATTTCATGCATGACTGAGTCGATCATTGGCATCGTGTAGTATCGAATGAAGGGCTGGACACGTCGCACAGACAATACGAGCATCAGTTTCATTTACTGATAACATGAGTTTGCGATTCAAAAATTTATGATTCAATATTAAGTTCAGTTATGTTATCATAACTGGGATCAACTGTTTCATGCTTAGGTTTGTATTTAGGGTTTTCATTTTGAATTTGGGTTTGATTTCGAAAGAACTGTGAATTTACTGATATTTGATAACTGAATGGGGATAATGACTTTGGGGTTGCATTGTAAATGCTTACTGATTTCTTAATGTGCTAACTAAGATCCTATATTTAAACTGAGTTTAATTGTATATGTGTAAAATGTGTCCATTTTATTAATGGTAAGTTTCGAATTGCATTAAGGGTGGCTGTTGGTTTACTGATACTTGAAGTATCAGGTTTGATGGTCTGAAATTCAGAATTGGTGTATGTTCAAGTGACTTCAACACACCCACACACTATACATGTATGCCTCTACAAAAAACCTGAGAAGTGTTCCCTGCTAACCTGATTTCACATGTAACCTGAGAACAATAATCACTCACACACACATCCTATCACTCATTTACCTAAGAATACACACACACACCCCCTAATCACTGATACACTCATAACTTATACACACACACACCACACATGTATGCCTACACACACACCCCCTCTAACTTGCAGTCCACACACACACACATACCATATCACTATCGACTATAATGTTGACACACACACCCCTATTTATATATATACCATGTTTGTTTCTTGCTTATGTATTAGGCACTAGCCTATATGAATGCCTACATATATATTGTATAGGTATATATATACATATTTGTATTTATGTTTGTGATAACTTGTTTAGGCTTTGATTGTGTTTGAGTGCTAGCCTAGGCTTGGATAGGCTTAGTGAGACTTGATTGGACTAGGATTGGCCTAGTTGACCTAGTTTGACTAGTGAAGTTGACTAGAGTTGACCAAGAGTTGACTTTAGTCTAGAATGACATAGAATTCATATAGAATGCATTGTAAAGTTTAATATTACCATTCTGGACATGTTGTGACCTGTGTTGCTCTAAATATGACTCATCTACTCTGTCTCGATATATATACTCATCGGATGCTCATGATATCGGGAGAGTACATTCTCTGACCGTTTCATACTTGATAGGATTTATATTTATGCTCTAGATTACTTTACTTGATGCTGTCACGTTGTTAACACGGATTGGTACTATATAGATCCCTTCATGAGATGTTATCCCCCTCGGGAGTATCGGGTTACGTCATGTCATGTGCGTTTCACTTTCATCATGTACTCTGGTACTTTCACCATTCATGTGCACTCTTGTGATTCATGTACTCTCATGTTCACAGAGCCCCTTATGTATACTTCATGTGTACCCATTTATGGGCCACATGTGAAATCATGTACAATAACATAACTTGTCAGGATCCTTGTGTATTGATTGGGGTACGGGGGAGTATAAATGGTCATGTGAACAATTTCAAAGTAATGTAATCATGTACAAACTCTTAGACTAATCATGTGCAAATTCAAGCCGTTCACATGTCTATCTTGTACTCTACATCACTAGCCACTGTTAGTTCTTTACTTATAGTATATATTTCTTTACAGTCATCTCTTTTACTTCATATATATTCTTCAGTATTTCATGTATCTTACTCTATAGCATGCTTATATTTCCTGTCATATTATGAATGGCGTGAGATGTATTGTGCTCGTTCTTGTCCTGACTGGACCTGTTGAAATATGACAGATGACATTGAGGAGTTCTGTCCTACGTACTATGGAGCAGGCCTAGATGACACCTGCGAGCTGGACTCCTAGGAGGACCCAGTCCTTGTAGAGGACATTACCCCAGTAGTCTATGCTAGTTAGCTAGACTAATTATCTTACTTTATTGTCTTGTCTTATTTTGAATACATTATGTACTTATTTGGGATTTTGTTATTCTGGATGTTGTGGAGATGTTATCTTAGATACTTAGACTTTTTCTTATATTGTATTTCTTTTGGCGACTTTCACATCTATCTATCTTATCGTATTTTCTACCTTTGCTGTGATTGAGTTGTACATTTCTATATTGTCCTCCATTCGAAGCGTATAAATTGTACAGGTACCTTATAATTGTTAGATGTATGTGACCTAGGATAGCGTTCTACCGCCGACACTACGACGTAGGCTAGACGTACCCACTTCTTGTGCCCCAACACTGGGTGCGGGTCGTGACACGTTTTTAGTGGTGGCCCATGCAGGTCTAGATTTGTGGTAGTTTTCGAACTAGAGTATCACTATAGCCAGCAGTAGGATATAGGATATAGTTTTGAGGTAATCAATCACATTAGGAAAACTCAGATCCAATACTTGCCATCTAAATCTTTGTTGATTAAATATTTTCCTTTGAATAAATAAACTGTCCTCCTTTGATTTTTTGCTTCATTCTCAGTAATTGCTTCTTATTTTGATCTGTCTTCAGGATGGTTATGGAGACACGATCTCATCGCTCCGGTCCGGGGGATACTATCGTGAGGTTAGCCTGCTTTCGTCTTGTTCAGCAGGACTCGAGACCGTAGCTCCTATTGTGCCAACTCAGGTTGGCGTTTCTGCTGCATTTGGAAGTACACCTTTGCCTGTACAGAGACCTTCCCCCGTCATTCTTGATTTCTCTCGACAGCATCCACCTTCTGGATCTGTTAACGCAGCACAGTTATTCGATTTCTTTCAGAGGATGGTGGAGGCCCAGCGACAGCAGTTCGCTCATTTTCAACAGGACATAAGGAATGCCCATCAGCTTGTCCTGACGACTATGCAGAAAGTTATTGTGCAGTCCCAGGCAGCCCAGATGCAACCATATCAGCCGAGGACACCAGGGATCCAGGACTTCCAGAAGATGCATCTGTGGGACTTTCGTGGTACTGAGGGGATTTTGTATGCGGTTGACTGGATAGAGCACATCGTGGAGATCTTTCGGTTGGCGAAGATTCTAGCACGACTGCAGATTGAGGTGACAGGTAGTCAGATACAGAACCTAGCCCGCACATAGTACCAGACGAACTCGACGGTCGGTACAGAGGGATAGACTTGGGCAGCCTTCAAGAAGCTATTCAAGGAGAAGTTCTTCCCTGACACAGCACTTGGCACCCTGGATACGCAGTTTGAGAGCTTAGTTTATGGCAGTCAGACTGTCGAGGAGTACGCTGGGGAGTTCTGCCGTCTGGACAGATTTGTTGAGGGACTCAGTAAGACGGTGAAGGCTCGAAGATTCCGGAACGGGTTAGTCAAGGAGGTCAAGTCATTGACCAAGAGTGACCGGAGTGCCACTTTTGAGAAGATTCCGGTGGGTGCCCTAGTAGCAGAGGTTGATCTTGAGCTGAGGCTCAAGAGGGGATGAGACATTTATGGAGCCAGTGGCAGCGGAGGACCGGCCACGAGGCCTCACTTTTAGCAGCAGCATCAGCAGCAGCAGAGGTAGTTCCAACCACAGCAGTTCTAGGGTCAGGGTCGTACACCTTTTCAGTAAGTACAGCAGCAGTAGCCGATAGTTCAGCCACAGGCACTCAGGCAGCAGCCCGTTAGTTGTGGTTTCTGTAAGAAGCCAGGATATGTGCGAAATAACTGCAGAAAGAGGCTCGGGAGGTGCCTACTCTATGGTTTGGTGGAGCACCAGCTGAGGGAGTGTTCCATGTGTTCAGGACGAGCAGCTCAGGAAGGGGAAGCCAGAGCTCCAACAGTGCAGTAGAAGGGACCCTTGTAGACTCAGCAGCGGAGGTTCGCTCAGCATCAATAGTAGGCCAGGGGAGGTCAGCACGGGCGAGCTTTCGCCATGGCAGCTGAGGATGCAGAGGCTATCGGGGGGCTGATCGCAGGTTCTATCCTTCTCGACTCTATTCTAGCTTCAGTATTGTTCGATACGGGGGCTTCCCATAACTTCATGTCTGTATCTTTTGCTATTAGACACCACCTTGTATATGAATCGTTGCCTAGGACTTACAAGATTACGACCGGGGGTGGTATTATCCTCGTTAGTGATATTTGTAAGGGTCGAAGAGTTGATTTGGGAGGCCGAGAGTCGGATATGACTCGGTTTGTGATGCGATTGCCAAACTACGATATCGTATTCGGTATGGATTGGTTGAGCAGGCACCACGCCAGCATAGATTGTCGCGGGGTAGAGTTCTTTTCAGAGAACCCGGAGAGACAGAGATCGAGTTCACCTAACGATAGATGGAGCTGAGCAATAATATTTTCTGTGGAGCATCAGTTGAGGAGCAGGCAGTGCCACATCCTTTGATAGTGGAGTTTATGGTCGTCTTTCCGGAGGATTTGCCAGGATTACCACCGGACAGAGACGTGGAGTTCTCTATAGACTTAGTGCCCGACGTAGAGCCGATGTCTCAACACATCTATAGGGTGAATAACATCGAGTTGGTAGAGTTGAAGAAACAGTTGGATGAGCTGCAGGACAAGGGCTTTATTCGATCGAGTTTTTTTTACCATAGGGTGCACAGATACTCTTTGTACCGAAGAAGGATGGGTCGGTCATGATGTGTATCAACTACAGGGCACTCAACAACCTCACAATCAAGAACAAGTACCCGTTACCGAGGATCGATGATCTCTTTGATCAGCTGAGTGGGGCAAGGGTATTTTCTAAGATTGATCTGAGGTCAGGTTACCATCAGATGAAGGTGAAGAAGGAAAATATCTCGAAGACCGCATTCAGGACGCGGTATGGCCAGTTTGAGTTCATGGTGATGCCGTTTGGGTTGACTAATGTCCCAATGGTATTCATGAACTGGATGAACAAGGTGTTACACCAGTACTTGGACAAGTTCGTGGTGGTGTTCATCGATGATATCCTAGTGTACTCGAAGACTAAGGAGGAGCATGAGGAGCACTTGAGAGTGGTTCTGAAGAATCTCATGAGTGAGGAGCTTTATGGCAAGCTCTCGAAGTGTGAGTTCATTTTGGACAGAGTTGACTTCTTGGGTCTTGTGGTGATTGGAGATGGAATCTCAGTTGACCCGAAGAAGATCAAGGCAGTTGAGGCTTGGACAGCACCGAGTTTAGTAGCGGAGATCAGGAGCTTCTTAGGATTGGTAGGCTCCGATAAGAGGTTCGTATTGGATTTCTCCCGGATTGTAGAGCTATTGACTAGGCTGACCCGGAAGGATGCAGAGTTTGTCTGGTCGGAGGAGTGTCAGGTCGCTTTTGATGAGTTGAAGAAGCAGCTGACGATAACTCTGATTCTGACATTACCATAAGGATCAGGACGGTTCACTATCTACAATGACGCCTCAGGGAAGGGTTTAGGTTGTGTCTTACAACAGCATGGGAAGGTGATTGCCTATGCTTGCAGGCAGTTACGTCTCCATGAGAAGAACTACCCTACCCACGACATAGAGTTAGCAGCAGTTATATTTGCTTTGAAGTTGTGAAAACACTACTTATACGGAGAGCGGGTGGAGATCTTTATAGATCATAAGAGCTTGAAGTATGTGTTTACACAGAAGGATCTCAACATGAGGCAACGCAGATGGTTGGAGTTGATGAAGGACTTCGACATTTCACTACAGTATCACCCAGGAAAGGCCAACATAGTTACCGATGCCTTGAGTAGGTATCCGACAGCCATATGTTTGACGATGGACCGTCACTTCCTAGCAGATTTGGAGAGCCTGGGGATCGAAGTGGTTGTGCCAGGAGTCCAGATATAGATGTAGGGCCTTCAGATTCAGTCGAACATGATTGAGAGGATCAAGTCGACGCAGTTCGAGGATGTTGCTATGCGGTGTATCCGAGAGCAGGTTCGAGCAGGATTGGTGGATGATTAGTTTACTCTTACAGAGGATGGCGCATTGAGGCACAGTTTCAGACTGTGTATGCCCAGTAGAGAGCTCTGGGAGAAGGTCATACAGGAGGCCCACCGATCTCAGTACTCTGTATATCCAGGTGCCAATAAGATGTATAGGGATCTGAGAGAGCACGTTTGGGGGTATGGGATGAAGTGGGAGGTAGCTCGCTTCGTAGCCAGATATTTGGTCTGTCAGTAGGTCAAGACAGAGTGGCAGAGGCCAGGAGGTTTGTTGCAGCTATTGCCCATTCCAGAGTGGAAGTGAGAGCACATCACGATGGACTTTGTTCTGGATTGCCACGTACGCCAAGAGGGAAAGACATAATTTGGGTCATCGTACACAGGTTGACCAAATCGGCCCACTTTTTGCCATTTAAAGTGGGTACGTCTACTGAGAGGCTAGCAGAGTTGTATATACGGTAGGTTGTCATAATTCATGGAGTTTCGGTGAGCATTATCTCGGATCGGGATAGTCGCTTTACTTCTCATTTCTGGCGGAGTCTGCAGACTAATTTGGGCACTCAGCTCAAGTTTAGTACTGCATACCACCCTCAGATGGACGGACAGTCAGAGAGGACTATTCAGACACTCGAGGAAATGCTACGGACTTGTGTCTTAGATTTTAGAGGATCCTGGGATGATCACCTGCACTTAGTAGAGTTTGCATACAACAACAGTTTTTAGACCAACATTGAGAAGTCACCATTCGAGGCACTGTACGGGCGCAGATGTCGTACACCCTTGTCTTAGGATGATGTTGGAGAGCGAGATTTATTGGGGCTTGAGATGGCTATAGATGCAGCCGAGAAGGTGAAGATCACCAGAGACCGAATTCGCGTGGCACAGGACAAACATCGGCGCTGGGCCGATAGCCACCGTAGACCTTTGGAGTTTGAGTTACAGTTTAGGGATATGATTAGAATTAGGAGTTATTTTGTTTGTGATTTTGTTTGATCCTGTTTGAATATATTAGTAATTGAGACCTTGTTTGTGTTTAGGTTGGAGATCTAGTTTTTTTGAGGATATCTCTGACACGTGGTACGATATATTTTGGTAGAGGTGGGAAGCTTAGCCCATGCTTCATCGGATATTTCATGATTAGCGGAAGAGTTGGTGACGTGACTTACATGCTAGACTTGCCACCTGCACTAGTGGGAGTCAATAACGTATTCCACTTGTCGCAGCTGAGATGGTATGTGGCAGATCCTAGCCATGTACTCGATCATTCAGAGATTGAGGTGGGACCTACTCTTAACTATCCAGAGCAGCCTGTGGATATTCTGGATCGATGAGAGAAGGTTATGAGAAACCAAATGATACCCTTGGTTCGTATCGCATGGAGGCATCATTCTCCAGGAGAGTCTACCTGGGAGCGGGAGGATGAGATGCGTAAGCGATACCCATATTTTTTTGGACCTTGAGGTATGATTGTCTATCATTCTCATCAGTTCAGGTTTGCCTTTCAATTTTGAGGAAAAAATTCTTTTAACGAGGGTAGATTTGTCACTATCACATTTTAGTTTGAGGGTATTTTAGTCATTTTGGTTTGTGTGAATTATTTTATTATTTATTGCATTGGTGTTGTGATTTGTGACTTTTGCTAGTTGTGACTTTAGAGACTAGCCTAGAGTTTGACCTTGAATTTATTGACTTAGTTAGCATGGTGTGGGACCCTAATATAACTTAAGTTGGTCTTAGTTGACTTGAGTGTGGTTAGGGTTCATGAGAGGGTTGGGAGAGTTCTGTATTTGGACTTATAGCTAAGGGGTTGAGCTAGCTAGCTTATGAACTTGGCTCAAAGCCTATTTACATGAAACCCTAACCCTAATCCCCTACATGGCCGGCCACCACTGCCCAATTATAACCTAATTTTAGCCTATATAATGTCTCTTCATAACCACTTGCCTCTTTTAGAAATTCCCCTTTAGGAAACCCTAATTTCTTTCCCCTTTCATCATTCCTCCACCAAATTGATCCCAATCTTTTGTATTTGATTCTAAATCTAGAGTAAAAGAAAAAGGATGCTAGCTTGCAAGAAGGGGAGCTTATTGGGACATTGCTTGAGGAAGAAGACTTCATTATTTGGGGTTTTTCTTGGAGATTGGCTCTCTATAGGTAATCCCTATAAATCACCTCAGAATTTTGATTTAATTTCGTAGATGCATCTATCTAGGTGTCCCCTAGCTGTAGAAAATGTTTGGTGGAAATTTGTGTTGATTTGGTGTCGTATCAGTGTAGGCTTATAGGTTTTAATGAAATGCCTCAATGGCAATTTTATTGCTGTTTTTGAAATCTTTTTGAACAAAATTATAGAGCTACATGTGCTATTGGATTTCGTACAAGACTGAGCCGATCATTGTCTTCGTGTCATACCGAATGAAGGACTAGATACGCCGTACAGACAATGCGAGCGGTGCCCTGCTACCCGACACTGATTTTGGATATGACACGCCACGTGGTTGCCTGATACTTGGCTGGTAGGTCGGGACAGTGACTGACAGGTCACTCCTAAGCCATGTATGGCCACGAAATATCGGACACGTTCTCACGTACGCACACGTTTTGCACTAGCATTATTCAGTCGATTTCCTTCGACTGATATGTGTGCCGTGTCACACACAGACACGTTTTAGACCCAAATTAGGGTGTCAACCCTCTATTCCTATCCCTAGCGAACACGTAGATACGAGCACGAGGTGTCACGTGTCGTGTGTCATGTGCATGAACTCGTGTCCCCGTCGCACGATGCAGTGCTGTGCTGTTTGTATCTGGGCATGCTTAAGTTGTTCTGGATACTTTGTGTCCACTTGTGTGGACACAAAACCCCCTCTGACACACGAACACATGTGCCTAGCCTCTGTACACACATTGGTTTAAGTTTTATTTGATATTCGATTGAATTTGGGTTCTTGGTTGGACGGAACCTGAGAATTAGTTTCATTTACTGATAACATGAGTTTGTGATTCGAAAATTTATGATTCAATGTTAAGTTCATTTATGTTATCATAACTGGGATCAAATGATTCATGCTTAGGTTTGTATTTAGGGTTTTCATTTTGAATTTGGGTTTGATTTCGAAAGAACTGTGAATTCACTAATATTTGATAACTGAATAGGGATAATGACTTTGGGGTTGCATTGTAAATGTTTACTGATTTCTTAATGTGCTAACAGAGATCCTACTTTTAAACTGAGTTTAACTGTATGTGTGTAAACTGTGTCAATTTAATTAATGGTAAGTTTCGATTTGCATTAAGGATGGCTGTTGGTTTACTGATACTTGAAGTATCAGGTTTGATGCTCTGAAATTTAGAATTGGTGTATATTCAAGTGACTTCAACACACCCACACACTATACATGTATGCCACTACACAAAACATGAGAAGTGTTCCCTGCCAACCAGATTTCACCTGTAACCTGAGAACAATAATCACTCACACACACATCCTATCACTCATTTACCTGAGAACACACACACCCTAATCACTGATACACTAATAACCTGTACACATACACACACCACACAGTTATGCCTACACACACACCCTTTAACTTGCAGTCCACACACACACCATATCACTATCCACTATAATGTTGACACACACTCACCCCTATTTATATATATACCTTGTTTGTGCCTTGCTTGTGTATTAGGCACTAGCCTATATGAATGCCTACATATATATATTGTATAGGTATATATATACAAAGTTGTATTTGTGTGTGTGATAACTTGTTTGGGCTTTGATTGTGTTTGAGTGCTAGCCTAGGCTTGGTTAGGCTTAGTGAGACTTGCTTGGACTAGGGTTGACCTAGTTTGGCTAGTGAAGTTGACTAGAGTTGACCAAGAGTTGACTTTAGTCTAGAATGACATATAATTCATATAGAATGCATTGTAAAGTTTAATATTATCATTCTGGATATGTTGTGCCCTGTATTGATCTAAATAGGACTCATCTACTCTGTCTTGACATATATACTCATCCGATACTCAGGATATCAGGCGAGTACATTCTCTGACTGTTTCATACTTGATAGGATTTATATTTATGCTGTAGATTACTTTACTTGATGATGTCACGTTGTTAACACGGATATATTGTATTTCTCTTGGCGACTTTCATATCTATCTATCTTATCGTATTTTCTACCTTAGCTATGATTGAGTTGTATATTTCTATATTATCCTCTATTCGGAGCGTATATATTGTACAATTACCTTATAATTGTTAGATGTATGTGACCTAGGACAATGTTCTACCGTCGACACTGTGGCGTAGGCTGGACGTACCAACTTCTCATGCTCCTACACTAGGTGCGGGTCGTGACATGAGCTAAGGACTGCAAGGTGGTGGAAAGGATTTTAAGGCCATCTTCTAAGTTGTTCACGCGTCGTACGAGATTTGGAGCTGAAGGGTCTACTTCTTCTTCGTCACCAACCCCTGCCATGTGTACATGCATGACGTGGGTTGAAGTGGAGGGATCGATGGATGCCTCACTCTCAGCCTCGCTTTCTTGTGAAAAGGTTGGCCTAGGAGCTTCTTCTTCTAATGCCTCAAACTGGCCACCCCAGCTACATTGGTGTAAGTTCCATGATGGATACCCTCATCCTCGAACGAGGGGTTGTCTTGGATAGTCGGGGTTTGATCACCCCAAGCTTGTGTCGTTGCTGGAGTCTTCTTTCTTAACCGAGTATTCTGGAATACCCCGGCTGGCGAGACTATTGCTTTGTATTTCGATCGGCTCTTCGATGGACCAGCCGAGGCCGAGGAGTTAGTGGTGTTCGTTTTTTTCCCGAATGCATGGGAGTTGGAGACGACATGGCACGAGACGACCAGAGGTTTTGTCTCGTCATCAATTGGCACTGTCTTTCTAAGATAATGTCAGATGGGTGCAGCTGATTGCATTTGCTGGAATATAGACTATCTTGATGGTGCAAACAATGTCTTGCAACAACAGCAGTTGATGGTGACCGTAGCATAAGTGTACCCTACGGGGGGAGCATTGTGCATAGAAGTCATCTCTCCTGACCTACGTTTGTGAGTAATCACATTGTAAAACCAGTAAATTTCTACTATTTTTTTAAAATAAATTTGGTACTAATTTTTTTTATTTTGTATTGTACGTCGTACGAGAAATTTTGTTTTTCGTAATTGCTCGACGAGTGCGAATATGTGTGAGCGTACATATTTTTAGAAAAATAATTTTTCTATTTTTATAGTTTCAAAATAATATATGTAATAATTATTTTAGCTATCATACCAACATTTCCAAGTCTATTATTTTATTTATTTATAAAAAGTCTTTCGTTTATAATAGTTATTAATAATAAATAATATTCTTTGTGCATACATATATATTTCATAAATAATTTATTAGTTTATTTTTAAATAATAATGTAATTTTTGAAATTATTATTAGTATTTTAGAAAATATATTTTGAAATTATTGTGGAAATTTAAATCTTTGATTATATTTTATGGATCTGATTTAAATAGTTTAAATTAAAGATAGAATTTATATTGAGTTTAGATTATCTAGATTTAAATTGGAATTGAATTTAAATATAGATTTGATTTTATTGATTTAAATTTAACAATTGAATTATCTAATTGGGTTTAAATAAATTCTAGTCCTTATCCTAATGGGATTCCCACCTCCTATAAAAAGAGAGGTACTTGCCCTCTTTTACTATTGAATTCTCCACAATTAATCTTCCACAAATTTCTACCACAAAAGTGAGTACATCATGTCCATGTCCTGTCCGTGCCCCATCCACTACTTATCATCCTTTACATATACATATGTCTCTTTCCGTCCGACACACCCGGACATCCAAATCCGTGTCGTGCAGGACACAACCCCGACACGATACATCACCAATTCCTAAACCTATCTCTAGTTTGCCCTGCCTCCTGGCTTTGCTCGTGCCACCACCTCTGCCCTCATCACTTTTCGGTCCCACGCTAGCCTACCGTCCGACTCCGTTCCCTGCGACCGTACCACTAGCCAGCCACCACCAGAACCTCGATCGCCACCAATATCGACTCCTCCATCATCCAACACCCCGTCGAAGCCAGCCCATCTTCTCCAAACACAGCCACTCTCCATCGTCACCAAAAAAGGGCTTCCGCTGACCGCTATAGAACCCCTCATCAACCCAGCCATTATCGGCAGTCACTGCGGCACCACCGCCACCTCCTAGACTCAGTCCTACCCGAGTCATCAACACCCCCAATCACCACCGCCACCGTCATCGCGGCCATCCCGGCCGCTGTCACCACCACCGCCATCTCATCGACACCACCAGCAAAATTTAGCCAAACTCCCCAACCTCCACTCCGGCCAAACCCCCGCCGAAACCCCGGCCAACCCACCGAACAACCACCACCATCGCCAATAAGAGAAGAAAAATAAACCATAAACCTAAACTCACCTCCGCTTGCCGCCAGTGCCCTCCACCGCGAGTCGCGTCTGGCCACCGCACCCGTTGCATGCGTCCGCCTCCTCCGTGCGGTCGCCCGACGAAACTCCTGATCGCCATGGCCATCGCCACCCGGATCTGCCGGCCTCCGCACAGACCGGCGCCGCCCACCACCGGAAACCCTTCTTCCCTTTCTCCGATCCTCCGACGCGCGGGCCCGCCGAGCTCCCAGCAGTACACCGTACGAGCAGCGCTCCACCATCACTCGTGCGTGCTTCCTCCACCGCCGGAGCGAAAAAGTTTCGTCGGACCAACGATCCTCTCGCCTCTGCTCTCGTCCCTCTCTCCTTCTTAAAACTTTGTAGACGAATTCTCCCTCTCTGGCCTTTCTTTCGCCCGGCTCTCTCTTTCCTCTCCAAATAAATGAGAAGAGACTGGAGTTTTCAGTAAAAAAAGAAGGACATATTTCTTGACTTTCAGTAAAAATCACATATGAAGACAGTGGAGTTTCGGGTTCTGCATTAATTTTTATTTTTATTTTTATTTTTATTTCTTTTTTGTTTTTTTCTTTTATTTTTTTATATAACAGTACTATATAATAATAGAATTTTATTTTATATAATAATTACTAAGTATTCTTAATTATTATCATAATTATTGTCGATATTTTTATATTCATTACTGTTTTAAAACAACATATAAATTTCAAAAATATATATATATTATATGTTGGGTATTGACTTATTTTATATTGTTATACTAGGTATAAGTTGTTAGTAGCCTTAGTATTGTCATCACGTTTATCCTATCTTTATTATGGTTATTTTCTACTATAATAATGGTTATTAAAATATTTGTAGGTAAATTATATATTTTCTAAAAAGGTTATATCATGAGGCTTGGCCTACACCTATATTATAAAATATAATAATTTTCTAGATTATTCAGTATTTAGTTAAAAGTATTTTTGACCCATAAAGGGGAGTTTCCAATTTATGAAATAATTTACTAGTCTTTTCAAATATTTATTATTACTATTATTTTTTACTAATAAGATATAGTTTTTTTTTTTACCTAGAAATACTATTTGGACAAACTGGAGTTTTGCCTAAAAATGGTTTTATTATTTTTAAGTATTTATCTAAAAACTATTTTTAAGCAAATAAGAAATATTTTTATGTATTTTTATATATTATTTATCCAATTTTTTCTTGATTATCCTCTTGTCCATAACTAATCCCATTATTCTTATTCCCTCGCCAATTCTAAACTACCTTATGTCCACCTTAACCAATTTGACCCTACTGGACCAAAAGGAACTGTCCCTGCCACCATCAGAGGTCACCTTGTGTAGTTGTTATACCGAAGTCGCAGTTCGTGCCACCTTGATCATTGCAGTACACCAGACGTCCTACCAGACAAGACACATTGCCATTTGCTGTTTATTTATTTTAGCTCATATTTCATGCATTATTCATTATTTTTTTATGCAAAATAAACTCTGATACATGGCATAACCTGTTAGAACTTATTGTTCAGTTATATTTCCTTTTATGTATTATTTTTCTTACACATTAAACCTAGATTTAAGGGACCACCTTTGTGTGTTGCATTCATTGTCCTTGACACGTTGTACCACGAATTTGTGTGTCGTATGTAGAACACGGACATGCGTGACTGGCTGGCCACCGGTACGTATAAGCCATGCGATAGGAATAACCGCTAGTAGAGGTTGCATTCTTAGTTTGACTTAGCGGTTATAAATGTTTCTGTTGTAGAAACAACATAGTAGGCATTGGATGGAGAGGACAATTCCTTAGCGTATGGGCTTCGATGCACTTTCCCTTTTGTAATCCGTGAGCTCGACTGGAGACATGGATAAGATTACCCATGATTACTGACGACCACTGACGTTCTGCAGAACGTTATGCTCTTATTGATTGGGCCTCTGGTGCCCCAAGGGGGGACTTTGCCGATCCTATTTAGCCAGGGCCCATGCGTAGGAAGGATTGTTCTTAACTACATTTCACTTAGAACGGTTAGGCACCTTTATCCATTAGGTATGAGTACTTTTGGTTTGGCTACTTGTATCTGACCGTGGCTTGGAACAACAACTTGTCGTGGATTAGTTCGTCACATCATATCCTTGTTTGGTTGTAGGTGTGACTTACTACTCCGATGAGAACGTATTGAACCTTGTTGGGGTCCGGATACCATATTGGATGCATAGTATGGAAAGATATGTCACCGTGAATTATTTTACCATCTCTTGTCCTTGTTTGGTTGGGGGGATGGTAAGCTAGTTCAATAGGTGTGTATTGGACCATGTTATAATTCAATTGACTTATTTATTTGAGTAATATTTATTTAGTTTATATGGCATGATATTATGTGTCTTATTACGTCCCTCTGAGGACCTGGTTATCTCGCCAGGTGTGTGCTCTTGTCTTTCGCAGGTGTTCTAGCCGTGGCCATGATTATCTCTATTTTTTCGAAGATGATTGCACTTTGATCGTCTTCGCTTCGCTCGCCAAAATCTTTCTTTTGTTATGTATTTCTATTCTTAGTTGGTAGTGGATTTGTCTCAGCCCAACATATTGTATCAAGACTATTCATTATCATTATATGTATTTTTTATTTATTTATTTTGTGTGGATGAGATTAGTTATGGTTCTACTGTATTTTACAAGTTATGTATATTTATTATACGGCTGGTATGTCTACGTTCCTAGTCCTATGTATTTTGGGACTGGGGTATTACACGTTTTTGTGGTGGCCCATGCAGGTCAAGATAATTTGTTTGGTTACTTTGCCGTACCAAGCAAGCCTGCGTATAGGATTAGAATCTAGGATCTCATCCACATACTTGACCCCTATCCTAGATTTTATCTACCGTTTGACTCATCGATTGCATCTTGCTTGATTCCTTCTATCATAATTCTTATCTTCCCTTCGCACATGCTAGAGGTTAGGAAGGTGACCCTATTAATTAGACATGTTTAATTGTCCCACACACCATTAGTTTAATTCTTTTAAGTTGGGTAGAATGCCTTGTGACCTAGCAATCCCAATATCCTTATGACCTATATTCACAAGTTTACTTAGATTCTAGAATTTAGAGGACCCTAACCCATCTAGTCAACCAAGGACTTGGACAAGGAGACTGTAGGACGACTGTATGGAGACCAACACAGGATATGACTTAGAATCGTAAGGAGTTTAAACTAATTCTGCTTTCTTTCAATCTTAATCTCATGTGCCTATGTTTTTTTTACTATCTGGACTAATGATGCTAATGTAGTCTAGTTTTTGCAAGCTTATTCCTTTATCGTGCTTGTTCATGACATATGTAATTTGGGTCGCACCACTAACATATTATCTAATCAGAACCGGTGTGTGATGGTCTGATCAACCGAGTGCACTTTGGTTCACTTTTGTCTATCGTTCTACGTGGATGGTGACATAGCTAAACTTGCCCTCTAGAGTCCCATCCGCGACTGCCTTGACAACTCCTTTTGAATTATTCGGTCGCCTTTGAACCACGTATTCGTATTCGATAACGCCTCATTCGAACTCTATATTGCTTTCGCCTTCACCTATTTTAGAAGGACGAAGGCGTTGTGCTAGAACTTCCTCTAGCCTTCCTATCGATTAGGACCATTACCACTTAAGTTGCTATACCTCGTCCTAAACTACTTGTTCTTTTCTTCGGTCCTATATTTACTATCACAACCTCCTAATCACTTAAATTAGGGGTGAATCTAATCGTTCTCCTAATCGTGCCATCAACATACTCCCAAGAAACCATATCTTAAAGGTCTCTAATTTATTCTCTCATGATACCATACAAATTCCTTATTGTAGGTTATCTTGATTAAACTTTAACCTTTGATCATTTCATTCTTGCATTAATTAGCCATATCCACGATTATTTTCGTATTTATCTAAATCACGAGTTCCTAATGCATCTTTTGTTGAACATTGTGAATCGATTTTTCCTTATCACTACCCCATTGTACCTTCTCACCCCCTACTAATTTTTAATTTCGAGGACGAAATTCTTTTAAGTTGGGTAGGATGTAAAATCCTTAAATTTCTACTATTTCTTTAAATAAATTTGATACTGATTTTTTTTAATTTTGTATTGTACGTCGCATGGTTGTATTGTACGTCGCGCGTGAAATTTCGTTTTTCGTAATTGCTCGACGAGTGCGAATATGTGCGAGCGTACATATTTTTAGAAAAATATTTTTTATATTTTTATAGTTTCAAATTAATATATGTAATAATTATTTTAGCTATCATACCAACATTTCCAAGTCCATTATTTTATTTATTTATAAAAAGTCTTTCGTTTATAACAGTTATTAATAATAAATAATATTCTTTGTGCATACATATATATTTCATAAATATTTTATTAGTTTATTTTTAAATAATAATATAATTTTTGAAATTATTATTATTAGTATTTTAGAAAATATATTTTGAAATTATTGTGGCAATTTAAATCTTTGATTAGATTTTATGAATTTTATTTAAATAGTTTAAATTAAAGATATAATTTATATTAAGTTTAGATTATCTAGATTTAAATTGGAATTGAATTTAAATTTAGATTTAATTTTATTGATTTAAATTTAATAATTGAATTATCTAATTGGGTTAAATAAATCATAGTCCTTATCCTAATGGGATTCCCACCTCCTATAAAAGGAGAGGTACTTGCCCTCTTTTACTATTGAATTCTCCACAATTAATCTTCCACAAATTTCTACCACAAAAGTGAGTGCATCGTGTCCATGTCTGTGCCCCATCCACTACTTATCGTCCTTTACATATACATATGTCTCTTCCCGTCCGACACACCCGGACATCCAAATCCGTGTCGTACAAGACACAACCCCGACACGATACATCACCAATTCCTAAACCTATCCCTAGTTTGCCCTCCCTCCTGGCTCTGCTCGCGCCACCACCACTTCCCTCATCACTTCCCGGTCCCACGCCAGCCTACCGTCCGACTCCGTTCCTTGCGACCGCACCACTAGCCCAGCCACCACCAGTACCTCGACCGACCACCAATGTCGACTTCCCCATCATCCAACACCCTGCCGAAGCTAGCCCGTCTTCTCCAAACACAGCTGCTCTCCATCACCACCAACAACAGGGCTCCCGCTGACCGCCATAGAACCCCTCATCAATCCAGCCATTATCGACAGTCACCGCGGCACCATCGCCACCTCCTAGACCCAATCCCACCCGAGTCATCAACACCCCTAATCACCACCGCCACCGTCACCGCGGCCATCCCGGCCGCTGTCACCACCACCGCCATCTCATCGACACCACCAGCAAAATTTAGCCAAACTCTCCAACCTCCACTCCGGCCAAACCCCCGCCGAAACCTCGGCTAACCCACCGAACAACCACCACCATCGCCAAGAAGAGAAGAAAAATAAACCCTAAACCTAAACGCACCTTCCGCTCGCCGCCGGCTCCTTCCACCGCGAGTTACGCCTGGCCGCCGCACACGCTACGTAAGTCCGCCTCCTCCGCGTGGTCGCCCGGCAAAACTCCTGACCGCCGTGGCCATCGCCGCCCGGATCTGGCGCCGGCCTCCGCACAGACCGGCGCTGTCCACCACCGGAAACCCTTCTTCCCTTTCTCCGATCCTCCGCCGTGCGGGCCCGTCGAGCTCCCAGCCGTGCACCGTACGAGCCGCACTCCACCACCGCTCGCGCGTGCTTCCTCTGCCGTCGGAGCGGTAAAGTTTTGCCGGACAATCGATCCTCTCGCCTTTGCTCTCGTCCCTCTCTCCTTCTTAAAATTTTGTAGACGAATTCCCCCCTCTGGCCTTTCTTTCTGCCGGCTCTCTCTTTCCTCTCTAAATAAATGAGAAGAGACTGGAGTTTTCAGTAAAAAAAAAAGAAGGACTTCTTTCTTGACTTTTAGTAAAAATCACATGTGAAGAGGACAGTGGACTTTCGAGTTCTGCATTAATTTTTATTTTTATTTTTTATTTTTATTTCTTTTTTATTTCTTTTTATTTCTTTTTTTTATTTTTTTATATAATAGTACTATATAATAATAGAATTTTATTTTATATAATAATTACTAAGTATTCTTAATTATTATCATAATTATTGTTGATATTTTTATATTCATTACTGTTTTAAAACAATATATAAATTTTAAATATATATATATTATATGTTGGGTATTGACTTATTTTATATTGTTATACGAGGTATAAGTTGTTAGTAGCCTTAGTATTGTCATCACGTTTATCCTATCTTTATTATGGTTATTTTCTACTATAATAATGGTTATTAAAATATTTGTAGGTAAATTATATATTTTCTAAAAAGGTTATATCATGAGGCTAGGCCTACACCTATATTATAAAATATAATAATTTTCTAGATTATTCAGTATTTAGTTAAAATTATTTTTGGCACATAAAGGGGAGTTCGTAATTTATGTAATACTTTACTAGTCTTTTCAAATATTTATTATTACTATTATTTTTACTAATAAGATATAGTATTTTTTTACCTAGAAATCCTATTTGGACAAACTGGAGTTTTGCCTAAAAAAGGTTTTATTATTTTTTAAGCATTTATCTAAAAACTATTTTTAAGCTAATAAGAAATATTTTCAAGTATTATAAATTTTTTATATATTATTTATCCAATTTTTCCTTGATTATCCTCTTGTCCATAACTAATCCCATTATTCTTATTCCCTCGCAAATTCTAAACTGCCTTATGTCCATCCTAACAAATTTGACCCTTCTGGACCCAATGGAACTGTCCGTGCCACTATCAGAGGTTGTCTTGTATAGTTGTTACATCGAAGTCGCAGTTCGTTCCACCTTGATCATTACAGTATACCAGGCGTCCTACCAGGCAAGACACCTTGCTATTTGCTGTTTATTTATTTTAGCTCATATTTCATTCATTATTCATTATTTTCTTTATACAAAATAAGCTGTGATACATGACATAACCTGTTAGAACTTACTGTTCAGTTATATTTCCTGCTATGTATTATTTTTCTTACACATTAGACCAAAATTTAAGGGACCACCTTTGTGTGTTGCATTCATTGGCCTTGACACATTGTACCACGAAGTTGTGTGTCACATGTAGAATACGGACATGCGTGACTGGCTGGCCATCGGTACGTATAAGCCGTGCGATAGGAATAACCGCTAATAGATGTTGCATGTTTAGTTTGACTTAGCGGTTATAGAGGTTTCGGTTGTGGATACAACATAGTAGGCATCGGACGGGGAGGACAATTCCTTAGCGTATGGGCTTCGATGTACTTTCCTTTTGTAACCCATGAGCTCCGCCGGAGACGCGGGTAAGATTACCCATGATTACTGACGGCCACTGACGTTCTACGGAATATTATGCTCTTATTGATTGGGCCTCTGGTACCCCAAGGGGGGACTATGCCGATCCTATTTAGCCAGGGCCCATGCGTAGGAAGGATTGTTCTTAACTATATTTCACTTAGAACGGTTAGGCACCTTTATCCGTTAGGTATGAGTACTTTTGGTTTGGGTACTTGCTATCTGACCGTAGCTTGGAACAATAACTTGTCGCAGATTAGTTCGTCAAATCTTGTCCTTGTTTGGTTGTAGATGTGACTTACTACTTCGATGAGAAGGTATTGAACCTTGTTGGGGTTCGAATAGCCATATTGGATTCATATCATGGAAGGATACGTCACTGTGAATTAGTTTACCATCTCCTGTCCTTGTTTGGTTGGGGGGATTATAAGCTAGTTGAATAGGTGTGTATTGGACCATGTTATAATTCAATTAACTTATTTATTTGAGCAATATTTATTCATTTTATATGGCATGATATTATTGTCTTGTTACGTCCCCCTGACGACCTGGTTATCTCGTCAGGTGTGTGCTCTTGTCTTTCGCAGGTGTTCTAGCCATGTTAATGATCATCTCTATTTTTTCGAGGATGATTGCACTTTGATCGTCTTCGCTTCGCTCGCCAAATCTTTCTTTTGTTATGTATTTCTATTCTTAGTTGCTAGTGGATTTGTCTCCATCCAACACATTGTATCACGACTATTCATTATCATTATATGATATCTTTTATTCATTTATTTTTGTGTGGATGAGATTAGTTATGGTTCTACTGCATTTTACAGCTTACGTATATTTATTATACGGCTGGCATGTCTACATTTCTAGTCCTACATATTTTGGTACTGGGGCGTTATACACATTACAGCAGATCATGCAAGGAGAGTTTCACATTCGTACCACATCCCAGTGCATGAAATGCACCCAGATCGTTGGTGGAAGAGCAACATATATTGCGAATCGAGCCTACTTCATGCACACAGCCTATGTGGACGCATGGGTTTAGAGTCGCAAGATTTGTCCCCACCCAGTTTGGTTCCATGTGTAGGAGAAGCGCCCAAGTGGAACGGAGACTTCAAGAGTTGACTCGTTATGGTGCCGAAGCGCCCGAGTCAACTCTGTATAGCTTAACATCAGCTACGCACATAACTTTCAGTATACATTTCTAGTTTGCTAGTGGTGTAGCACGTTGGTGGCGCATAGCCCGTGCTGCCTCAGAGTTCTTTGTATTAGCCCATTACAGCGCATAGTACTCAGAATCTAATTTTATATTGCCATGACAACGAGTGATTCTGTCAAAGATAGAAGTTTTCCCCTGCACGTCAGAGCTCATGTACGGGAGAACGGCTGCGCCCTAGTTCAGTCGGCAGCATCTTCTTCGACTGGAAAAGAATAAGGTTGGGAGTTGCAGTCAGCACTGCAGCCTCTCCGACAGATGCACTACACCAGTAGCAACGTTTTGCTTGCTGAAAACAACAGAAGGAAGGATTGGCTGCACCGAATTTAGCTCCTTCAGGGGTAGCACTAGGCGCATCGCCTTTGCGCACCCAGACTTTCCAGGTCTTCTTCGGCTTTGACAACCACTTCAAAGGCCTCGTGCTGCCTTGAGAGATAAACTCCTCGTGCTCTTGTTGATCGAAGCATACCACAACAAATTATGGTAGGAATCGAGCTTGTTATCGTCAAACTGCATCACAACTTTCTCGTTGGAAGAGAAGGCGGTCCCCAGCAGAGTAGTCAGCTTGTTTGTCATTAAAAAGTATTGGATGGACTTTATATATAATCACAAATAGAACAGAGTATAATATAGGATCTCGTTGGGATCCTAGAGGTACACTTTTGTTTTATCTTGGAACCATAGCGATGGAGAGGTGATTATTTACTCCGTTGACGATCTGACGACCATTTCGGACTCTCAGAAGGTCTGAGTTGCTCTGGAAAGGGTAGTGACTTGAAGATGATTGAAACTCTTGCAAGCGCTCTGGATGCTGAAGTGGTTAAAAAAGTTGAAGAACTGACTTTGTTGGGCGTATGGACGATGCGCCGGGGAGCAGGAACTGAATCTGTTTAAACTGCACTGTTCTTGGTAGTTGTTGAGATTTGGTTGTTGCTGAAATCCAGGGTAGGTTTTCACCCGTTCGTAGGCAGAACAAAGTTAATGACACGTGGCGTGTGTTTATTGCTCAAAGATCTTGGAATTTGGTGCAGGATGATTTGCTTGGATGCGCCTATGATCTGGCACATAAGGAGACTTGTCATCTGAATTTTAGGGGGCAAAAGCAAGTCTGGGTGCATGGCCGTAGAGGTAAATATAAAATTCGAGCACATAGTTGTTTGAGGCACATGTGAGTGATCAGTCGTCCATGTGGCAGAGCACAGCCGTAACCGGCAAAGGGTGATGATTGCATCTCTTCGCCTTCTACAAAAGCTATTAATTGTTCAGACTTTGAGACGTATGCTACTGACTCAGTCATGTAGCATTAAATGATTGATGGGGGATAAAATTTGGTGGGCACATCATATGTGAGGCACATGCCCCTTAAGACACATCTGTCTGGAGAACGCATCAGTCTCTGGGCGGATCTCCTTTGGTCAGCACATTTGAGTGCTTCGAGGCAAAAAATTTGATGACTTTTGACTTAGCTGAGTTTGAGGTGGCAGATTCATCATCATTAATGCAAGTTCACTACACCGACTTTGGAGAAATTGCCACTTAGCATATGGGTGTGATTTGCCCTAGCCTACAAATAGCAGTGTGTGAAGAGAGTTTGCTTATTTTCATTTCATCCAGACTTCTCATTGAGATGAACTCGACCGATCCTCCTCCTTGGCAAGATGTTGCACTGCGAGTTGTGGATCTCATCGTTCAAAGAAACTTTAATTTTGACGACAATCTCCTTCCGAAGACTGAGATGCGCAGGGAGAGTATAGACACAATAGTTTATGTTCCAGCCACTTGTCGATAGTATTCTTCTACGAGATGGGGTTGCGTGCCTGTTTCATCCAAAGATCGAGGTCGTCGTGCCCCGACTTTCGTTATGCTGGATAAGCTACCGGGTTTGGATTGATTCCCAACCCGTGTTCTGCTCAATAAATGCTTCATTAGCCAAAGCACTCGTGCGTTTGACGAGAAAGTGATTCACTCTGATAAGGAAAGGTGATGCGCATAAACTGAGACGCCAAGTGATATGCCTAGTTGTAGAGTTTAGACTAGGCTTCTTTGTAATAGACCTTTATGGTAACAAGAGTTAGCAATTTAATAGATTTTTATATGAAATAAAAACCTAATTTTCATGTGCCTTTTATCCTTGTTGTCTCCTGAATGATATGCAGACATTCTGTTTTGAGTTCAGTGCATGATTGTTTTGGGCACATAGAAATTTTGCTCATCTGATGCGCCTGAAATTCCATACTTCTACAGAGGGCTCAACTCAAAGTGGACACATTATCCAAGTAGATGACCAAGGCCAACATAGTGCAAGAAGGAAATTCTAAAAGGAAGCTAGAAGGCTCCCTACCAAAAGAAGAAAGTCGTTCACTATCTGAAGGTGAAGTCGGCTTCGTTCAAGTCCAAGTCCAAAGAACCTAGGACTTGTTTCAACTGTGGCTAGAAAGGTCACTGGAGGAGATACTCCATGGAAAAACCAAAATAAAAAGAGCAAGGTGAGGCTAACTTTGTAGCTATGATTGCGCAGGTTAACTCGACTGGTGTTGACATGGACTGATGGATAGACACTGGGACATCTTGTCATGTTTTCTCAATGAATGAGTGGTTCACCACCTGCCAACCTGTTTCTGAGAAGGTTATGGTGGCAAACTAGACATGAGCTAAAGTTCTTGTGATCGAGACGGTTTTACTAAAAATGACCTTGGGGAAGTCGCTGATGTTTCAGAAGGTGAAGCACGTACATGCTATAGCCAAGAACCTGGTCTCAAGAAGTCTGCTCCGCAACGCAGGCTTGAGGATGGACATTAACGTTGGTCAGGTCATTATGTCATATAAAGGAACATACTTCAGAAAGACCTATTGTACCGAAGGGATGTTCAAACATCAACTTGTAACTCCAATAGAGATAATTAATGCAGTCTCTTCTTCTGGTTATCCTCTTGAGTGATAGGCATAATAGACTAGGACATGTTCATTGTAAAAGAATAAAGAAGATGTCTAGTCTAGGGCGTATCTCCAAATGTGGGGGTAAGGAGTTGGAGATATGTTAGGTCTATGCGCAGACAAAGGTCACTAGAAAACCATTTAAGCGGGTAAACCGAAGTACAGATCTTCTAGAGTTGGTACACTCAGATATCAGTGGCTTCAAACATTTCACCACAAAGGCCAGTATGAAGTATTTTATTACTTTCATCGGTGAATTATTAAAGTACGTATTCGTTTATCTACTCAAGTCTAAAGATGAAGCATTTGAGAAGTTTAAGGACTTCAAGGCTGATGCCGAACGTCAAATCGAACAACAACTCAATAGACTCAGAAGTGATCGAACTGGAGGGTATAGGTCTCATCAATTTGCATCGTTCTACAGAGAACATAGAATTGTCAACAAGATAACTGCTCCGTACTTCCCTCAATCAAATGGTGTTGCAGAAAGGAAGAACAGAACGTTAACATAGATAATGAACTCAATGTTGTTGACTACTGTAGAAGAATGAAAAAGCACAGACATATCAAAAGTGAAGGTAGTGTTCTCGCTAAACAAAACTTCAAAAATGTGCAGGTACCCGAAAGCGTAGGTACCCGAAAGCGCAGACAGAAGATCAGAAACTACAGTTCATAAAGAGTTCTTTATTAAATCATACCTACAAGGATCTATTACAGATTCATCATGATTACAAGAAAAGAGCTTCTTTATTTATTCATACCTACAAAGATCTATTACAGATTCATCATGAAAGGAACTAAAGCACCTAGAGATTTACATAAGGATTAATCTTTACAGGTGCCATACAAGGGGGTTAATCTTCACAGACGTGCAACGCTATCTGAGTGAGCCACTTCCTAAAGCAGCTCTTGACCCAAGCAAGAACTCAGCCCACAGCATATGCGATGGCACCGCCATTGAGCAGGGCAAGAGCACAACCTGTTGCTCTTCGGATTAGGCAATCAATCCAAATCTAAAAACTTGGATCTCGAAGACCTCCAAGATGTTATTCAGGTTCGAACTCCTCACGTTGAACATACAAGTGCATATCGGAACCCAGTAGCCATTATTCTACAAAGACGTAGCTTCTTTGAACGAAGGGACCAACAACCAACAGTCGACTCATGCAAGGACATTGGCTGTTCGAAGCTAAGTTGGGATTGAGCATTACGGTAGGAATGTTAAGAGACAGAAGACACAACCCTTCAGAAAAGCTTCCCTTTATATAGGGTGAGTATGATCCAACCTACATGCCACGTGGCCGTCGGTCAAAGGCCACCCGAATTAATAGATGAACTTGAAACTCAGCATAATGAAACTCATTTAATAGGTTCATTTTGACTGAATCCTAGGCCACTAACCTCTTAGAATTTTCCAAAATGATGACGGTAGTTAAAAAAGAGGATGACCGACGCGTCCATCAAAAAAGCAGTCATTAATTGCTCTTAAAAGACTTAGGACAGATACTAGCTCCTTCAACTCAGAAGGGCAGACAACCCATAGCGCCCTTGCGTTACCCCAAAAGCACAGTGGGTTCAAAACCAAGTCTACTCGTCGCCCAAAAGCGCAGTGGCTCCTTTAATTTCAAGACCGAGTCTACTCGTCGCCCAAAAGCTCAGTAGCTCTTTTGTCTTCAAAACCGAGTCTACTCGTCACCCAAAAGCGCAGAGGCTCCTTTCATGTCAAGACCAAGTCTAAGTCTGCTCGTCTCCCGAAAGCACAGTGACTTCGTCGCCTCAAGCACAAGTCCACTGCTCGCTCTTAAGCACGGTGACTCCGTTGCCCAAAGCACAAGTCTACTCGTTGTCCTAAAGCACAATGACTTCGTTGCCTGAAGCCCAAGTCCACTTGGCGCCCTAAAAGTGCAGTGACTCCATCGCTCGAAGCACAATCGCCTCATCGCTCTAAAAGCGCAGTGACTCTGTCGCCTGAAGTATAGTCTACTCTTAGCCCAGAAGTGTAATGACATAGAAGCTTCGCCAGAAGCGAAGGTGGCATGGTTCCACGGGTATCTTTTTAGATAATACCCGAATTGGTTTGTTTAAACTACTACTCTTAAGATATAACGAAGGTCGATTCTATTGATAAGAGCCTTATCCTGTCGGTTTGTTTAAACCACAGATAAGGATGAACTTTCTTCCCATAAATGAGGGCCATATCCAATCGGTTTGTTTAAACCCATGGCCCCCTAAGATAAGACAAAATCCAACCTCAGAGATAAGAACAAAATCTGCTTTGGTTCATCCGATCAACAAAAAACACACGCCATGTGTCATTTATTCAGTTGTTGATAACTCTTCCAAAGATTTTGATAAAAAAAGAATTCCAACGTCTGCCACGTGTCAGCTCAGCAGTATTCCATACCGTGTAACCTCGAGATTCTCTTATACATCTACGTGCAGCGTTCCTGCGCAATCCTTATGCACATCGCATATGTGCTCCCCTATAAATAGAAGGACTTTTCCTTCGATAAAGAGGCTTCGAAATCTTCAACATTGATACCTTCTTGATTGGCAATCCTAGAGTTTCAATCACTAGCACCAGAAAGCCAAAGCAAGTTCAACTCATCGTCAGATCGTCAACGGAGTAAAGGAGCCGCTGTAGTGCTCGATCTCCACCGTAACACTTTTCCAGAAATTTTGTACTTAGATATCATGTTTAGGAATCGATGTACTCTTTTTACGTTTAATATAAAAAATGTTCGTATAATCTTTTGTCATGGCAAACAACTGCGGGTTTCAAATTTCTTTTGGAGTGAAGCAGTGCTTACGGCTACGTTAATATTGAACAGAGTGCCGCATACAACTTTGGAAGTTACTCCTCATGAACTCTGTTTCAAGGTCAGACCCAACTTGAATGTCATTTGAGTGTGGGGGGCTGGCGTATATGAAGCTTTCGGGTTTGTAGATTCAAAAGCTGGGAACAAGGACTACGAAGACTATATTCCTAGGTTCTGCTAGTAAGAGTGATGCTAGGAGTTTCCTTGATATTGAGTCAAATCATATCATTGAATCTTGTAATACAGAATTCTTTGAAGATAATTTTTAAGGCACAAAAATATTGTTTCGCAGATGTTCCGGAGAACAGTGTGAGTGAACAGGAGGCTCAAGTTTATTACAAAGATGTAGTCCAAGAAGTTATTATTACAGAAACAACTGTTGAACTAGAACTCGCAGAACTATTATCTAAGCAAGTGAGGAGACAGAAGGACTTCGGAGAGAATTTTGTTACCTATTATGTGGAAGCAGATCTGCTTACCTATAATGAGGCGATGAAGACCAGAGATGCTGTCTTCTGGAATCAGGCTATTGATAATTAGTATGATTCGATAACATCCAACAACACATGGGTGTTGGTCGATCTGCCTGAAAGAGAAAAACCAATCTGATGTAAATGGATCTACAAGAAGAAAATAAAGATCGATGGAACTGTTGACAAGTTCAAGGCAAGATTAGTTGCCAAAGGGTTTTCTCAGAAGCAAGGATCGATTATTTTGACACATATGCTCCAGTAGCACGGATGATGACCATTAAGATATTAATTGCTCTGAGCACAATTCATAAGCTTGTAATTCATCAGATGGATGTTAAGATCGCTTTCCTGAATGATGAATTAACCGAAGAGATATGCATGCAACAACCAGAAGGATTCATCGTCAAAGGCCTTGAAGACAAAGTCTGCAAGTTGGTGAAATCTCTGTATGGTCTGAAACAAGCTCCAAAGATGTGGCATGAGAAGTTTGATAAAGTCATAAGATCAAACGGCTACAATGTCAGCGAAATAGACAAGTGTGTGTATAGAAAGTTCATTGACGGGAGAGGAGTCGTCATTTGTCTGTACATGGATGACAAGCTGATCTTGGGTACAGATCTAGCAAGTGTCACCGAGATAAAGAAGTTTCTCTCGTCTAAGTTCGGCATAAAGGACTTAGGGGAAGCTGATGTTATCTTGGGGATAAAGATCATCCAGACGAAAATTAGAGTAGCATTATTACAGTCTCGTTATATTGAGAAGATGCTTACATGCTATGGGTATCATGATTATTCTGGGATCGGTACGCTATATAGGTGTGACAAGAAGCTGAAGACAAATCCAAGAGAAAGCGTCAGACAGTTGGAGTATTCAAGCGTCATCGGGAGTTTGATGTATGCGACTACTGCCACAAGGCCTGAGATAGCTTTTCCCGTGGGAATGCTGAGTCGGTTCACTAGCAATCCAGGAGTGGAGCACTAAAAAGCTGTAAAAAGGGTTATAAGATACATCAAGAGGACTCAGAAGTATGCACTACATTACTGCAGAGATCCATCAAATCTTCTGAAAGATTTGATCAATTGTATCTTTTACTGTGGAGTGCATGAACCTACAAAACTACCCGCACCTAAAGCTCACATCAGTCCATAACCCTCTCCCTTCCTATCTTTATAAATACCTGACAATATAGGGCCGGCCACCCCAACAAACCCTAAAATAGCGACCCCTCACGCACGATGGCCATATGAATTAAATTATCCATAGGCCTACCTAATCATGCCATATTCTCAAGCCTAATTCTACAAAAAAGGGCTCCTATACCTATTACAATTTGCGTCCCTTACTCTATAAGTTCTTCTTCCCATAAAATTTCCAATTTTATCTCTTCGTTACCTATATTATGAGATGAACGAAATCCTTCCATACCAATTCATTCCAGTTATATTCGACTAATACATTTCCTGCTAACGTATTGAAGCATGACTAATACATTTCATACTATATTAAG
The DNA here is from genome assembly GCA_029216955.1 of Iris pallida. NCBI lineage: Eukaryota > Viridiplantae > Streptophyta > Magnoliopsida > Asparagales > Iridaceae > Iris > Iris pallida. The sequence continues at coordinate 18,174,946 of JANAVB010034418.1, forward strand.
GGAGTTGCAGTAGCACTGCGCTTCTCCGACAGATGCACTACACCAGTAGCAACGTTTTGCTTGCTGAGAACAACAGAAGGAAGGATTGGCTGCACCGATTTAGCTCCTTCAGGGGTAGCACTAGGCGCATCGCCTTTGCGCACCCAGACTTTGTGGGTCTTCTTCGGCCTTGACAACCACTTCGAAGGACTCGCGCTGCCTTGAGAGATAAACTCCTCGTACGCTTGCTGATCGAAGCGTACCACAAGCGTATTGTGGGAGGACCCGAGCTTGTTATCATCAAACTGCGTCACAACTTTCTCGTTGGAAGAGAAAGTGGTCCCCTGCAGAGTAGCCAGCTTGTTTGCCACTAAAAAGTATAGGATGGACTTTATATATAATCACAAATAGAACAGAGTACAATGTAGGATCTCGTTGGGATCCTAGGGGTACACTTTTGTTTTTATCTTGGAACCACGGCGATGGAGAGGTTATTATTTACTCTGTTGACGATTTGACGACCATCTCGGACTCTTGAAAGGTCTGAGTTGCTCTGGAACGGGTAGTGACTTAAAGAGGATTGAAACTCTTGCAAGTGCTCTGGATGCTGAAGTGGTTAAAAAAGTTGAAGAACTGAAGAGGTTGAATGAAGGAATATCCTTCTATTTATTGGAAGCAAAATGTTCTGCTTTTGTGCGCATATGCGATGCGTGCATAGTCGTTTTGCACGTAAGGACGCCAAGTGTCTGACTTTTTTGGGCGCATGGACGATACGCCGGGGAGCAGGAACTGAATCTCTTTGAACTGCACTATTGGGCTTCGGTGGAGCTGACACGTGACAGTTGTTGAGATTTGGTTGTTGCTGAAATCCTGGGTGGTTTGCACCCGTTCGTAGGCAGAACAAATTTAATGACACGTGGCGTGTGTTTATTGCCCAAAGATCTTGGATTTGGTGCAGGATGATTTGCTTGGATGCACCTATGATCTGGCACATAAGGAGTCTTGTTATCTGAATTTTAGGGGGCCAAAAGCAAGTCTGGGCTCATGGCCATAGAGGCACATGAAAAATTCGAGCGCATAGTTGTTTGAGGGACATGTGAATGATCAGTCAGCCATGTGGCAGAGCACAGCCGTAACCGGCAAAGGGTGATGATTGCATCTCTTTATCTTCTGCAAAAGCTATTAATTGTTCAGACTTCGAGACGTGTGCTACTGATGCAGCTATATAGCATTAAATGCTTGATTGGTGGTGAGATTTGGTGGGTGCATCATATATGAGGTGCATGCCCCTTAAGGCGCATCTGTCTGGAGAACTCATCAGTCTCTGGGCAGATCTCCTTTGGTCAACACATTTGCGTGCTTCGAGGCCAAAAATTTGATGACTTTTGACTTGGCTGAGTTTGAGGTGGCAAATTCATCATCATTTATGCAAGTTCACTACACCGACTTCGAAGAAATTGCCATTTAGCATATGGGTTTGATTTGCCCTAGCCAGTAAATAGCAGTGTGTGAAGAGAGTTTGCCTATTTTTATTTCATCCAGACTTCTCATTGAGATGAACTCGACCGATCCTCCTCCTTGGCAAGATGTTGCACTGTGTGTTGTGTATCTCATCATTCAAAGAAACTTTAATTTTGATGACAAACTCCTTCAGAAGACTGAGATGCGCAGGGAGAGTATAAACACAATAGTTTATGTTCCAGCCCCTTGTCGGCAGTATTCTTCTACGAGATGTGGTTGGGTGCCTGTTGCATCCAAAGATCGAGGTCGTCGAGCCCCGACTTTCGTTATTATGGAAATTCCACCGGGTTTGGATTGATTTCCAACCAGCGTTCTTCTCAATAAATGTTTCATTAGCCGAAGCACTTGTGCGTTTGACGAGAAAGTGATTCACTCTGATGAGGAAAGGTGATGCGCATGAACTGAGATGCCATAGTGATATGCCTAGTTGTAGAGTTTAGACTAGGCTTCTTTGTAATAAACCTTTATGGTAGCAAGAGTTAGCAATTTAATAGATTTTTATATGAAATAAAAACCTAACCTTTATGTGCCTTTTATCCTTGTTGTCTCCTGAATGATACGCAGACATTCTGTTTTGAGTTCAGTGCATGATTGTTTTGGGCACATAGAAATTCTGCTCATCTAATGCGCCTGAAATTCCATGCTTCTACAGAGGGCTCAACTCAAAGTGGACACATTATCCAAGTAGATGACCAAGGCTAATATAGTGTAATTTGGAAATTCTAAAAGGAAGCAGAAGGCTTCCTACCAAAAGAAGAAAGATGTTCACTATCTGAAGGTGAAGTCGGCTTAGTTCAAATCCAAGTCCAAAGAACCTAGGACTTGTTTCAACTGAAGATCACTGGAGGAGGTACTCTAAGGAAAAACCAAAACAAAAGAGCAAGGTGAGGCTAACTTTGTTGCTATGATTGCACAGGTTGACTCTACTGGTGTTGACATGGACTGATGGATAGACACTGGACTGATGGATAGACACTGGGACATCTTGTCATGTTTTCTCGATGAAGGAGTGGTTCACCACTTGCCAACCTATTTCTGAAAAGGTTATGGTGGAAAACCAGACATGAGCTAAAGTTCTTGTGATCGAGACGGTTTTACTAAAAATGACCTTAGGGAAGTCGCTGACGTTTCAGAAGGTGAAGCACGTACCTGCTATTGCCAAGAACCTGGTCTCAGGAAGTCTGCTCTGCAACGCAGGCTTGAGGATGGACATTAACGTTGGTCAAGTCATTATGTCATATAAAGGAACATACTTCGGAAAGGCCTTTTGTACCGAAGGGATGTGCAAACGTCAACTTATAACTTCAATAGAGATAATTAATGCAATTTCTTCTTCTGGTTAACCTCTTGAGTGATGGCATAATAGATTAGGACATGTTCATTGTAAAAGAATAAACAAGATGTCTAGTCTAGGGCGTATCTCCAAATGTGGGGGTAAGTAGTTGGAGATGTGTTAGGTCTGTGCGTAGACAAAGGTCACTAGAAAACCGTTTAAGCGGGTAAACCAAAGTACAGATCTTCTAGAGTTGGTACACTCAGATATCAGTGGCTTCAAACGTTTCACCACAAAGGCCAGGATGAAGTATTTTATTACTTTCATCGGTGAATTCTCAAAGTACGTGTTCATTTATCTGCTCAAGTCTAAAAATGAAACATTTGAGATGTTTAAGGACTTCAAGGCTGATGCTGAACGTCAAATCGAACAACAACTCAAGAGACTCAGAAGTGATCGAACTAGAGGGTATAGGTCTCATGAATTCGTATCGTTCTACAGAGAACATAGAATTGTCAATGAGATAACTGCTTCGTACTTCCCTCAATCAAATGGTGTTGCAGAAATGAAGAACAGAACGTTAACAGAGATAATGAACTCAATGTTGTTGACTACTGTAGAATTGACTACTGTAGAAGTATAAAAAAGCACAGACATATCAAAAGTGCAGGTAGTGTTCTCGCTAAACAAAACTTCAAAAATGTGCAGGTACCCGAAAGCGCAAACAGAAGATCAGAAACTACAGTTTATAAATAGTTCTTTATTAAATCATACCTATAAGGATCTAATACAGATTCATCATGATTACAAGAAAAGAGCTTCTTTATTTATTCATACCTACAAGGATCTATTACAGATTCATCATGTAAAGAACTAAAGCACCTAGAGATCTACATGAGGATTAATCTTCACAGGTGCCATACAAGGGGGTTAATCTTCACAGACGTGCAGCGCTGTCAGAGCGAGCTACTTCCAAAAGCAGCTATTGACCCAGGCAAGAACTCAGCCCAAAGCATATGCAGTACCACCACCATTGAGCAGGACAGAGCACAACCTATTGCTCTTCGGATTGGCAATCAATCCAAATTTGAAAGCTTGGATCTCGAAGACCTCCAAGATGTTGTTCAGGTTCGAACTCCTCACGTTGAACATACAAGTGCATATCGGAACCCAGTTGCCGTTCTTCTACAAAGATGTAGCTTCTTTGAACGAAGGGACCCACAACCAACAGTCGACTCATGCAAGGACAATAGTCGTTCGAAGCTAAGTCGGGATTGAACATGACGGTGGGAATGTTAAGAGACAGAAGACACAGACCTTCAGAAAAGCTTCCTTTTATATAGAGTGAGTATGATCCAACCTACATGTCACGTGGCCGTCGGTCCAAGGCCACCCGAATTAATGGATGAACCTGAAACTCAGCATAATGAACCTCATTTAATAGGTTCATTTTGACTGAATCCTAGGCCACTAACATCTTAGAATTTTCCAAAATAACGACGGTAGTTAAAGAAGAGGATGATCGACTCGTCTATCAAAAGAGCAGTCATTAATTGCTCATAAAAGACTTAGACTGATACTAGCTCCTACAACTCAGAAGGGCAAATAACCCATAGCGCCCTGGCGTTAACCCAAAAGTGTAGTGGGTTCAAAACCAAGTCTACTCGTCGCCCAAAAGTGCAGTGGCTCCTTTGATTTCAAGACCGAGTCTATTCGTCGCCCAAAAGCTCAGTGGCTCTTTTGTCTTCAAAATCGAGTCTACTTGTCACCCAAAAGCGCAGAGGCTCCTTTCATGTCAAGACCAAGTCTAAGTCTACTCGTCTCCCTAAAGCAAAGTGACTTCGTCGTCTCAAGCACAAGTACACTGCTCGCTCTTAAGCATGGTGACTCCGTTGCCCAAAGCATAAGTCTACTCGTTGTCCTAAAGCATAATGACTTCGTCGCCTGAAGCACAAGTCAACTTGGCGCCCTAAAAGTGCAGTAACTCCGTCGCTCGAAGCACAATCGCCTCGTCCCTCTAAAAGCGTAGTGACTCCGTCGCCTGAAGTATAGTCTACTCTTAGCCCAGAAGCGTAATGACATAGAAGCTTCGCCAGAAGCGCAGGTGGCAAGGTTCCATGGGTATCTTTTCAAATAGTACCCGAATTGGTTTATTTAAACCACTACTCTTAAGATATAACGGAGGTTAATTCTGTTGATAAGAGCCTTATCCTGTTGGTTTGTTTAAACCACAAATAAGGATGAACTTTCTTCTCATAAACGAGGGCCATTTCCAATCGGTTTGTTTAAACCCATGGCCCCCTAAGATAAGACAAAATCTAGCCTCAGAGATAGGAACAAAATTTGCTTAGGTTCATCCGATCAATAAAAAACACACGCCATGTGTCATTTACTCAGTTGTTGATAACTCTTCCAAAGATTTTGATAAAAAAGAATCCCAGCAGTAGTCCACACCGTGCAACCTCGAGATTCTCTCATATCTCTATGTGCAGTGTTTCTGCACAATCCTTATGCACATCGCATATGTGCTTTCCTATAAATAGAAGGACTTTTCCTTCGATAAAGAGGCTTCAAAATCTTTAACTTCGATACCTTCTTGATTGGCAACCCTAGAGTTTCAATCACTAGCACCGGAAAGGCAAAGCAAGTTCAACTCGTCGTCACATCGTCAACGGAGTAAAGGAGCCGCTGTAATGCTCGATCTCTACCGTAACACTTTTACAGAAATTTTGTACTTAGATATCATGTTTAGGAATCGATTATACTCTTTTTATGTTTAATATAAAAAAAATGTCGCATAAACTTTTGTCATGGCAAACAACTGCGGGTTCCAAATTGGTTCTAGAGTGAAGCAATGCTTACGGCTACGTTCATATTGAACAGAGTGCCGCATGCAACTTCGGAAGTTACTCCTCATGAACTCTGGTTCAAGGTCAAACCCAACTTGAATGTCTTTTGAGTGTGGGGGGTCTGGCATATATGAAGCTTTCGGATTTGTAGATTCAGAAGCTGGGAACATGTACTACGAAGACTATATTCCTGGGTTCTGTTAGTTAGAGTGATGCTCGAAGTTTTCTTGATATTTAGTTAAATCATATTACTAAATCTCGTGATACAGAATTCTTTGAAGATAAATTTGTAAGGCACAAGAATAATGTTTTGCAGATGTTTCAGAGAACAGTGTGAGTGAAGAAGAGGCTCAAGTTTATTATAAAGATGTAGTCCAAGAAGTTATTGTTATAGAAACAACTGTTGAACTAGAACGTGCAGAACCATTATCTAAGCGAGTGAGGAGACAGAAGGACTTCGGAGAGGATTTTGTTACCTATTATGTGGAAGCAGATCTGTTTACCTATGATGAGGCGATGAAGACCAGAGATGCTATCTTCTGGAAGGAGGCTATTGATAATGAGTATGACTCGATAACCTCCAACAACACATGGGTGTTGGTCGATCTGCCTGAAAGAGAAAAACCAATCTGATGTAAATGGATCTATAAGAAGAAGATGAAGATCGATGGAACTGTTGACAACTTCAAGGCAAGATTAGTTGCCAATGGGTTTTCTCATAAGCAGGGATCGATTATTTTGACACATATGCTCCAGTAGCACGGATGATGACCATTATGATATTGATTTCTCTGAGCACAATTCACAAGATGGTAATTCATCAGATGGATGTTGAGACCGCTTTCCTGAATGATGAATTAACCGAAGAGATATGCATGCAACAGCCAGAAGGATTCATCGTCAAAGGCCTTGAAGACAAAGTCTGCAAGTTGGTAAAATCTTTGTATAGTGTGAAACAAGCTCCCAAGATATGGCATGAGAAGTTTGATAAAGTCATAAGATCAAACGGCTACAGTGTCAGCGAGATAGACATGAGTGTGTATACAAAGTTCATTAACGGAAGAGGAGTTGTCATTTGTCTGTACATGGATGACAAACTGATCTTGGGTACAGATCTAGCAAGTGTCACCAAGACAAAGAAGTTTCTCTCGTCTAAGTTCAGCATGAAGGACTTAGAAGAAGCTGATATTATCTTGGGGATAAAGATTATCCAGACGAAAATAAGAGTAGCATTATTACAGTCTCATTATATTGAGAAGATGCTTACATGCTATGTGTATCATGATCATTCAGGGATCGGTACGCTATATAGGTGTGACAAGATGCTGAAGACAAATCCAAAGGAAAGCGTCATATAGTTGGAGTATTCAAGCGTATGCGACTACTGCCACAAGGCCTGAGATAGCTTTTCCCGTACATAGGGATGCTGAGTCGGTTCACTAGCAATCCAGGTGTGGAGCACTGAAAAGCTATAAAGAGGGTTATAAGATACATCAAGAGGACTCAGAAGTATGCACTACACTACTGCAGAGATCCATCAAAATTTGATCAATCGTATCTTTTACTGTGGAGTGCGTGAACCTATCAAACTACCCGCACCTGAAGCTCACATCAGCCCATAACCCTCTCCCTACCTATCTTTATAAATACCTGACAATATAGGGCTGACCACCACAACAAACCCTAAAATAGCGACCCCTCACGCACGCTGGCCATATGAATTAAATTATCCATAGGCCTACCTAATTATGCCATATTCTCAAGCCTAATTCTACAAAAAAAAGGGCTCCTACACCTATTATAATTTGCCTCCCTTACTCTACAAGTTCTTCCCATAAATTTTTTAGTTTTATCTCTTTGTTACCTATATTATGAGATGAACGAAATCCTTCCATACCAATTCATTCCAGTTATATTCGACTAATACATTTCCTACTAACATATTGAAGCATGGCCGATATAGAAGAAAAGTCAAATTGATAACAGTTCCCCTTTTATTAAACTAGAACACATGATGATACCTAGGCTACTTTAGAGTCTGTGACTACAGATAAAAGTGCCTAAAATTCTCATTTCTCTTCTTAGAAGTAGTATAACTGCGACTTTCGCAACCAACTAATTTTTATAAGTTGGGTAGAGCCTTGAAGTGTAACCTATCTCTTAGAATGTGACGTCAAATTAGGATTAAATTCGTAATCGACTTCCCATCTTTTTAGAATTAAGGTATAGCTTGACGTACTTAACTTTCCTTTCGTATATAATCTTTGTCTTCTTTTATATCATGTTTTAGTTTAATTTTGAAGACTGATGGATAATAACTTTAACCACCAGTAGAGTTTTTTTTGGTAAGTTGGGTAGCATTATAAGAAGTTAGTTATTACTAGGAGTAGTCGCAAAGATTTTAGATCACATGGTGTATATTTAGACTGAGCCAATCTAATTTCTTTGTTCGTGTGTCTACATAGCATCATATGCCATACTTGGGAGCGCAAGGAGGACATAACAACTGTAAACCCCCTAAATTTTTATCTATTTATTTTATTTTTAAAATATTTGTTATTCCTTTTTTTACACAATTTAGATTATTATATAATTATTAAATAGCCTGTATTTAAATTATGTTTTTTTATAAATTTTAAAAGTACCAAGTGAATTGCTATACTATATATATTACAGTTATCTTGTAAAATAAGTATACCTATATAATTATTAATTTGTTTAGGAAGAATTTTGATTTGTAGATTATATATATATATATATATATATATATATATATATATATATATATATATATATATATTTCCACAAGAAAAGCTTTATTGATGAATCAAGCGCAAAATACCGAAGCCTATACAAGTAACCGCGCCGGACGCTGAACAAAAGCCAAACGAAAGCAAAAGGAGGGGCCCGCCCTGAAAGGGCCTAGACCAAGGCTAGAGAAAAGCCTGCCAAAAGTGCTCCAAGGAGTGGGAGCAGCGGTTCCTGGATTTAAGGATTTGTCGATGGATTTCTCTGACCAGCTGAGGAGGGGAGAATTGGTGCCCTTCATACCTGTGTTTGTTCTTATTCTTCCAGAGAACCGAAATGCCGGCGGCCGCGACGATCTGATGACGGTAGGTATCTCTCCAATGCGCAAGGAGATCGTTGAAGCCCCCAGGAGGAAGTCTCCTCTGACAACGGTTGTAGAGATCTCGTTAGACCATATTAGCGAGCTCGTCGGAGAGCAGGATAAGCTCCATAATTTTTGGGTGATGTGAAGTACAGCAGTGGTATTTGGATGCTAGACTAAAACCGATTGTGGTGAGCGAATCGTCGGTCGGTAGCTTTCCATGCTGCGCTCGCCAGATCAGGAAGGACCATTTGATGGGGTTGCAGGATTGCCAAAATGGCACGATCAGGGGGTCAGGTGTGCCTCCCCTGCCCACCTCCCATCTGGCAGATGCCATCGAGAACGATCCTCCGTCGGTAGGGGACTACGTAAGCTGGTCGGGAGAGTCGTCTATCCGGATATCCGCAACTTCGATCCTGGATGCCGCCTCCGGTCCTAGCCACTCTTGAATCTGATCGCGGTGCCATCCGTAGGTCGGGTCCCAGAAGTCTCAAATCTGGCAGCGCTGGAGGGCATTAGAGGAGAGATAGAATATTCCATCATCGATCCACCATTCAAAACAGGGGGAGGAGTCCCCATAGCCGAGACGCAAGCGGATGTAGGGTTCTGCGAGTAGACGCTCGTGGAGAATACGGCACCACGATGCTAAGGATCAGCTGTTTGCGACGGCCGTGATGGGGTGTGAATGGGAGAAATATCTAGCTTTCATGAATCTCGACCAGAGGGAGCAGTGCGTTCTGAGCTTCCACCACAGCTTCATAGAGCAGGCATCCACGATGTGCATCAATTTAAAAAAGCCGAGACCCCCCTCATCGGTTGGTTTGGCCATTGAATCCCAGCTGGCCTAGTGGTGCCTATCCCGGCTATTGGTGTGGCCCAGAAGAAGCTGGCGAAGCGGGCCTCCAAGGAAGAGAGGACCTTCAATGGTGGGGAGCAGACTGCCAGAGTGTAGATAGGGATAGAGGATAGCACGTGCTTGATGAGAATCATTTTCTCGCCGTGGAATAAGGTCATATTGTGCCAACCTACCTTCTATCTTCTTCATAACCTTGCTAACCAATCCGCAAAAAATCCCCGAATTGGACCTGCCGTAAACCAGAGGACATCCCAGGTAGGTAAACGGCGGGAAAGCGGTGGATAAGGAGGTGAGGTTGGCGAGGGCTGCCGAATGACCTCTATCAGCTTTGTGGTGAGTGTATATGACGCTTTTGTCCCGATTGATCCGTTGTTCGGAGCATCTGGTGTATTTCTCTAGGGTGTTGCAGACCACTTGCACTGCTCCGATATCTCCGGTGGAGAAGATGAGCACATCGTCGGCATAGGCCAGATGGGTAATGATGGGACAACCAGTGGTGGTATAGATGTGGAGGAAGTTGGAGGTGTTGACCATGCAGTTGAGGTTCCTACTGAGTGCCTCGGTGGCAATGATGAAGATGGTGGAGGATAGGGGATCTTCTTGTCTAACACAATGACTAGCCTTGAAGAAGCCGTCAGTTTGGCCATTGATGACGGTGGAAAACCAAGAGTTGCTTATGGCTCTGTAAATGATGTCCGTCCAAGTTTCTGAAAACCCGAAAGCTTTGAGAACCCAGATCATGAATTGCCAGTCGAGCTGGTCGTAGGCTTTCTCTATGTCAAGCTTTATGGCTATGTTCCCTCTCCTCGTCGGAAATTTTAAGCAAGTGACCATCTCCTAGGCAAGAAGGATGTTATCGGTTATGTTCTGCCCTTGAACGAAACTGCTTTGTTCTTCAGAGATAATTCTGGGTAGGATGTGTGACATTCTGGTAGAGATGATCTTGGAGACAATTTTGTTCGCGAAGTTGCAGAGGCTGATCGGGCAAAAGTCTTTAAATGTCTCTGGATTATTATTTTTGGGGATGAGGATGAGGTTAGCCCGAGATATAGATTTGGGGAGATGGGCGCCTTGAAAATAAGTCGTAATGACTTTGGTCATGTCGGTGTGGAGGATGTTCCAACACGAGCGGAAGAAGGTCCCTGTGAACCCATCCAAACCCGGGGCGCTGTGCTCGTCGATGGCCCATACTGCAGACTTGACTTCCTCCATAGATGGGAGGGCTAACAGTTGCTCATTGTCTTGCTCGTTGATGAGGGTCGGGATCTTGGCCAGTAGGCTGTCGTCATTAACTACTCTATTTTTTGGAGAAGAGTGGAGTAGTAGGTGGCGGCGACCATCTGGATGCTTCGTTGATCTTTGAGGAGGTTGCCGGGCTCGTCAGTAATTTGGTGGACGGATAATGGGTGTCTGGGGCCCCTAACTCAGGCATGGAAAAAAGTAGAGTTTCTGTCCCCCTCTGTGTCCCAGGTCTGCCTGGCTTTTTGTTTCTCAAATTTTGTTTCAACTTTCAGGCGGGATTTGAGGATAGCTCTGGAGAGGTTGAGCGAGGCGCGAGCCTCTGCGGAGCCGTCGGTGGTGAACCGAATCTTTGTGCGAGTCATGTCGTCTTCAGCAGCTTTGATTTCTTAGAAAATGTTGCCGAATGCACGTCTACTCCAGGATGAAAGGGCTATCCTGGTGGCCTTCAGCTTTACTGCCAATCAGATCATAGGGTCCGGGTTGTTCATCGAGCACCAGGATTCAGCATCAATGTTTAAGAATCGAGGGTGATGTCTCCAGAATTCGAGAAATCCAAAAGTTTTTTTAATGGGGTTGGGATTGTTGCTGGTCTCAACGACGAGGAAATAGTGGTCGGATTCTGTGGAGTTAAGGTAGGAGAGGTTGGATCTGAGGTTCATGTCTGACCATTTGCTCTCAACGATGGCACGACTAAGACGAGAATATTGGCACTGGTGGCCCTCCTGCATGTTGTACCAGATGAAGGAGTTGCCGGAGAAGGGCAGAGTAAGCAAATTGGCCTGGAACATGAAGGAATTGAAGTCATTCATTGTCGGACGGTGGGGGGAGCGGCCACCCGATTTCTTCTCGGGGGTCACGATGGTGTTGAAATCTCCGATGCATAGCCAGGGGAGGTTGATGAAGGAGCTGCAGATATCTAAGAGGGTGGACCAGAGCAGCCTCCGCTCAATATAGTCGCAGCTTCTATGAACTACGGAGATCAGCGATCGGAAGGAAAGGGATGGATCTTCTACCCAGCATGAGAGATTCTGCTCTTGGTCTAGAATGGTACCGATGAGGCAGTTGTCGGAGAGGAGGATCCAGATGTCATGGCAACCAGCTATGGCGTTCGGGAAGCCAAGCTGGAGTTGGATAGATTTTAGTTACCTGGAAAGGGTTTTGGGTTCTATGATGACTAATATGTCGATCCGGTAGGATTTGGTGAGGGTGTTCAATCTCTGCAGTGTGGGTTTATTGGCAAGCCCCCTGGCATTCCATGTAAGGATGTTAACCATCGGCTAGAATGGGGTTGGGGGTGGGGTTGTTTTTGATGGAAGACCTGGTGATCATAGCCGGAGGCTCTTGCACCCGTTTCTTCTTCCTCTTGGTCATGGAGTCTTTGGGGACTATAAAGAATATTACAAGGGGTTCTGCCGACAGCACATGAAGGTTCTGTGTGACAACGCTAGTAACATCCTCAACTGAGTTAATGAGTTCTATCTCCATTTCTGCAAGAGCGCTGAGGGGGTTGTCAGGGTTGAAAAATCTTGCCTCCTGGGCATGTCTCATCCTGGCCTCATAATCAGGCCCTAGATAATGAGCCTCTGCCGCCGGGAGGAGGTTGGAGGGAGGATCGACAGAAGACCCGGAGGGCTTTTGATTGGCAGAACCGATCTTGACATTGACGTCGCTTAGGGGTTGATCTGAGGAAGAGGAGATCTTGTTGGCGGGGTAGAAGGACATGGTTATAATGGAGTAGGAGATGGCGGTTGGTCGCCCAGCCTCAGGAGATGAGGCGTTCAGTACTGTTAGAGCCTGCTATAGTGTCAACGCCAACCGATTCTGCTCCTCGTCTACCATGATAGTGGAGGTCTATCCTCCGACGTCGAGAAGGGAGGTGGAAGGGGGAGGGGTAGCCTGATCGTCCGACGCCTGAGATGCGCTAAGAATCTGAAACCTGTTGAGAAGGGAGATGCTCGGTTGCTGGCTTCGGGGCGATGAACTCCAAGACTTGGAGGGAGCGCGGGGACTGGAGGAGCTGTCGCTCTCAGGGAAGTGGGAGTGAGAGTTAGGGGGAGGAAGGATGGGTCCAGCGGGGGGGGGGATTAAGGGCGTTCTAGTAGTCGGGGCCTTTCTGAAAGCTGTCTTCTTGAGCTCCGGATGGGCCTTAAAGAAATGCTTCAGAAGGTGGCCCCGAATCTGATAGTGATTACAGAAGTTGATGTTGTTATCGAATTCCAAGTTCTGGGTGTGGGAACGTCCCCTAGCTCGAGCTGAAGAACAGTCGGTGGGGCAGAGGATAAATTAACCTCTACACAAATCCTGGCGTAGTTGCCTTTAGACAAATTTCGGGTGAAGAACAGTCGATGGCCACCAAACTTCCAAATGAGCTCGCGATCCTCTTGATTGCTGCCGGGGCGAAGCAGACTAGCGAAAGATTCGGCAAGATGACCCAAGTCGAGATAATTGTCGAGTCGGCGTTGGGGGTGAAGCTGGGGGTCTATTTGGCGATCTTCACGCTGTAAGGTCTGATGGTGGGGGAACCCTTGGCCCAAACTAGTAAAAAGTCTGAATCGGAGGAGAGATAGAGGAAGAGGTGCTTCGGGTCAAAAGGGGCAAACTTGAAGGCAGAAGAGAGACCCTACCCAGCAAGGGCTTTTCTGACCGAGGAAAGCTTGGGGCATCTAGATTAGAATTTCAGAACTAAGGTCCTCGAGAAGATGGAGGAAAGGAAAGTGATCTCTTCAGAAGAAAATGGGATGCTGATGGGGAGTCCTTCGGAGAGGGTGGAACTCGATCTCGGGGAGGTCGATATCCGGACCCTGTAGGGGCCTCAAAGAGGCGCGGTCAGGTCTGAGGATTTCAGCGAAGGATGGAGAGGGACTGGGAGAGGGAAGATGGGAGGAAAGCAGCAGATCTGGCGCCCAGAGTGGAGGGGGGTCCTCATGGCCGGGGATGGGGATCGTAGGACCCTGCGGGTGGAGACGGAGGGAACTGAGGATCCGTAGGTGGATCTCCAACGATGAGTGAAGCGGGGGGTGGGGTGGAGGTAGCCCAACCGACGAAGTTCAGTCTCGGAGCCACAAGGGGGGCGAGAGGCACCGGAGGGGCGCATGGCTACTACCAGAACCGGCAATGGGGGGCGCATGAGGGCCCGGGACAAGAGGGAGTGGAGGGGCATAAGCAAGGGCCATAGAGCCTGGAAGAGGGAGGCTGCACTCCGGCGAGGGGGCACATGACCGGTGGCAGGGGGCCTCGACACGGAGGGGGGAGGGGCAAGGGATACCGGGACTCGGGCGCATATGTCCGGATCAGGGGCCCATAGGCTCGGAGGCGAGGAACAGGGACCACAAGCGGCGAGTCCGGATCCGATGAAAAGCTCGAGGGCGCATAGGCCGAATCCTGGAGAAGGGAAGCATACGGTCCCGCGGCGGAGGGGGGCGCATATGCCGACACCCTGGGGGCGGGCGTATATGCTCCAAGTATGGAGACGGGCGCATGACTCCCCAGTAGGGGGATGGGCGGGAAACTCTAATTTGGCAAATTCAAATTAGAGCTCGAAAGACGAGATGGCTCGCCATACGAGGCATGGGACGACGAGGGTGGGGGGCAACGGGAGGCTCCGCCGGAGCGGTGGGCCACCGAAGAGGGGGCTCGAGGAGAACAGGGGACTGCATCGCTCTGCCGTTGACTCGCGGGGCAGCCGCCCGACCAGGATGTGTTCCTGCCTGGGCGAGGGCGGCCGACCGGCTAGGGGGAACGCGCATCCTCCAAGGGGATGGAGCAACGCCGGAGGTGGAACGGCCCACCAAGGTTAGCTGCGCCTGGGTCCAGGCGGCTGGTCGAGGGAGACGACCCGCCGAAGGACCAGGCCCGCCGAAAGGGGAGGGGACGGGGGGTGTGGGAGATACGGAGAGGCGCAACGACCTCGTTCGCGGTGCCAACGGAGGGCGACATGTTGGGCGGCAACGAATGGCCAGAGGGGGGAGGGACGGGAGCGTGTGGGGAAGGGGCGGACCGCGGTGGAGGCCAGGAAGGGAATGGAGGAGAGCAGGTGGGAGGAGGGGAGCTAACATTGGGTTATATATATATATATATAATTTACAGATATATAAGTTATATGTGCCTACATAAAGGCTATACTATATAAAAAAATCATGTATATTATTAGAGTAGTAAATTTATTATTACATGTATATAAGTATATAATTTAGGTATATGGGATATGAGATGAACTCGCGAGATATTAAAACCAATATCTCGCGAGCTCAAGGATGCACAAATCTTCTGATTCCTCCAGTCCAGTTTGGAACCGTCGATCCAAGGTCTACACAGCCAAAGCTTCATGGAAGATTGAATTAAATTAAATCAGATTCTCCTAACAGATTTTATCTAATACAAATCAATTCAAGCCTATACTTGATTTAAAAAAATGGAATTTAAACCCAACCATGTATTCGATGTTCAAGAAAAGCAAACGAGAAATTTCTTCGATACCAACCCTAAGTCGTAGCGGCCCCGATCCCATGGCGAGCCACCTCGACTGCACCGTGCGCTTCGACCGACCACCGGCCGGGCTGCCGCAGCAGCACCGCATGAGGTAATCGACACGAACAGTAATAGCAGCAGGTGCAACAACAGTAACATAGGCACGAGGTACCCATCTTCTTCGCCTTGTTCTTCGCGTATATTTAACGAATTTCGATTTCGTAAAATCCTATAGATAGCCCATATACCATTTAGGAACCCTACCAAATATTTTAGATTGAACTAATTCTGATTCGATGAGAGATCGAAATGAAATCAGGACAAAACTTGATTTCTTCAAAATATAGGACATCAAGAAAACTGCCCAGTGCGCTATTTTGGATGGTGAATTGTAGCCTATCCATCGAAAGATTCAAAAATCTATTTGAATGGATTTATAGACAACCTATAGGTGATTGAAACCCCTATTTTGGTTTTGGTTTACGTTTACTAAATCCTTGTAAAAAACAATTTTGAAATTTAAGAAAAACTTGTTTTCATAAACTAGAAATTTAGAAAAATTTCCCGATACAGCATGCGCCCCAATAAATCAGGCAACGTGGTCACAACCCATGAGCATGCGCCCCAATAAATCAGGCAACGTGGTCAAAAGTATTAGTCACAAAGAAGAAATTTATTTCTCGTAACAAAAACTTAAGTAATTTAAAAAAGATAAATAAACAAAATATCCTAATTTTCATACAATTATGACATTAATATTTAAATTGTAATCGGATTTGACCATACCAAAAATATTCATGTCAAATAATACAATCCTAATTCGGTTGTAACATGTTTTGCCAATAAAAAAAACAATTCCATCAAATATCACAAGTCCTAACCAGATTTGAATCAATATACTATCCTACTTTTTTATGGCTCTTTATTGTAAACAAAAGTTAAATAAATAAAATCTTTGATGGTTCTTTACTATCAAAATCAGAATTGTTTTTTATAGTCAATCAACCGGCTTTATTAAATTAAAAATCTTTGATGGTTCTTAACTATCCTATATATGGATACTAAAGAATACATAAATACAATATGCACTACCCCCTAACCGAGACCTAGCAATTCCCTCTCCCCTTTTCTTCTCCAGGTACGAAATTTTTTCTGCCAATTTTCCCTCCCCCATTTTCGCTTAAAACCCAACAATCAATATATTCCCCCATCTTTTTTCACCAAAGGGGCATCTCAAAAACTCTCTCCTCCTACAATTGAAGAAGAGGTATGGATTCTCCCTCAATTCTATAATTTTTTTCTATCCTTGAATTATATTGAACCCTAGAATTCTTATCCGGGGATACGAAAAACTGTGCTCGGCTTAGGGAGGTTATGGCACTCGATATGTCGAATTTAGGGAACTCTTGAAGAAGAGGTGTGTTGACGAGAAGGCAGTAGTTAAGAAGGCATCGCTTCTTCTGATTACTAAATCAATGGCACTGATCGGAGGGCCTATTGACGAGGTGGTGCTCAAGACTATGGGGTCCGCTTGCTCCAATTTGCTCGTGAGCATCAGGAAAGCTGCTCTGGTGGCTGTATCAGAGGTAATGCTTGATTGGTTCTATGGTTTGTAGGGGATTACATGAGTATAATACTGTATTTTTTTGGGACAATTTGACTAACAATTACGAATAGTAGAAAATGTGAACATAAAGATTGTTATTCTAAATATAATCGAACTCAATGTGGAATTGCAATTTATCGATGTTTAGAAAGGCAAGCAATTTTTTTACTGGAGGCTATTAGTTACCTATATGCTTCATAAGGTCCTCATGTATATCCATTAAATTCTGCGAGTAGGTGTACATTGTATAACATGGTATTTTATAGGATTCAGATCCTCCAGGTTCCAAACAGAAATTGGGGAATTGAAATTCCCTATGAAATTGAAATACTCCAAAGTCCAGGAATTAATAGACATGATTCAGATCAGATCCTGGAATTGGTAGCCACTGCAGCAGATTACTGAGATGGATATGAAATGTATATTAATTACAATAACATTCTTACCTTTAGTTGAATTTGAGCTAACTTGTTCCTTTTGTGCCTCTAATTCAGCTTTTTAGGTGAAGACAATTGGTCGCCAACAATATTGATTAAATGTTGAATTTGTTGTTGTAGCTATATTACATTGCTAACTTGTTATAATATTTATGCCAAATGTAGTTATGTCATTTAAAGACACCATTGGTTAATACTAGTCCATTTGGTGTTTTAGATGACAGCAAATCCCGAGAAAGAGGGTGTTCATTCAATTTTTGGTTTTCTTTGCCATCATTGTTGTTGGTTATGTGCTTAAGAAGGGGTGTAGTATACCTTTCATTTACTTGAGCATTTACTTTATGTTGAGAAAAGAGTAGTCTACACAGAGTCCTGCTGTAACACATTGGCACGCCTCTGTGTAAATTATATTAGTAGGATTCATACAGTGCAACTGAATTCATTGTCTATAAATCCTAAAGAATTATGGTCTGTTTCGAACTCTCCACCAATCTTTGCAAATGATACTTTTGTATTGCATAAGCAACTAATCATCTGTTAGTACTTGAACAATCTCATAGTTACTGTCCTTCCTAAGCCAAAAAAGTAAAACTTGAATAGAGCAACAAATTTTTGAAAGAAATATACCTTGCAGATTATAATTCTATTTGAGGGTTTAATATTAACTTGAAAGAAATATACCCTGAAGTTCTCCTGAAGTGAAGCGATGCTGACCCATCGGAGTTGATAATTGCATTTGAGGGTTCAATATTAACTTGCACTTGAAGGCTCAGTTTCCACGTCAAATTTGCTCCGAGCTTCCTATAATTGGAAATGGAAAGAGAATAACATAAGAACAATTTGATTCATCTAGTATAACAAGCTATACATAATAAACAACAAGATACTTTATATGAAAAGTTCACTCTAGTATTTTTAGATCTGGATGATTCGATACTGCAAAGTAGAAGTTGTTATATAACTGAAACAAGAAAGGCTGTAGTGGGAGGTAGTATTTTTGTGAGTGATCAAGAAAATTTATTAGTCCAACATATATGATAAATGAAGAGGAAGCAAGAAGAATTACTTCAGTATACGTTGAACACGTGAGATGATATATTCTTGGATTTTACTTTTATTCGGTTTTAGCTGTTCATGTTCTTATAAACAAATGATACTTCCAATCAACAAAATTTTTGACAGAAATTAATTTACTGGAAGAATTCCAGTCTCTGTAGCACTTGTCCAGTCTCTTACAGTTATGTGAGTGTCATAGTATTTATTAATATATCATTTTAATTTATTTGATCAAATTTATGATTCTACTATTATCATTTCTCATCATAGGAATAGTTGTCTCGACAAGAATTCTCTTAGTTGGCTAGTTCCTTCCAATCTTAATGATTTTACACGCCTCAAAGTATTGTAATTGATTTTGCTCGATGCAGAACTATGACAAGAAATTAAGGTAAAATACCAACTTCACTTATTACTTGTGTGAACCTGGGCTTTCTTATGGCGTCATTAAAGATTTTATCCATTTTTGTTGTTCGAGGCACTATGTTGGCGTTTTTGTTGATTCAGGTGCTAATATAAAGCATCATGAACACTTAAATTTATAGACGGGATATACAACTTGGATGAAAAGGCCATGCCAAAAAGGTTAACTACATTATCTGTAATATGGAAAAGACTGAACATATGGGAGTTTTCAAGATTAATCATTTTGTTGAAACAGATTTTAACACTAGGTAATCAAACTTAGATCAGTAGTGACCACATATATTACATATTTATAGTTAGACCAATGGTCAAGTCTCTATTGGATTTATACATATTTACTTTGACTAAAATGTTATGGTAATATTTTCCCTATTGTCTCTGCTTTTGGAGACTTGTGTTAACCTAAAATGCTATGAACTACATATTTCAGGCAAAACTCAAGAGAATCCCAAGGCCAAGCACGAGGTCTATTATCGTTCCTCTGATAACTCTCTCATCTTCTACGGAGGTCTGGGACATGGGTTCTTTCTACGAGAACTAGGCTTTTTGCTGCCTAAAGAGGTAATTCCTTCATATGGATTTTATCCCCTATGTACTGCTACCTAAAGTCTATTTGACAGGTTTATTTTAGATGGTTATGATGCCTTCATTTGCGAATTATAGGTATGGTACATTGGGTTTCACCTATGCATTTGTTGGATTTGTTATTGCTGTCTTTTTTTGAGAGCTGAAGGCATAGAAGAAAATCCATTTCTCTATTATTGTTGTGGTGAATGCTTGAGGCATATTTTTCAATTTTCTGTAGCAAAAGGTAATTCCTTTAGAATTATGTTTTTTAATATATGTTTTCCCAACTTTAGAATTACCAACCATTGCCTTATTATGATACTAACCAGTTATCGATACTGATACTTGTAGAATACATTTGAATTATTGTGGTACAGTCACACTTGATCTAATACCTGACTACCCAAGATTCTGTTACACTATCACTTGAACTAGATAGATTGGAAATGTATCAAGAGCAGTTTTAGCATCAAGTATCGGGGAAATGCCTTGATGAATTATACATGCTTTTTCAGTTTTAGAGAAATGCTACATTGTAAATGCTATGTTACCATACACTGGAAAATAAATTATATCAGGGAAATTTTCCCTTAGATTTGTAGCTTCACAGCCATCGATGTCACTTCATTTAATTGTATCAGGGAAATTTTTGTTATAATTCTCTAACATATTTCAGGAAAATTTTCCTTTATTATTAAAAAAGTAGGTACTTTTCCCCTAGAATTGTAGCTTCACGACCATTGATGTCACTTCCTTTAATCCTCCAAAAATTTACTTTGCAAAAGAAAGTTTAGGCATAATGGAGATATGAGAGGCCAAATTTGTCCTGTTAAATAAAAGTAAATTGTAAAGAAATTACAAATAGGAAGGATCATCGACAAATTATATATAGCAAAAAAAATCATTAATTGGTAGGAGAGGAGTATTGTGCTTTCAATGATTAAAACTTGATAAATGTTGATGTTATCTTCTATTCTTCATTTATATTACAAACTAGATGGGGAGACAGACAAATAGATAACAAGCTATATCTCTTCCTGTTTATTATCGGTTTCATGGAGATAGCTGAAGCTCTAAAGTTGCAGATGGAGGTTCAAAAACATCTTCATGAACAATTAGAGGTAAGCAATTCTTTTGCAATTTTAGTTTCGAATTAATTTTCTGACAAAAAATTGGTCGTAATGGTCTATAAAATGGTACTGACTCATATAGACGGTTGACTTAAGGTTGATTATAGGTCTAACTATGGTTCAATAGTCATGGAGCCTCTTTAACTTGAGATATTTGCTTAAAGCTGGCCCACATTTTGGTTTGGCTTTAAATGAAAATGATTAGCTCTTTTTCGTTTTTCTTATAATTGTAACAAAATGAAAGTTCATTACAACTGATCTGTACTTTGGTCTTATAGAGGCTTTTGCATCAGAGAAGGCTGGCTGGGCCGGGTTGCACTGTAAAAACTGTTATGGTAAATATTCTTTTTTTATTGTTTATTTTTATTTATGAATTGCTTTTGCTGAAATGCTTAGGTTTGTACATCGATATTTTTTTACTACAGCTAACAACATGCCATTTATTCTTTTTAGGCTCTATTTGCTAATTTTCAGGAAATTCAGTAAGTGCTTTGTCCTTCTGTGCTTAATTTCTTCTTTTTTGCTCTTTAAGGAAGTCATGGGTCTAGGTTGGGGTTTGCTTCCCCAAATGTTATGCAATACTGAATGTACTACAACCTGGAATAATCTGAATCGACATTCAATTTTTAGTATTCTCAGACTTACACTGAGATGATAATATGGAGTGTGTACATACAGAGAATGGTTTATACTTGGATGATCTACCTACAGCTAACTTGAACCTTCTTGGTATGTAGGCAGATTCCCAGGCTTCCGCCTTACTGATTGGAATGTAGAGGAAATTCTTCTATAGATTAAGGGAGAACCAAATATTGTAGAAAATCTTGAACTTTTATTGTTTGTAGTTTGTATAGTTTGAGCAGTTCAATAGTGCTCAAGTCTTACATTATTTGCTTTCTTGCTCTGCTTTTTCTAGAAATATATCTTGCATGTGTTATTCTCCAGGATGCTCTACTTTGGTCCAAGCTATGCATTTGTTTCATATATACTTGCATATGTTCTATTTTATGGGAACAACTAAAAAATGCATAAATTTGAAATGTACTTAGTTAAGGGTTTGTGCTGGAACCATTAATTGAAGGTGCAAATGTATATTAAAATGTTGTAGGAAAACATACCATTTTTACTTGATGTTATTTCGGAGGATGTCAATCTAGGTGCTCTTGTTACAAACCACATCCTTTAGGAAGGTTGGGAAGGTATCATATGAGGTATTGTAATGAGTAGATACCCATTCCTATTATGATGACCTAGGCATCATACCATGAGCTGTCAGTTCGCGGTAGCCCAAACATCCCGAGAGATGTTGTGTATAATAATTAACACTTCTCTAATTCGTCTATAACTAGTACTGGTTAATAATTATATTTGATGCTATCCTTCTGTTACCATTTGTCACTATTATGTGAATTCTCAAACCTTTTCTGTCATTTGGCCTATTCTTTCATGATTTCTTCTTAAATGTACATTTTAAATTTGTGCATGATAATATATTGTTTAACTCTCTGGCCTAGAACTTTTATGAGTTGATATATATGCTCCTTTTGCCATATTATTCTGCATCAGGCTATTGCGGATAGACAACCAAAATTGAAAGAGAATTCTGCAGGGAGACGTCGTTTTTCCAAGAAGATAGTAAAATCTAATAAAATGATAGTTGCTGAGATTTCTGACCCTCCACGTTGCTCATTCCCGCCATCTGCATACCATGCTTCTGATGAATGTAAGTTCTTTAACTTAGCATTTTTTTATCTCTATTTATGATGGCTGAATTATAGGAAACCTCCAATTAGCATGAAAAATTTTAGGTAACCCACCAACTATTTTATTCTTCTTTTTATCTCAAACTTAATGTTGTTGGCAATTCATTTTAGGCAAAAGGCAACAACAGCAAAGTGTTTATCCTAAAATTTAGCATCACCAACTGAGATACAACATCAAATTTGCGTTCAATAATTAACCTTAAATAAGCTCGCCAATTTTTTGATAGGTTACCCTGAATGAAGCTGACCAACTTGCCTTTAAGCTTGTAACTTTTTTCCTAGTACTAATTAGTCCAAATTGGTAAGTTAGTGACAAAGTTGTACTTTATAACTTTGGATGTAAAAGCTTGTCCTCTCGTCAGAGTATTTTAGTATTTTATAGGGATGGTTTGTTAACATATTATGCCTAGTCTCTTTATTAAACAGTCTTTTTATTAATTTATGCAGGTCATTAAAGATTGGTCATCACCAAGACAGGAGCGGCATATGCAATTGATCATCTGTTTATATTTATAGATTAATCTAGGTTTTATGTACCAGCTAGTTTGGATACTCTTTATTTTATAAATACAAAATATTACTTCTCTTCATGTTATATGTACTGAATTTTGACGAGCAATATAATTACTTTTTTATGATTGATATAATTACTTTTCATTTTGTTGTTGTCTATAATTACTTTAGATTTAGTCGCCTATATAAAGGCCTTTTAGAATTTGTGAAGGTTAGTTCTGGTTTACATTGAAAATTCGATGGAGGAGTTCTTGGAAGATGAGCATAATCATGCATACCCTCTTCTACAAGAATTGTGTGATATTGTATTGTGTTTCAATGTATAATGACAATGGCAAAAAAAATTCTCGTGACAAAATTGATTTGCCGCCAAACATATGAAGTGTACACTACGGTGACAACATTTACCTTCACTAAACATATAAGTATACAGTGACAACAATAAAAGTTTTACTGCAAGTGTTTACAATGATGACATGTACTTGTCACTAAACACATATGTTTATTGTGACAACAATAAATATGTTGCTAAATTTTTTTTGTGATATCAAACGTCGTTACAGAAATAATTTTTATTTTTATTTTTTAAAAAAATATTTTTTTAATTATAATAAAATGCTATTTGTGACAATACTGTGCGTCACTTATAACATTTTTAGTGACTCAATTGTTGTCACAGAAAATATACTATCAGTGACAACGTATTCTTGTCACAGTAGATAACTTTCTGTGACAACGTGTTTTAGTCGTCACTTATGCTTTTAGCTACGGAGGTATATGCTACGAAAGTATGTTGTCACTGTACTCGTCACAGAAGATGTGTTGTGATGAGTTTCATAACTTCTGTGACAACTTTACGTGTCACAGAAACCATATTTTCTTGTAGTGTATATTCTCCTTAGGGTCCATTTCATGGCATATTCGAAAGTGATAAAGCATGTTATCATGGCAAGCATGTTATTCGAGTTGAGTAGGCAAGCATGCAAGAAATCTCGTGTTTGTTTTATGGCGCGACTTTTTACCAACATAGACGTATTTGCCCTTGTACCAACGCAAGGTGAATACGCTCCATTCCTTCCTGTTATGTTATAAGTGCTCTCTATGCTGGATCTATGTGTGCAGGATACATATGTGCCTGCACTTTCAACCCATCATTCTTTAACAATATGAAGGTTGTTAGCGTATCCGTGCCAGAATGGACTAAAGGCGTTTCTTTTTTTCTTTTCTCTATTTCTTTTCTTTCTCAAATTCGGTAGCCCGGGGCCTCTCGTAGTGGGTTGCTATCCCAATTACGGAGACCTTCCATTGCATACCATCATTTATGGCTTTTCACATCTCGCTAAGCGGTCGCTAATCGTCTTATGGATGTGCACCTCTCAAAGATTATATCCCTCCTAGGCTGAACGGTCCCGGTGCTCCGGCGCACCCGTTCGAAGGGAACATTCCCATGCACGGGAGATTATCGCAATTTTCTCAAGTCCATTTGACCATGCAATGTACTATTTTTTTAAGCAACCAAACATAGTCTTGAGTCCCAGACTCAGACTTTATCATCTCGTATTTCTTCCATTAACTTTCTATGTCCTCGCATTTCATACTTCGTTTCAATGTTCAATGGCATCATGCCTCAACTCGATGTTCGTCAACCGAACGACCTGAAGGTCCCAAACACTTTTCGAGGCATCATGCCACATCCGACAATTTTGTCACCTACATACCACAACTGTTCTCTTCGCAATGAAGCCATCTTTAATGATTTTTGTGCAGGTAGGCACGCTTTGACACAATTGTTCATATTTCTTCGAGTCCTATATGCAATGCATGCCTCGATACCATAATTCCATGTTCTTAGCCTTAATGTACAATGTTCGTGACTTGCACGCTAGGGTGTTCGCCTTTAAAATCTTTCAATGTGCTAGCCTTTCTAACTCGTGCGTGAAAGCACGAAATGGCTCGTGCACGAAGGTACTCATCGAATACAGTTATCCCATGTTCTTGGGGCATATGTACCGAGGTGCTCGCCTTTGCGATATCTAATATTCCATAGCGACTCGTGCATTTGATGCACATTTTATTTCTATTGTTTTAACTAGTGTTCGACACACACTATGATTTATCTTCCGATCGGACCACGCCTGTGGCGTCAATAGGTTAACTTAGCATACAATGATACATTCTTACTTAGGCATGAAGGAGTAAAAAGAAGAGTCAGTCCTTCCACCTTAAACCGATATGCCTTGTTATTTGCCGAGTCGATGCGGCTCGATTTTATATCTATGTTGCACGGCCAAATCTGCTGACTTAGCCATTCAGACACATCTTGTTTTATTGAACTACTCGATCGATTCTGGCCTACCGTGCCGAAGTCCCAGCATGTTGCGAAGCGGTGATTTGGGTTTTGCGGACCCGTTGCGAATAAGGCAAAATGTTGACCTCTAATAGTTTAGCGTAAATGGATAGCCTATACATGAAACAACTAAAATCAATACTTGCATCAATTCGGACTTGCACCTTGGTCGAATCGATTTCTTAGAATCTTCGAGCCGACTCAACGCACTTATCCTTCGGGGCAAAGCGGTGCTCGGTATCGATTCAACTCAATGCATTTTTTGGGACAATGCAACTCTTTGTATCGACTTAGTTCGATGTTTTGCTTGGGACAACGTAACTCTTGTATGGATTCACATCGATACATTTTATTTGGTCAATGCGACTCTTTGAGTCAACGTCTCAGCATAATGCTGCGTGCGAAGCGGGATATTACAGAATATACCACTCAAAACAAGGTTCGTCCTCGAACCAAAACCAACACTCCGATTAAGTGTTTTATAGATCGTTTCATGATCTCGTCCCACCAATGTTGTTCAGTTTCACACTATCTTGCAAGCTTTTTATTAACACTTCAATCTTTCCTACAGCTAAATTTGAATTTTGTATACAACTCGATTTGGATCAGTACATATATTCAAGATGTCTAAAAGATATATGTATTTCGACCAAGTCCAGTGGTAGTTAATTTGAACAAGCTAACAGACAAATTTTTAATCTTAATGCTTGCCATCTCGTACTCTCGTATCGAACAAAATCTCTAGCGGTCGTTCTAAAAAAAATCCATTGCGTATGCATATTCGATGCGTACGCGATTGTCAAATAAGGTAACGGCATTCGACGTGATTTAAAATCATATTTCTCGATTAGTACATTTCGTATGAACTATCAATTTTATGTTTCGTGTCGAGCCGTCACACATCCGATCACAACGATCCTCCGCAACGCCTTGCGTTCGAAATCGCTGTCCAACTATTTCCAAAGTCTGGCTATGCAACTCATCTCGATACGATTTCTTTTGTTGACTTACAAGTGCATCAACGTTCAAGACTACGCCCTCTAGGTTACTTACCTAGGCACTATGCTTAAACTCTTTTGATACAACTTTAAATTGACATTGCACAAAGGCCACAATCTATCCGACACAAAAGTTTACATCGAGGCGATGGTGCTCATGGCAAAAATCGCTTTGACTCAAAGTCTATATGATGCATCTTACGTTCGATTCCTAACGAGTAGGAATTCACTAGACAAATTCCCAACTTATCCGTCTCGCTACATCGAATATAATTTTGATTCACGCAAGCTCAATTGTAAGGTGAATGCAAATCTGATGACATAACTCGTAAGTCATTCTCTTACCACTCGTGCTCATGCATAGCACGATTATCAAAATTGCCTAGACATATTATCAACATATACCATATTATATTTTTTATCGATGCAATTTCATATGCGATATCACATAGATCGTTTTACGGTCTGCAATATTCAATTTGATTTGGCTGTTAAGTCTTCTAGGGTCAGCTGCCCCGAAGCTACGCTCGATAATTGTGGATCATTAACGAAGGACAGTTTACTACGAACCATGCTATATCTTATTTCGGAGCTAAATCGCGCTCCGACGGTTTCTATGTGGCTACCCAAATTTCTGACAAAACCATTTCTATCGGCAGAACTGATACGCAACTATCCTCCGAGTAAAGTCATGCTCTACCGTCGATGATTCTGTAATTCACGAAGCATCTACTCCCATTGAGTTCGATTCTATCTTATTTGCGGTCGACACACGAGATGCAATACGCATCGAACAATCATCGATGACTTATAGTCTCGTCTTGAAAAATCACAAAGTTCATGATCAACCAGTTCATTCATTCTCGTATTGTTATTTAGAAAAATGTTGATAGAGCGAGGCACACTCCATTTTGTATTCTCACATCGTGCTGACATTTCCTTACGTATTAATCTCGATACGTCGTATCAATTTCGATAATGTAAGGGTCAACTTTGAATCAGCATCAACGTTGACTTTAGTTTGTATAGCATACATCCAAGTTCACTACAATTTCCATACGCATCAACCTATTTTTCATTTTCATCGTATCCCTCTATACTTTGATCGCATAACCGAGTTACCGATTATCCAACATCAAACCCTCGTGTTATTCAATCACGCGCTCTATGTTTTTTTGTTTTTCAGTCGTACTCAAATGAGTTTTGTCGTAACGTAACCACTATCTCTTAGGCACTATTTACCCTCATCAACCAACTCTTTACCGAAGTCGCATATCATGCAATCCGATTATAATTCGCATTGTCAAACTTTCTACCGAGATCGTAAGTCATGCGATTCGATTTTGACTCGCTTATTCTATCATTTTTGTCGGGATCGCAAGTCATACGATTCGATCTTAATTTGTATTGCCCAACATTTTCATCGAGATCGCAAGTCGTGCGACTCGTTTATAACTTCAAGTTTCCTATCGGATCGATCCGAGCATTGTCTCAAGACATAATCGTTTTGTTAGTCCTCGTCGTCGGACTGACTTATAATTTCTGTCCGATGTATCATTCATTGATACGAGTCTCGCCTTATCGTTCCAACCAATTTTTGAAGAACACTTGCATCAACACATCGTCATACAAATTTCCCAATCGAGTCTTGATACTCCCCAGTTCGTTGCGGCATCAACACATCATCATACATGTGGTCTGGCATATACCACTCGGAATCAAGCCATTTCCGTCGCATCATACTCGGTATGAACCAACAATCTCTTTCGACTCATGATTTCCGTAGTGATCATGCTTGATCACAACCATAACTTTTGATTAATCAAATCTGACACAATTCGGCTAATGTGCACATTTGCCAATACAAGTTCGAGTTCGGTGCGCTGTCAAACGATTCATTTATATAGATTTATGATTTCAGTTCCATCCGTGGCACAACATGCAATGATTTATTTCCAACATCCATTGCACTCCGTGCATCGATTACTTTGACATGTGATGCACCACGTACAATAATTTACTTTTGACACATATTGCACATCGTGTAATGACTTATTTCCGACATTCATTGCACCTCGTGCAACAATTTTTTTACGACATCTGTTGCACCTCGTACAACAATTTATTTTCGACATTCAAAGTCAATACTCAAATCCGTTCAACACATTAGATATTGACTTATCATTTTCATCACAACGCACATTCACAATCAACTCGTTGCACTTCCTGGAACACATTATTTAAGTTTCCGCATTGGTGCAACCAATATTCACAACCTATTGCACTTCATGCATTGTTTCATTTCTCATTCAACATGTTACATTACAACAACAACGTTTCAAATTGTATTTCACAATTTATTGCACTTGCAGCAACTAACATTTCCTGGCTCGTTGCATTCAATGCAACGAAATGTTTCACGACTTTCTCCGCGACATCATGTAAATTCGAAGTACTTGCGACAATGTTACCCGACTTTATATTAGACTTATTGTATGGAACATCATGTGCGGCATCGAGTAGGCAAACAGTAAATAAAGGTTCAATACGAGCTAACATGTGCTCGCCGGCTAAACGCCTCAAAAGAATATTTATACAATAAAGTGGGAGAACAAAGAAACCCACTCGTTGCCAGGGTTACGCCTGGTGGTCACCATCTGGCTGGAAGATAGGTAGATCCTCAAGAGCTGCTATGATATCTGGCCATAGAAAACCAGCTGGGTCAGACCCCAGAAAGAGCAAGTGCCACAAAGAAAGCTTCAGTTAGGAACTAAAATCAGCATATAATAAATAGATATTAAAGATAATTATATATAAAGAAAACTGATAATAACAGAGCCAACAACAGTGAATTGAGTACGAGGAAACCATTCAGGTAGCCAGGTCGTAACCCTTAAACCAAACAAGGACCGGGGTTGTAACCCTTCACCTGAATAGAAACTCGTCTCAAATTTTTGTTGGTAAAGTAAAACATGACGAGCATGTCGTGGGGTACAATAAGACAATAAACGAAGAGAGGACACAGAACTGCTCTGGGATCCAGGTTACAACCCTTAAACCAAACAAGGACCGGGGTTGTAACCCTTCGCCTGAACAGAACTTGGCCTCTAATCATTATTGTTAAGGTAAGCATAAATAATCATGTTAACCAGGTACCGGGACAGGACAAGACTTAGACTCCATCCAACATTCACGGCCAAGCAAATAAGTAGTCTTGATACTTTAACTAACTAGGGTTATCACATGCCTAGTTACTAGCTAGCAAGATGCAATGAGATTATTCCAACAGCTACAAGCCCTGCAGACCATCCAGGTTATCCAGACACAATTAGGGGATTGAATTCATGTGGGTACATCGTCCAAGAAACCCATGTACCCTTAAGTAGCTTGGTGGGTGCAACACATGACAGTGTACTGGAAATATGCCCTACTCGACGGCAGGCTACAGATCCCATGATGGGGCGCCTAGATAACGGGATTGCCTGTAGCTGGGAAATCTCTTTATGACTACTGGATTATTCTATTTATTAGCCTTAATCAGTTTAAGTAGGTACCCCTGACCGTGGTACTCAAGGTTCCCTGTCCTAGACATAATGCAAGACCATACTGGTTTACTTGTACAAACACAATCGTCCACGGTGTCTAGGCCATTCATTCTGGTTAAGCCATTCTTGTCAGGCCATACTAGTCGTCGCAACAGCTTTCAATAGTTCCCATCATGCTTGTTTGTCAAGTCATGTCATGTCATGTTAACTTTATACCATGCCGTTTACAATTATCATTTCATACATATTAAGTAAATTCGTGATTATCAAGTTATGACAAAAGGCGTACTACTATGCTAGGCCAAGGGGCCTCAAGCGTAAAGTGGCTTACGCTAGCAAGAGCAAGGTGAGATAGCTCTACGCGAGTAAGGGCGCATGCGGGTGGGGTTTTACGCGAGCCAGGGCTTTACGCTAGCAAGCCATAGGCAAGCGAGGCTCTACGCGAGTGAAACACTCGAGCAAGACTTTACGCACGCGAGAGTCTGCTCAAGCCCGGGTTTTTCGCGAGCACGATTTTACACGAGCGGGAGGGCCCCGAGCATAAAATTCTAATGGACTCGATGTAGAACGGAGTACGCTAGCACGCAAATGTATGTGCGTAAAAGGCTGAATAATATGATGTCACGTAAAACGTGGGCGTAAAGGCTAAATATTATGCTAACACGTTAGAACGTGTGCGTAAAACTTCATCTTCTCCCCATGGCCAAGACAAGTAAGCGTAAAAGCTCACGAACTCAAGTAAGCCCTATCTCGGTCAAATCTCGATAAAATCCAACCATTCAAGCACCAAACTTGCGTAAAATTGAAATCCCTACTACATAGAACTCTCCATTTCGGAAACAACCAAGTTTTAGAAGATCAAAACCATAAGATCAAAAAATGCTAAAAACTTAGATCTTCATGAAATGAGCCATAGAATTCGAAAATGCTAAATGCTAAATGCTAAATGCTAAATGCTAAAGTGACTTAGAATCTCATGAGGAAGACAATGGAACAACAAAATCTAAGTTCCTTTGTGAAGCAAGTTACTCTTGCCTAAGCCTCTCTCTGGTCGATGGAGAGAGTTAATGGAGGGAGAAGAAGAGTAAATGAAGAGAGAGAATGGGTTGGTGGGTTAATAAATTGAGGGGATGGTGGTAGGTAGAGGTTGGTCCACATGCAAAAACTGAATCAAACCATACCAAGCAGCCGAACCGAACCAAGCAAACCGAAATGCCAAAACAAACCAGGAGATGGGACATGCAATATGAGTCAAAATACGTACACATATTCTAAAATACGTAATACGAACTATGGTCGTTACAGATAATTTGTTCGAGTTATCTTTCCTGCCTAAGCTGCGTCACTTATTTGTTTCCATAAGTCATTATTCAATACTCTATTTCCACACATTGAATTTTGAGCCTAACTTGACCCAGTTATCCATCAAGTAATTCTGAGTCAGTTTCGTTTCATGTTTGTCCCTCGATCCTTGAGTATGAGTGAAATAGAAATTGGAAATTTTTACTTCTCGTCTTCGGTCATTTTTCTAGTCGATCGTTAATTTTTAAAATTGATATTGTCACTTCAAGAACAAATAGTTACACTTTTTCTATCATAACCGACTTGTTTGAATTATGCTCCTTTGAATTATTTATGGATATAGTTGGAATAATTTTTGATGACTTATAATGGCAAGGCAGAAGCGCAGTGTCGCCATTTATTTGAGTTATGGAGACTGTGGGGTTCACTGTAGCCAGAAGCACACTGGCGAGGCACGACCCCTAAAGTTGATATTATTTCAAGAAAACGTAGGTTATCGAATATTGTTAAAACTATGTCTTAGTTGTCCTTTTTTGATCTTAGTTATCTTTATGTCAATATTGGATAGAGTTAATAAAATATTCGATATCATATCATATTTGAGTCACGAAACCAAGGGTTTACTACAGCCGGGTGTACACTGACTTAGCATAAATTTTCGGTAAAATGATTTCAAACATGATTATAGTTTTCGGGAACTATAGAGGTTAGAAAAATGACCTGTATGTCCTATTGATTCAAAGTTAATACTGGTAGAAATTTTTATAAATTGGGTAGCATGCCTCCCAACCTTGCATCATATTGTCCTTATGACCTATTAATGAGATAATTAAATGATACTTATTAGTTTACCTAGTTTATAGAGTTTAGAGATCCCTAACCCATTGGTCGACCAAGGCCTTCGACAAAAAAGACAAGTAGGACAACTATAGAGGCATCAACACTGGACGAGTCCTAGATTTTGATGAACTTGAACTACTTGTGCCTTCTTTCAATCATAAATCTCGTATACTTATATTTTTGGAATACCTTGACTAATGCTGCTATTATAGCCTAGTTTTGCAAGCTTATTCTTTATCGAGCTTATTCAGGACATATGTTTATTGGGGACGTCCACTAACATATTGTCTAATTAGAATCGGTGTATTGTGGTCTGATCAACCTTAGTACATCGATTCGCTCTTCATATGATTAACCTGTGTGGATTGAGATATAGATGTCTCTAGGATCTCATCCACAACTGCCTTGACAATTCACTTTGAATTATTCAGTCGCCCTTGGAACCTCGTATTCACATTCGATCCCCTTTTCCATAAACTCTTTATTGTTTTTCCCCTTACTTATTTCAGAAAAACCAAATACTTATATTTGAGGGAAGATAGATACAGAATGTCCCCCTTACTTCTCTATATCACCTATGGCCATGGAAGCTATATATACACAATCTTTTTTTATCTATTCGAAATCGAAAAACTACCTTCAAACTTGATCTACCGTATCATATTATCTATTACGTCGTGTATTATCATTTTATAATCAAGAGCCAAGGTACGATATCACGACTTGAAATTTTCTAACTCCATTAATTCTAGGATCGTGACTTAGTTTAATTTCGAGGAAAAAATTTCTGAAATGTGTAGGTTTTAAGCTCCTCAAATTTTAGGATTTGCTAGGATCACCGATTGATTAGGATAAGTTAGTTCCCACTAGGAGATAAATCAGTGCCTCATGAACACCCATTTTCTATTTAGATCATTTGATGTCCTCTACCGTGGCATTGATATTCGGAGCACAGTACCAGCTGTTACCTTCCAACAAATTTCATATGCAAGACCTAGACGAGCCCCTTTCATTTAGGCATATTGTCATACCCCGATTCGTAGAGTCATTTATTAACATATTTTATCTCTTGGAATCGATCATCCTCGCTTGGGCGTGATGCGGTACAAGTCTGGTATTGCACTTGTACAAGGCAAAGATGGTATATAATTGATTATCTTCAAATAGGAACACATTGCAGCGGCAGAAGCAGATAAATTGAAGTTAACGAGGAAAATCTCTCTTATTGAATAGAATTACATTATTTCTTTATAGCAGCGGAGATAAAAGGATAACTTGAAGGAACACAGAGTTATATAGAACTTTATTCTCTTTATTGATAATTGAAGAAGAGTACCGGACTCATATTGAATATAATGCTTACAACACATCTCACTTTACATTGAAAGCCAACTGAATAGTGCTGTAAAGCTTACATTTGATACTTTGATACATTGGATTACAACTCGATATACCGACTTGGCTTACAACTCACCAGTACAACTTATTGCAATATTTCATACATTTTGCCCTTTATAGACAGAAGGCATCATCTTTTACAAGGAGAGCTTATGCATGCCCAACAAATCTTCGATGCCGCGGGACCAATCAAGCCAATCTCCGTGTGTAGAACATTCCAAGCACGAGCACCTGCCCACGAAAAATATGGGTCAGCACATCATCTATGTACTGGCAAGCAGAATCCAACCCACTCGCCTAAACCAACATTTAAGTAACCATTTAAGCCAGTATTTATTAGAATGATCTTTCAACTTGGGGCCTAGCATCAGTTTACAGTTCATGGACAATAATCATAGTGAAGTATGTAAACATATTCTTAGCAATATTCATGTGGACGTATCATTATAGCATTCTTGGTATTATCATACAAAGACATCATTGAGGCATCGTTAACAATAACATCTTAAACATGTTATGACAATTCTCACTTCAAGCATCCCTTAGCATGTATGTCATATTTGAGCAATGTTTATAGCATGGCATCTTTCTAACATACTGAATTTAACATGTTAAGCAGGTTCTCATACTGAAAGGCTACATAAAGCATCATTTATTTGGCACATTAAGCACGCAAGTTAAACCAACACAGATATTGAGTATATCACACTTAAGTAATTTTTTTCGATAGCCAACTCCCTCGCACCTGCATCAATTATAGGTTATCAGATATACTTACTCTGCCTGCACAAAAACATTCATTAGCGTGCATCCTGACTACATGGTCACTGGTGTTGTTAAACCAAATGGACTCTTTTTATTTCATTTCACTTCAAGATAATCCGGTCAGCATAGTAAGTGGCGAGCCTCTATGCCACCCCGCATTACCCGTGCTCCCATAGCACTCATTATTATTTCCTCCTAGGTCGAATCGATCCCGGCGTCCCGGTACCGTTCGAGGAAATTAAAACTCAAACCTTGTATACAAGTTGTCCATGACCATGTGAATGCGTGTCCGACTCGATTGTGAACATAATCGCATGATAAAATATATGAAGGAAAGTAAAGGCAACAGTGCATCATTACTCATATTCAATGACTTATTCATTTCATCATTACCATTATTTCATTTGGTGATCTCGAAGATCCCATACTTTATCATTTTTCATTCATTGCTTCATTGCAATGTTTCTCATATCGTTCCTTTCGACAAGGAATATAATATTTATTCATTTCATAGGGACATTTATTCATTCTTTCATTGCTTATAAGGGACAGGCAACATTTCGTATTCTTGCAACAATTATACAGAGAGTACATGATTCAAGTATTCGTTCAATTCTCATAGCCAGTACATTGTCTATTCTATCATTCACAATGCATCTCATTATTCAAGTGTTTTACTGTGTCAGCAGCATTAAACATAAATTCATTATTCAATATTATAAATTCATTCTCAGGCATTGTCAGCCCCTATTTTTCAAATTTAATTTAATTAGTATTAATTAGTTGCTAATGACATGTTTAGCTTTAAAATAATTTATTAGGATTTTTAGGATTTTCTAGAATTTTTAAATGATTTTTAAATCAAAATATATCACTTTGTAATTATTTGAAATATTTTAATATCATTTGAAATATTTAGATTGTTTTTAATATCAGTTTGTAGTTAATAAATTATTTTAAGTTCGGGTTGCAAATTATTATTTGTATTTAGTTATAGTTGGGACCTATCTGTGAATACCTAAATCCTAGGGACCTAACCGCAAAACCTATTCATACCCACCCCCGACGACCGCCAGCTGCCGACGACTGACCCCGATCTTTTCTGTCATTTTCGGCCGCCCCAGTCTACTTCGACCGACCTAAACCCTCTATAAATGACCCCCAGACCCTAAGCCCTAACCCTAGCACAACCCCACGACCTCCCCGACCCACTTTCTTCCCCGACGAGCCTAAACCCTAACCCTAACTCCGACGGACCCCAGCGCCACCTCCCCATCGACGATCATCCCCATCCACCACAACCATTCGATTCGCCACGACGAGCTGAGTCGAGCGCCACCCGAGCGCCACCGCCACAATGCCTCTAGCCACCGTCAGCACGCACGAAACCCCTCCCCGACGTCGGACACGTGAGTAACAACTTCAAACTGTGTCGTGCGTGTCTCGTGCACACGTGTATATGACTCGCCGTGTCCTGATGAACATAATGGTAAGTCTGGACACGAAGGATTCGAACCGTGCATGTCGTGCTTAGCACGAACACGAGACTCGTGTGTCCTTAACTGTCAGAACACAGAGTTTGTTTTATCGGGTTTAAAACCCATTCACTAAAACCTAAATAAATCTAAGCCGAACCCTACCCCTAACACAAAGCTCGGGCTGACCCCCTGGCCAGCCCGACCGCACCCAAGAACTCGACCCCCCTGGGTTGAGTTCAAGGCCCCTTCCCTTTTGTTATTTATTTTTTGGTTTGCTTTGTTTTATTTTGTTATTATATATATGTATATATATAAAAAATATATTATATATATATATATTTATATATATTTATATATATGTATATTGTATTTCTTATATATATATATTATTATATATATATATACTGTTATATATGTATATATACGTATATAATATATATATATATATATATATATATATATTATATTATATTATCTATATATATATATATATATATATATATATATATATATCTATAGTAATATATATATATCTATTATATATGTGTGTATATGTGTATATGTATATGTGTTTTGTGTATACATTTATATATAAATATATAATAGATATATATATATATATATATATATATATATATATTATATTATATATAAAATATATATATACTATATATATAGATATATATATATATATATATATATATATATGTATATAAAAAAAAAAAAAAAAAAAAAATATCTATATATATTGTTTATGTATTGTATATGTGTTTATATATATATATATATAATTATATATATTATATATATATATATAAATATATATACCTTATACAAAATATTATTATGTAAAATTTTACAAGGTTAATTTATCTATATATTTTGTGACTTGAGTATATTTTTTCACCACTTTAAAAAGAATATATATTATTTATTTAAAATCCTGTATTTTATTACTGCAACTATTTGGTGTCCAAGCCTAGCATGGGTTTTTGGGCTCCAATATATTTTCACACATTCAAGACCTGTACAAGTCATATTGGACTTGATTCATGGCCTTGGGTCTTGTATTTGAACTCTGGTTCAAATTATGTACATGGACAAAATATGCAGATAATTAATTATTTAATTTCAGATTGTGTACCATGCTGTTTTTGAATTTCTAAAAATACTTTACTTGCTGTTAAATTCTGGAAAAATAATATTTAGATACTATGTTAATTTAGCTAATTTAGCATAATTTTTACAGTATTTAATTTAAAGTTTTGCCACTTTTGACATATGAAACCAGAACTCACTTTCTGTGTACTTATGAAAACTAATTTTTATTAATACATGCACTGGTTAATAAATTCCAAAAAAATTATAATAAATTTCTATCATTAACAAGGATCATTTTGGTACTTTATTTTATATAAAATGGAACTTTTTGTCTATCTCAAAAATTGTTAGATCATAGTGTACAGTTTGTTTTAATTATGGCATAATTACGACTTGCAACTTTTTGTGTTATTTTGAGTTATAGCCGTATTGAACCTCACCCCACACTAGTGTAAATACCCTAGAAAGTTAGTTTAAGTATTGTGTCACCCCATATTGGTCTTCTATGCTAAAGTCACTATTTGGCTTGGAGTCCAATCGAAAAATCGTGTTGTACCACTAGTGTCGTAGTGTTTAACTTAGTATAAAAACTAAGTTTATGTTTATTTCTACAGTGACGAGTCACCAGGCATCTATAGCATTTTTATCACTGCTTTGCTTTGTTAGAGGCAAGTACTCTCTACAAACTTTACATACTGTCACAACATTGAATTGCGAATACAACCATGTTAAATGTTGATCCTTGAGGTAGCAAGTTAAATCTTCACATGTTGTATTACTTTCTTAACCCTACATGTTTAGAACAGTTTTATATCTCTCACATGATTAGAATCTGGGTTATAGGGAAACTGATAGTTGAGTACGTGATCATGCCCCCTGTACAGTACCGAGCAAAGTTCATTTTATGTTATTGCGCCGTAGGCCTTTATCTCAAAGCTGTATTTGTGCGTATGTACATATATCGCCTTTACACTTGTATGGAAGTACATTTCATTATGTGCCCATGTATATTGTACACCTATTGACGATCACATACCTGCTACAGTTTAAACATTACATATGCATCTGTCTCTATGACATATGTGTCCTTGCTATGATAGATTATGATATGCCATGATTCCAGTTTATCACATTCCTGTTCATTTCATGTTTCGTATATTTAGTTTGCTAGAATCAGTACTTGCTCCCATCCTGACAGGATAACGTTGTAAGTATACTTACTGAGGAGGAGTTTCTCTGTGATTCGTATTATGGAGTTACTGCCGAGGACCAGGCTTTGCCTTACGAGGATGTACCCGCGGGGAACCTCGTCTAGTTGTCTATTTGCTTTAGAATTTTGAGAGTAGTCATGTATTAGACTATGTATTTGTAATTAGACCTATATCCAGTTTTACATTTCAGACATGTACTTGGACTTACTATTATATGAGTCAACTTTTGTGTTTGGAGCATTTATAATATTTACTTATAGAACTATTAGCACATTTAGTCTTATCTTGTTACTAGAACAGCTTACTGCGCTTTATCTCAAGCGTAGGCTGGACATGACTCGACCCGGCCCAACAATATGGATAGCGGGTCGTGACATGTTTCTAGTGGTGGCCCATGCAGGTCTCTGACTAAATTGTTTGGTTACATTATTGTACCAAGCATACCTGCAATTAGGAACTTAAGGTAATTAGACAACATTAGGAATGACGCTTAGAACACCTAGAGGAATACTAGGGTTGCAACATAGGAATAATCACATGCTTGCTATTATAATTAGATTTTCTTGTCTATGATTGTTTTACTTTAAAGAGTCCTTATAAGTCCTTTTATTGTAATTAGATGGTTCTTACTCGTTCATCCCAGTATGTCACACCTGAGAATGGCACACTCCCTATCCAGTCAGCTGACCAGTTGACCGATACACCTCCACCTACCATATTCCCCCACTCCACAGATCCACAAACCGAGATGCCTCCACCAACTTCTATATCACAGTCCCTGCAGGACCCGATACTTCTACCACCACCTATTACTATACCTACCCAGCCTTCCGTCACACTCGACGAAAACCAACTGCTCACCCTAATCTAGGGGTTCCAAACAACACATCAGGAGCAGACTACCCTACTCCGCCAGAGCATGGAGCATTCTGAGGAACGTACCGTGGTCCCACCACCTGTAGAGCCACGGCAAGAGAGCAGGGACGATCAAGGACTTCATGGGTCTGAACCCGAAGGAGTTCTCAGGGACTGAGGACATAGTAGTAGCAGATGACTGGATAGACTCGGTAGAGAGGAAGCTCCTTGGAGCTAGGTTGCCGAATGACCTCCAGGTCGAGGCAGCGGGTTTCTGCTGATAGACTTGGCAGGAGTTTGGTTCCGAAATGAGCCGCTATTCGCGAGTGGGAGGGCCACTTGGGATCAGTTCAAGACCCAGTTCAAGAAGAAATTCTTCTCGACCACCGCTAGAGTAGCCATGGGGCTACAATTTCCAGAACATCCAGCAGGGGAACTGTTCTGTCGACGAGTATGCGGCAGAGTTTAGTCGCCTGAGCCGTTTTGCTCCTAGTCTAGTTGCTGACCCAGAGGAGATGACGCGTAGGTTTTGCCATGGTCTAGTTCCAGACATTGGCATTCTTATAGTGGCGAATGGTACGACTGACTACTACCAGAGCCTAGAGTTGGCCCAGAGCATAGAGGAGCGTCTTCAGTCTTACAAGAGGCCAGCTTCTGTACACCCCGAGGGACCGTCCAAGCATCAGGCGTTCTAGCAGAGAGCACCAACACCGCACCAGCAGACTTACCATCCCCCTACACCACATCACCCAACCCCACCAGTTAGAGCCCCGGGACCTCAGCAGCATCAGAAGGGGGCTATGTGTTCTTTCTGTAGAAGGCCAGGGCATGACTTCGCCATCTGCAGGAAGAGGTTGGGGATAGTGCTCAGTTTGTGGGTCTACCACCCATCAGATTCGGAACTGCCCAGCAGCCAAGGGACCTAGAGGACCACTCCCGACTCAGCAGCAGAGGTTTGGGCAACATCTGCAGCATAAGGGACCCCAGGAGAAGGCTTATAGCCTAGCTCTTGAGCCAGAGTCGGAGCAGGTTTTGGAGCCAGATTATTTGGCTGACGTCATCACAGGTCATGTTTATTTGTATACTTTTCTAGCTCTATGCTTATTTGATTATAGTGCATCTCATAGATTCCTGTCATTAGATTTTATGCATAAACACCATCTAGTAGCTACACCTACCGAGGAGATGAGTAGAGTAATGTCGGGAGGTGGACCAATGCCCATTAGAGCTATCTATAAATGCTCTATTACTATAGCCGGGAGAGAGTTCAGGGGACGTTTCTTTGTGATGTCACTCCCCGGTTATGATATCATATTGGGGATGGACTGGCTTAGCTATGCCCATACAGCTATAGACTGTCATGAGGGTAGTATTCTGTTCAGTCCTCCAGACACAGCACCATTCAGTGTCAGGAGGATAGGGCCGAGATCAGCCTAGAGCCGAACTAGTTGTGCGATAGTTGGGGACGTAGCACCGCCACACCCTATCATTAGGGAGTTTATGGATGTATTTCCAGAGGATCTTCCAGGACTTCCGCCTGACAGAGATGCGAAGTTCACTATAGATTTAGTACCAGGGTTCATCACCAGTATCCCGGGCTTGCTATAGAGTGAACCCCAAGGAGGCCGTAGAGATGAAGGAGCAGATTGATGACCTGTTGAAAAAGGGTTTCATTCGATCTAGTGCTTCTCCATGGGGAGCGCCAGTGCTCTTTGTGCCTAAGAAGGATGGTACAGTTCAGTTGTGTATTAACTACCGGGCGTTGAATGCCATCACCATTAAGAACAAATATCCTCTGCCCAGGATAGATGATTTGTTCGACCATTTGAGTTGGGCGAAAGTGTTTTCCAGGATAGATTTGAGATCCGGGTACCACCAGGTGAAGGTCAGGGCAGCAGACATCCAGAAGACGGCGTTCAACACAAAGTACGGGCAGTACGAGTTTCTGGTGATGCCATTTGGTCTCACAAATACGCCAGCTATCTTTATGAATTTGATGAATAAGATATTTCACCAGTATCTGGATAAGTTCGTCGTAGTATTTATTGACGACATCCTGATATACTCGAAGATGTCGGAGGAGCATGCAGAGCACTTGCGGACAGTTTTGGGGATTCTGAGAAAGGAGAGATTGTATGCCAAATTGTGGAAGTGCGAGTTCTTTTTAGACCGAGTGGAGTTTCTCGGCCATGTAGTTACTGGAGAGGGAATCTCGGTGGATTCCAAGAAATTGCTGCAGTTGAGACATGGAAGGCTCCGACATCAGTTTCAGAGATCAGAAGCTTTCTGGGTTTAGCCGGCTATTATAGGAAGTTCGTCCAGGACTTGGCTAGGATAGCTGAACCCATGACGAAGCTGACACGGAAGGACGCAGAGTACATTTGGTTAGAGGACTGCCAGGCAGCGTTTGAGGAGTTGAAGAGAAGGCTGACGACCGTTCCAGTATTAGCTCTTCCTTCAGGATCTGGAGGTTTTACCATATACAACGATACTTCGGAAAAGGGGCTAAGATGTGTCCTACAGCAGCATGGGAAAGTGATTGCTTATGCATCTAGGCAATTGCGGACTCATGAGCGGAACTATCCTACCCATGACCTAGAGTTAGCTGCGGTATCTTTGCACTCAAGTTATGGAAACATTACTTATACGGAGAGCATGTGGAAATCTTTACTGACCACAAGAGCTTGAAGTATGTGTTCATGCAGAAAGAGCTGAACATGAGGCAAAGATGATGGTTGAGTTGATGAAGGACTTCAACATCGATTTACAGTATTATCCCGGGGAGGCAAATATGGTGGCGGATGCGCCGAGCAGGCATCCGATGGCATGGTATCTGATGATAGATCGGCATTTGCGAAAAGATCTGGAGAAGCTCGGTATCGAGATAGTTCGGCCAGGATCAGTGATACAGACGATGGCACTTGACATACAGTCAGGTTTGATAGAGCAGATCAGGGAGACATAGTCTACAGATGAGAGCCTTCGCAGACTTCGGGCCCAGGCTTTAGCTGGATTGCTGGATGACTTCACTATAGCAGAGGATGGATCCTTAAGTCATGGCAGCCGATTGTGCGTGCCGAAGGGAGAGCTGATAGAGGCAGTCTTGTAGGAGACGCACCAATCGAGATATTCTATTCACCCGGGTGCTAACAAGATGTACCGTGACTTGCGGAACATCTTTGGTGGTACGGGATAAAGAGGGATGTATCACGTTTTATTTCTAGATGTCTAGTTTGCCAGTAGGTCAAGACGGAGCGCGAGAGGCCAGCTGGTCTGTTGCAGACGTTACCCATTCCCGAGTGAAAGTGGGAACACATTACGATAGGCTTCGTCTCAGGGCTTCCTCGTTCCCAAGGAGGGAAGGTTGCCATTTGGGTCCTCGTGGACAGGCTGACAAAGTGTACGTACTTCATACCCTTCAAGGTGGGGCTTTCCACCGAGAAGTTGGTGGAGCTATACATGCAGCAGATAGTTTACTTGCACGGAGTACCAGTGAGCATCGTGTCGGACAGAGATAGCAGATTCATGTTCCACTACTGGAGGAGCTTGCAGGAGGAGTTGGACAGTCGGCTCAAGTTCAGCATGGCGTACCACCTGTAGACAGATGGACAGTCCGAGAGGACGATACAGACGCTGGAGGATATGTTGAGGACTTGTGTGCTGGACTTTGGCAGATTATGGGAGAGCCATCTGCACTTGGTAGAGTTTTCATACAACAACAGCTACCAAGCCAGTATCGGTATGTCTCCTTTCGAGGCACTATATGGACGACGATGTCGTACACCGCTCTTTTGGGATGATGTTGGGGACAGAGTGATACTTGGGCCAGAGATGATCACGGATGCAGCAGAGAAGGTCAAGATGATCAGAGACAGGCTCAGAGTAGCTCAGGACAGGCAGAAACACTGGGCCGATGCTAGTCGCAGTCCGATGGAGTTCGCTGACGGTGATATGGTGCTAGTGAAGATATCACCTACTAGAGGGACGATCCGGTTCGGACGAGGAGGCAAGTTGAGCCCCAGATACATCGGGCCGTTCGAAATACTTGGCAGGGTCGGAGAGGTAGCTTACAGGGTTGTACTTCCACCCAACCTAGCAGGAGTTCACGATGTCTTTCACGTATCCCAGCTGAGGAGATATGTTCTGGGCCCCAACCATGTGCTAGATCATTCAGAGTTGGAGATCGGACTGAGCCTTGTAGTTTTTGAGCAGCCAGTGGAGATATTAGACAGGAGAGGAGAAGAGGCTGAGAAACAAGGTTATATCCTTAGTACGAGTAGCTTGGAGTCGTCACTCTCCGGGTGAATCTACTTGGAAGAGGGAGTCGGATATGAGGAAGAGATACCCTTACTTGTTGACCCAACCGCTGCGAGGGATCCACCCGTTCCCGCTTGATACCCTAGAGGTTAGTTTCGATCATAGCCTTAGTCTTTTGTTGCATTGCCTGTTATGTTAGAAAATGATAGGGTCTTCAATCCTTGTGAATTTCGAGGACGAAATTTTTAAGAAGGGAAGACTTGTCAGCTCCTGTTTTTCAAATTTAATTTAATTAGTATTAATTAGTTGCTAATGACATGTTTAGCTTTAAAATAATTTATTAGGATTTTTAGGAAATTTTCTAGAATTTTTAAATGATTTTAAATAGTTTTTTAAATCAAAATATATCACTTTATAATTATTTGAAATATTTTAATATCATTTTGAACTCGACCCAGGGGGGTCGAGTTCTTAGGTGTGGTCGGGCTAGCCAGGGGTCACCCCGAGCTTTATGTTAGGGGTAGGGTTCGGCTTAGATTTATTTAGGTTTTAGTGAATGGGTTTTAAACCCGATAAAACAAACTCTGTGTCCTGACAGTTAAGGACACACGAGTCTCGTGTCCGTGCTAAGCATGACACGCACGGTTCGAATCCTTCGTGTCCAGACTTACCATTATGTTCGTCAGGACACGGCGAGTCATATACATGTCTGCACGAGACACGCACGAAACAGTTTGAAGTTGTTACTCACGTGTCCGGCGTCGGGAAGGGGTTTCGAGCGTGCTGACGGCGACTAGAGGCGTTGTGGCGGTGGCGCTCGGGTGGCGCTCGACTCAGCTCGCCGTGGCGAATCGAATGGTGGTG
The DNA here is from genome assembly GCA_029216955.1 of Iris pallida. Classification (NCBI taxonomy): domain Eukaryota; kingdom Viridiplantae; phylum Streptophyta; class Magnoliopsida; order Asparagales; family Iridaceae; genus Iris; species Iris pallida. The sequence goes on from JANAVB010034418.1 coordinate 18,218,701, forward strand.
GTGGATGGGGATGATCGTCGATGGGGAGGTGGCGCTGGGGTCCGCCGGAGTTAGGGTTATATATGTATAATATATATATATAATATATATATACACAATTTGAAATATATAATAACAGTATATATATATATATACATTCAAGACCTGTACAAGTCATATCGGACTTGATTCATGGCCTTGGGTCCTGTATTTGAACTATGGTTCAAATTATGTACATGGACAAAATACGCAGATAATTAATTATTTAATTTCAGATTGTGTACCATGCTGTTTTTGAATTTCTAAAAATACTTTACTTGCTGTTAAAATTCTAGAAAAATAATATTTAGATACTATGTTAATTTAGCTAATTTAGTATAATTTTACAGTATTAATTTACAGTTTTGCCACTATTTTGACGTATGAAACCAGAACTCACTTTCTGTGTACTTATGAAAACTGATTTTTTATAAAATACATGTACTAGTTAATAAATTCCAGAAAAAATTATAGTAAATTTCTATAATTAACAAGGATCATTTTGCTACTTTATTTACGTAAAATGGAGCTTTTTGTCCATCTCAAAAATTGTTAGATCGTAGTGTACAGTTTGTTTTAATTATGGCATAATTACGACTTGTAACTTTTTGTGTTATTTTGAGTTATAGTCGTATTGAACCTCACCCCACACTAGTGTAAAGACCATAGAAAGTTAGTTTGAGTATTGTCTTACTCCACATTGGTCTCCTATGCTAAAGTCACTATTTGGCTAGGAGTCCAATCGGAAAATCGTGTTACACCACTAGTGTCGTAGTGTTTAACTTAGTATAAAAACTAAATTTATGTATTTATTTCTACAGTGTGGAGTCACCAGGCATCTATAGCATTTTTATCGCTACTTTGCTTTACTAGAGGCAAGTACTCTCTACAAACTTTACATTTGTCACAACATTGAACTGCGAATCCAACCATGTTAAATGTTGAATCTTGGGTTAGCAAGTTAAATCTTCACATGTTGTATTACTTTCTTATCCCTACCATGTTTAGAACAGTTTTATATCTCTCACATGATTAGAATCTGGGTTATGGGGAAACTGATAGTTAAGTACGTGATCATGCCCCCTCTATAGTACCGAGCAAAGTTTTATTTTATATGTTACTGCGTCGTAGGCCTTTATCTCAAAGCGGTATTTGTGCGTATGTACATCTATCGCCTTTACACATGTACGAAAGTATATTTCATTATGTGCCCCTGTATATTGTACACCTATTGACAATCATGTACCTGCTACAGTTTTAAATATTACATATACATCTGTCTCTATGACATATGTGTCCTTGCCATGATAGATTATGATATGCCGTGATTCCAGTTTATCACATTCTTGTTTATTTCATGTTTCGTATATTTAGTTTGCTAGAATCAGTACTTGCTCCCGTCCTGACAGGATAACGTTGTAGGTATACTTACTGAGAAGGAGTTGCTCTGTGATTCGTATTATGGAGTTACTGTCGAGGACCAGGCTTTGCCTTACGAGAATGTACCTGCGGGGAACCTCGTCTAGTTGTCTATTTGCTTTAGACTTTTGAGAGTAGTCATGTATTAGACTATGTATTTTATAACTGGACCTATATCCAGTTTTATATTTCAGACTTGTACTTGGACTTATTATCATATGAGACGACTTTTGTGTTTGGAGCATTTATGACTCTTATTTACTTATAGAATTGTTAGCACATTTAGTCTTATCTTATTATTTCTACAATAACTTACTGCGCTTTATCTCAAGCGTAGGCTGGACATGACTCGGCCCGACCCAACAATTTGGGTAGCGGGTCGTGACAGGCATCAAATCACATTAGCAGTTCAATGTGTTATACATTTTAAAAATTCTCAGCATAAGCATCTATATTGTTCAGCAACTAAAACATGGGACATTTAGGGACAATTCATAGTATTTCAATACTTCATTTTATTAAGCATGAAGGGATAAGAAGATGGAAGGACAGTTCTACTCACATGCATAAAAGGGTCTTCCTGTTCCGATCACACACAATTCTACTAACCGTAGCTCCACCAGCGAGCCATATTCCAATACCCATTCTGCCTAGCCAGTTAAGAGTGATTGCATCAGTCTCAATTCTCCTGATTTCCAACCCAAGTCACGGTCTAACATTCTGATCCCATCCAACAAGACAACCAAATACCTCGTGCGGAGCGGGGCATTACATAATATACCACTCAGAAAAAGTTTCATCCTCGAAACTTAAGGAAACAACTCATCTACTAGATTCACTTAGTCGCAACGAGTTATTCATTCAGCTTCAATTCAATATTTATTTCAGCCCACTCGGTCATCTCAAAATAGCTATCCAACTGTACCATTTTAATCCATCAACGATTCGATCTATCTCTTTTTCAATTATTTGTAACTTCTCATTGATTCACCAATATTTTCCTTGTATTTCCATCTTGGTTGCAACGCATCACTTCATTTGGATCCATGCACATATTTTAGGCGTCCCCAAAATATATGCATTTCAGCAAAAGTCTGCGCTAGTGCGATAAATTCTTCCTAAAATGTTATCTCAGTCGCAACCTATCACTTCGGCTGGATCCATACACATGTTTTAGGCTTCCCCAAAACATATGTACTTCAGCCAACTTTCATGTTATTACGATTCGATCAGCCACAACATAACTCTCTTTTCCAAATCCGATTAGCATCCTTTCAATTGACTTATTACTTTATTCACTTGCCATAATCACTATCTTCCAGGCCACAACACTTAACATCAGGAATAAATCGGGTAAGCTCTCTATCCAAGCATAATGTTTCTAACATTCGGTCATGGGTCTAACTTAGAGCGAATCATATCAAGAGTTCACAAAATGGAATCATATTCCTTTCGGAATCCAACAATATTTCTTACCGAGGTAATTCAACTTTTCTAAAAGATACAATCCGATGTCACCCACTATCGATTACCCGAGTCAGGGTATAATTCTATGCAACAGTCAAGGTTAACCCTGCTACCCGACTATAAGTACACTCAAGTCATACCTTACGATTGCAATTCCCACTTATAGCCGACATATAACTTAGAAAGGTCAACCATCTCCAAGACACAAGTTGAAGCGTACATTCCCTTAGGTAAATACTCATTATCACCGTTTCTCGTTCAATGCCATAAGGTCATCCTATGGGTCTCCAATGGTCACCTATTATTCAGTCAATCTCTAAGGTTAGCTATACTGACAGCTAAACTTAATCGTTCAGGTGACTTTCCTAGAGTAGACGGCTACTAGGGTTATTCTAGTTTCTTATTCCTAGGGCCAACAAGCAACCAACAGTTCTAAGGAACTCTATCCAAACCTATGGGTATCAACTCGGTCTGAATAACTAATCGTCATTGTCGGCTATGCCAACAATTAGTAAGTCATCAACTGGTCGCTAGGGTCAAGTCTATCTATCCTGGGTCTTCCTCAAGAAAATAATTCCCACAGAGGCTCATTCTAGACTTACCCAATGATCGACTAAGATCGATCTATCAACACTACGGTCAATCCCAACCCGACATACGATTCTCATCGTTCTAATAATCCATCAAGTAAATTCTCAATGATTCAATTTCTATTCCAATTCTCTTATACCCATATGAACCCATAAGCCAAGGCTAACTATTCAAGGGTCATCGATTCTGTTAGTCTCAACAGGACTATGAAACCATACTATTCGGTCCGTATGACAAAGTCATACCATTAAGTCATAAGCCAGCAATCTATATCCCAACCGACAGCCATCTATACATCACACCATCTATCGACATTATCCAACACATTTCGTGATTCTAAATCTTATTCATTTCTAGCTATCAAAATCTCATCCGAACATTCTTAAAATTCCCTACCTCAAGGGTCGAGTAGTTCATTCAATTCAATCCGACAATTCATGCATCAATTAACCATCCTCTATGCAACACAAATATTCAGGTTGCTACTTGTTATTTTTCTAGTACAATTAAATTCCTCATCATTCATGCACATATGTAACGACTATCCTTTGGTGATCAAGATGGATTAACATCTATTACACCTTAGGGTCAAGGCACAAATTTCTAAAATACTTTTAGGTCACCGACAATATTTTCAGAACCTAACTTTGTATTAGCCACATAAAATTTGCATCCAACCAATCGAAGTCAACATTCAGATGTTTTAAGCCACAACATTCTCTAGCCAAATCCATTTACCCATAGCATACTAACTGTCTTTACTAGTCTGAGTCATCACTCGACTAAACAACTTCTAACCAAGCCACTGATTACAATTTTCGATAATCTCGCTGCCCAACATAATATTACCGTCAAGGGACACTCGAGTCATCTAGCAACAATATATGACTCCTAGCTAAGTCCTGACACTATCCAGTACCCACAGATAGTCTCATTGCTATCCTATGGAAAGGGTCATCATACATCTAGTTCTGAGGTGGTAGAGGCAATATACTACTCAGAAACGAAGCCATCCTTAAACAATACCAACTCAATTCTATTTTGGACATTCATGATCTATAATGATCATAACACTTAGCCAACATCTCAGAGTCTCAAATCATAAGCCAATATTCTTAGGGTCTTAAATTCTCAAAGCTAACACACATGAGTCAATTCAGCAATTCTGTTGAACTCATCCATCCATGGTTTTATTCCCAATTCTTTTCCAACATCACATGCAATTTCTCAACTTATTACAGCACACAGGCAACTTTCTCTATTCTCACATTAGGAACATTATTCACATTATATTAGGTTATTTGTGTCCAACCAACAACAATTATTCATTCAGGGGCATCACATTATATTTAGACTTATTGTATGAAACATACAGTGAACAGCCAAGAAGGTCAACGAACTTTCATAAACGAACAACATAGGATAATTACAGAACAACAATAGCATAATAGCGGAAGCAATCTTTGATTTCATTACGGAAGCAATGGTGAGTGATCGCGGAAGCAACTTTGGTTAATCGTCGATGCAACTTTGATTTGAAATGAGTAAAAAAGAGACCAAGGACGTAAAGCCGTGCTCTGATACCAATTTATCACACACCGATTCGTAGAGTAATTTATTCAAATATTTTATCTCTTAGAATCGATCGTCCTCGCTTGGGCGTGATGCCGTACAAGTCTGGTATTGTACTTGTACAAGGCAAAGATGGTACATAATTGATTATCTTCAAATAGGAATACATTGCAGTGGAAGAAGCAAATAAATTGAAGTTAACGAGGACAATCTCTCTCGTTGAATAGAAATACATCACTTCTTAATAGCAGCGGAGATAAAAGGATGACTTGAAGTCACACAGAGTTATATAGAACTTTATTCTCTTTATTGATAATTGAAGAAGAGTACAGGACTCATATTGAATACAATGTTTACAACACATCTCACTTTACATTGAAAGCCAACTAAATAGTGTTGCAAAGCTTATATTTGATACTTTGATACATTGGATTACAACTCGATATACCCACTTGGCTTACAACTCACTGGTACAACGGATTACAATATTCCATACATTATGCCCTTTATAGACAGAAGGTATCATCTTTTGCAAGGAGAGCTTCTGCATGCCCAACAAATCTTCGATGTCGCGGGACCAATCAAGCCAATCTCCGTGTGTAGAACATTCCAAGCACGAGCACCTGCCCACGAAAAATGTGGGTCAGCATATTATCTATGTACTAGCGAGCAGAATCCAACCCACTCGCCTTAACCAACATTTAAGTAACCATTTAAGCAAGCATTTATTAGAATGATCGTTCTACTTGGGGCCTAGCATCGGTTTACAGTTCATGGGCAATAATCATAGTGAAGCATGTAAATATATTCTTAGCAATATTCATGTGGACGTATCATTATAGCATTCTTGGTGTTATCATGCAAAGACATCATTGAGGCATCGTTAACATTAACATCTTAAACATGTTATGACAATTCTCACCTCAAGCATCACTTAGCATGTATGTCATGTTTGAGCAATGTTTATAGCATGGCATCTTTCTAGCATACTAAATTTAACATGTTAAGCAGGTTCTCATACTGTAAGGCTACATACAGTATCATTTATTTGGCACATTAAGCACGTAAGTTAAACCAACACAAATTTTGAGTTTATCACACTTAAGTGATTTCTTACCGATAGCCAATTCCCTCGTACCTGCATCAATTACAGGTTATCAGATATACTTACTCTGCCTGCACAAAAACATTCATTAGCGTGGATCCTGACTACATGGTCACTGGTGTTGTTAAACTATATGGACTCTTTTTATTTTATTTTACTTCAAGATAATACGGTCAGTATAGTAGGTGGCGAGCCTCTATGCCACCCCGTATTATCTGTGCTCCTACAGCACTCATCATTATTTTCTCCTAGGCCGAATCGGTCCCGGCGCCCCGGTACCGTTCGAGGAAATTAAAACTCAAATCTTGTATACAAGTTGTCCATGACCACGCGAATGCGTGTCGACTCGATTGTGAACATAATCGCATGGTAAAATATATGAAGGAAAGTAAAGGCAACAGTGCATCATTAGTCATATTCAATGACTTATTCATTTCATCATTACCATCATTTCATTTGGTGATCTCAAAGATCCCATACTTCATCATTTCTCATTCATTTCTTCATTGCAATGTTTCTCATATCGTTCCTTTCGACAAGGAATATAACATTCATTCATTTCATAGGGACATTTATTCATTCTTTCATTGCTTATAAGGGAAGGCAACATTTCATATTCTTGCAACAGTTATACAGAGAGTACATGATTCAAGTATTCGTTCAATTCTCATAGCCAGTACATTGTCTATTCTATCATTTACAATGCATCTCATTATTCAAGTATTTTACTGTGTCAGCAGCATTAAACATAAATTCATTATTTAATGTTATAAATTCATTCTCAGGCATCAAACCACATTAGCAGTTTAATGTGTTGTACATTAAAAAATTCTCAGCATAAGCATCTATATTGTTCAGCAACTAAAACATGGGACATTTAGGGACAATTCATAGCATTTTAATACTTCATTTTATTAAGCATGAAGGAGTAAAGAGGAGGAAGGACAGTTCCACTCACTTGCATAAAAGGATCTTCCTATTCCGATCACACACAATTCTACTAGCGTAGCTCTACCAGCGAGTCACGTTCCGATACCCATTCTGTCTAGCTAGCTAAGAGAGACCGCATCAGTCTCAATTCTCTTGATTTCCAACCCAAGTCATGGTCCAACATTCTGATCCCATCCAACAAGCCAACCAAATGCCTCGTGCAGAGCGGGACATTACACATATCATGTCCCACTCAAAACACGTCCCCCTGTGCTCTATTTTTATGATACGATTTTCAGGTCAGAAGAAGCTAATTATAACCCTTACCGTAATGCCGATGTACTTTCCAACTTCAATTAGAGATCTAACCTCAGCCCAACCTTTCGACCCAATATATGGCCGTGATCTACTCGAAGCCCACTACGCATATGCTACTAGTGTGCCACCCAATAGAGTTTCCATGTTCTACTTAAACAAAAATGTCACAGAAGGCACATTTTGTGCTTAAGGAACCTAGTTAACCAACCCGACTGACAAATGGCCCAACCACATGAGTTTGAACCTATTCTAGCATACCCTAAGCTAATAAGAATGGTTAAGATTGATTTTATGAGATTTTGCCCAGCCAATATAGATTAAAATCTAAGGTTCATTCAATCAAAGATTGATGTCCAATTAGGGAACCCATTGAGACCCAGTTAAACCCATCCATGCATATCGCCATATTTTGACTATAAAACCAAACTTTATGAAACAGGACACTATACCTATAGGTAGTCCCCATCTCTTGGTCCAATAATACTCCTACCATAAATCCCTTAAACATATCCCTTCGTAGCCTACGATATGCCAGGAATGGAATCCTTCTGTACAAACTTATTTCCAGTTATGCTTGATCCAGACCTCTCCTACTATCTTGATGAAACATGGTCAGTACATGGGCAATGTTAAATAAGTAACACCTAGGCTTCCTATAGATTCCGTGAACTACGATCAGAACTACCCCAGATCCTCATCCATCTCCTTGAAATTTCATCTTCTTAGGAGTCCTATTATTGTGCTTTTCCTGATAACCAATTTATGTAAGATGGGTAGAACCTTGAACTTACTATACTCTGTCTTTTAGAATGGGATACCAAACTTGGATTCCATTCGTAACCATTCTTCTATTTGTTTGAAAGTTGGGATACGATCTTTGTATTGCATTTTATATCCTTGCTTGTGCGTTTAGATAACCACGATAAAAGATCGCAACCTTGATTCTTCAAATCTATTCTATCATAGAATCATGTCTTGGATTGAATTTTGAGAATAGAAATTGCTGAAGTGTATAGGCAAGCCTCTCTAAAAATGTAGGGTTCCTTTGAATTAGCAAAGGATTGGGATAGATTGGTTCTAATTGAACTAATAAAATAGTGGTTCATAACGTCCGCTCATATCCATATAGTTTGATACCCTCGACCATGACCTTCATATTGGGAGCACAACGCCAACTTTTCCCTTTTGACAAATTTCACACTCATAAACTAGAAGAGCCACTCTACACACATAACATACATGTCCTACACAAATGTACCTTTTTGTGCTCCACTTAAATTACACCACACGTATGATGCATTTTTCCTTAAAACGAACCATTGATGCCTATTTTTGTTCCATTTGAATTTTAACCATGCAATATCGACCCTTCCCTTAACTAAACGGAATACCCATGATCCATGCAAGACGCATCACACCTATGACGTATGCATTTCATCCAAGCAAGCACATGCCTCCTACATAAAACCAAACATTGATCCCGTACCATCATGTTGAATCGTCACGTTTTAGTTATATTCGAACAAGAGATGTTTACTATCTTATTGAAGCATGACCCCTATAGGAACAATGTTATAATTCTCTTATAGAAGTATTGACCTCGAACGCCACGACAATATCTAGGCTTACTTCATGATCAGTGACTACAGTCAGAAGTATCTAATATTATCATATCATTATCTAGAACTTGACCTTTCCAGAAGTTTTGTAACAACAATGTTCATGGTTAGCCAACTTCTATAAGTTGGATAGAGGCTTGAATAACGAATACCTATCTTGTAGAATAAGATGACACTCTGGATACCTGTGATAACCACCTCCTCCATCGTTTCAGAAACCAAGTTATAAATTGACGTACCTGCCCTCCCTTTGTATTTGATCTCGTTGTTCTTAGATATTGTTTTTGTTGTAATTTAGAGAACGAAATTTATATAATTTGGATAGGATGTAAACCCCCTAAATTTATATCTATTTATTTTATTTTTTAAATATTTGTTATTCTTATTTTTTACGCAATTTAGATTATTATATAATTATTAAATAGCCTGTACTTAAATTATGTTTTTTTATAAATTTTAAAAGTAGCAAGTGAATTGCTAAACTATATATATTACAGTTATCTTTTAAAGTAAGTATATACCTATATAATTATTAATTTTTTAGGAAGCATTTTGATTTTTAGATTTTAAAATTTTACTAGATTTGACAACATAGACATATATGTTATATATATATATATATATATATATATATATATATATATATATATATATATATATATATATATATTTTACATAGACATATTTTTTAGATTTATATATATATATATATATATATATATATATATATATATATATATATATATATATATATAAGTTGTATGTGCCTACATAAAGGCTATACTATATAATGAAATCATATATATTATTAGAGTAGTAAATTCATTATTACATGTATATATGTATATAATTTAGGTATATATGGGATATGAGATGCTTTCGCGATATATTGAAACCAATATCTCGCGAGATATACATATACTTTTTTTTATATACATAAACATATACATATACATATAATTTACAGATATACAAGTTGTATGTGCCTACATAAAGGCTGTAACGTCGCAGTCCTAAAATACTTAGGACCAGGTACGTATCCATGCCAACTGTATACATACGAAGTACGCACCAATGTATGGAAACTTTGTATGTATACATCAGCTGTAAAATGCAGTAATCCAATACTAAATCTCATCCACAATGAAAAGAATAATAATATAAAATCAACTTAAATAATTATGGTTCAATCGTTGGGCGGAGACAAATATACTACCAACAAATTTTAATAGGAAAGAAATATACAAGGATAGTAATTTGGTAGAGCGAAGGGAATGATGATCCAAGAGCAACATCTCGAAGAGTAGAGCGCAAGTCATGGCCTTAGCTAGAGCACCTGTAGAAATCACAAGACACACCTGGAGAGATAACCAGGTCCTCCGAGGGACGTAACAAGATACATAAAGAACATGTCACATAACTGAATATATATACTATGTCATAAATCACAAGTAAAGAAAATAATCCCACTCGTAACAAGATCCAATACCTCATCATCGAAACAGTGGACTACCCCTACAACCAAACAAGGACAAGGGATAGTACACTATACCGCGATGCGACATTGTCCCAATCTACTAATGGGACGGGGTGATATGACATTGACGAGGGTTACCTGACCATTCTAATGTGTTTATGTAGTAAGAACAAACCTTCAACGCATGGGCACTCTGGCTCATGAGCAGGAACTCTGGTATGGTCCCATCAGGATACCAGGGACCTCAAAGCATAACATTTCTCGAATGTCAGAGGCCAGCAAGAAATTAGGTATCAGGATCCAGGATCGTATCTTCAACGGAGATAACCGACAATAATAGGAAAGTGCATACGTGGCCCATACGTTACGGAACTGTTCTTTCCATCAAATGCCTAACAGAGTCACATCCATGACTCATATACCTCTAATAATTGCTAAGTCTCCTGACATGTCTCTACTAGCAGTTAGCCCTAACGCATGCACATGGGGGATCAGCCCACACGCAAGAACCTCTACATGCTACTCATCTCACACATCCTCGTAGTACAACTGTGTCAAGCTGTATGCGATTAACTACAGAAGGTAGTCCCTTAACTCTAGGTTCATATGCAATCAAAGGATAATAACAAAGTAAACTAATAATCACTGAGCATGTAGTAAATCAGGAACTGTAAGAACCGAAATTAATGAACAGTGATATGTAATAAATAAATGCAGACTGAATATAAACAGTTTAATGGCAAGGTATCTTGCCGGTTGTGTCGTCCGGTGTGGTGTGAAAATCCGACAAGTCCAGTCTTGTCCAATAGCCATGGTCATTGCGTACAGGTCCAAATATCACGAGAACATAGGAGTGGAGATTAGTAATGATTAACTAAGATAATTTGAAAAAAAAATTGTGAAAATAAATACATATGCTAATTTTAGAAATATTTTATAATACTTGACAAATACATGTTATTAGTTTAAAAATAATTTTACGTAAATACTTGAAAGTTAAAAAGATGGTGGTAGGAAAAAACTCTAAGTTTGTTAAAATATGATTGTTAATTCGTTAGGTAGAAAAAAAAATATTTTTCGTTAATATATTTTTAGATAAATATTTAAAAAATTGTTTTAATTTAGAACTAGATTTTAATTAGGTAAAATGCTGCAATACAATTTGGAAAAGTATTTAAACTACTATCTAACAATATACCATTTTTTTTTAAAACCGTATTTTAAATACAATAATATAGTTTAGAGGGAATTTAATGTATATATACTAATTAATTAATAGTATTACTATTTAGTAAAACCATAATTCCAAAATAAAATATGTATTCCTAAATACATACTGCCATTAGTATAATCTATACACTTTTAATTAACAAAAATAATAATAATTATTATTATTATAATAATTATTATAATAATAATAATAATAATGATAATATCAGTAATAATAATACTAATAATAATAATAAATAATAATATAATAGTAAATAAGTAAATAATTATATTGTGACAGCATTACTGCTGCTCTTAAGAAAGAAAATGATCTTAAGAAAGAAAAAGGAGTGGCGTGAGGAGTAACTGAGAGAGAAGAGATGAGATCGGAGAGAGGGGAAGAGCGGGAAGAGGTCGAGAGAGAGAGGGAGAACGGGATGTACCGGAGTTCGCCGGCGGCGCATGCTCCGGCGCTGGGGTGGCGACGCTCGTAGGGCGGCGTCCCGTACGCTGGCGGAGAGGGAGCTACTCACGGGTCTCGGGGAACTCACTGGTCGGAGCTACCTGGCCAAATCGTCGGGACAAAATGTCAGATGAAGGTTGTCGACGACACGGAATGGCCTGTACGGTGTGGTACGACGGACGCGCGGAGATCGTTAGACGGTATGGCCATGGACGGAAGAGGGAGGCGGAAAGGGTGCCCCGTCGTAGAGTCACGCGGTGGAGGAGTCTAGACGCAGCTCGCGGCTGCGGTGGTTGAGGCTTCTCGGCGCGGCAGAGTAAAGGGGCTCGTCGGCCAGGCGGAGGTAATTTGGGGTTAGGGTTTTGTATTTTAATTTTTTTTGGTAATGCTGTGATGGTGATTTTCTGGGACGCGACCGCTGGCTGTTTCGTCGGAGACCCGCGGGTTGGCGGTGCGACTGTAGGCAGGGTGATGGTCGGAGTTACAACCGGACACGGGGATGGTGATGCGATGGACAGATTTTGGGGCGACTGCGGTGGTGGTCTTTTGTTGAATTTAGGGTTCGGTTAGGGTCGGCCAGCCTGTGGTTGGAGGATTGGCGTTGGAGACTAGCCACAGTGGGGAGGTCGGTTTGGCGGGGATGCTGTATGGTTGTCGCGGCGGTGGTGACGGGTAACATCAGGAGAGGTGGCATGGTGGCTGGGTTAGGTTTAGGATTGAGTCATCGTGTCGGGAGTGTCCGATACGGCTGGGTGGACGTCCGGGATTGCGGACGGGACAGAATTATTGTATTTGTAATGGGGGAACATATAGTGGATGGGTGGCATAGACACGATGCACAATCTGTGGATGGTAGATAATTTATGGATGAGTACCTCTCCTTATATAGGAGGTGGGAATTCTCAGTTGGATAAGGACTTGTAATGGTTTAAACCCCGATGGATAATTCCATCTTTTATTTAAATCGATTTAGAAATTAATCAATCAAATCCAATTCAATCTAGATAAACCTCCTTTAATTTAATGCCTATTTAAAATAAAATCTTTTCCAAATTTAAATTATCAAAATAAGTCAAATATTAAATAAAACAAAATATTAAATAAAACAAAATCTTAAATATCATTTTCATAATTAAATAAATATAGTAATAATTAATTTCAAAAATCAAGATAAATACTTAAACATTAAATCATAAAATAGCTTTTATAAATGACAAATTAATAAACAATTTTCAAATTTCGCAAAATATTTGGAATACATCTCATATAAACCAAAATTTCCAAATCATTACTTATTTTTAAACGACGAATAAAATAACTCTTTTATACAAAATAAAAATATTTATCACATTAATTTGAACATGTACTTTCCTATAAAAATAAATTTATAATAAATTTTTTTTTCCAAAATATGTACCTCGACATATAATCGCACTTGTCGAGTAAATACGAAACGCAAATCTCGCACGCTACGCAAATACAATAACGCGAACTCGTATACGACGTACAGATACGAAGTAAAATAAATACAAAAATACAAAAAAAATCATAGTAGAGATTTAGGGGGTTTACATCCTACCCAACTTATAAGAATTTTCTCCTCGAAATTTAGGAATAGGTAGGGTACAAGAGTTTAACGATAAGAAAGTATGAACAATTCATTTGGCGAGGCAAGAAAACGGTGTTTAACATAAATGTGCAATTAGAAAGTCATGAATTCGTTAAATAGGAAAATAATTCACGAATATGGTAATGGACGAGGGTCGCTAGCTAAGACAATCATGATAACACAATTCAAGAAATAATAAGGCATTGGGTGGATGAAAGAGAATAATTTAGGGACATGGAGGTATGATTCCTTGAGAAAATATGGTCGTCTGGGTTTAGGTTTGATTAAGGAAATGATTTGAATCATTCTTAAGTCTCAAGAAAGATTAGAATATCGTGATAATGTATCTAGTGTCACGAGGAGGACGATTAACTCAAGATGGGGTTACAGTCACATCGGTCGGTAACTGGCTAACTATCTTGGCAATAGATAGTGGACAACTAAGAGAATATCAAGTACGGGTGTTTGTCTTTCTAAAACAGGCGAAAGGCAAAAATAAAGAGTTCGAAGAAGACATTATCGAATTCGAATGAGTGGTTCAAAGACGACTGAATAAGTTCCAAAAAGAATTGCCAAGGCAGTCGCGGGTGAGACTCTAGGGCCAAGTTTAACTATGTCTCCATCCACGTTGAACAATATACAAAAAGCGAACCAAGTGCACTATGGTTGATCAGACCATAATACGTCAGTTCTGATTAGACAAGGTATTAGTGGGCGCCCACAATAAACATATGTCACGAACAAGCTCGATAAAGAGTAAGCTTGTAAAACTAGACTATAATAGCAACATATGATAGTCAAAAATATAAGCAGTGGATGATGAAGAAAATTAAATAGTCCAAGATCCTTTAAAATTGAGTCTTGCCCGAAGTTCGGGCCTTTGCAATGGCTCTATTGTTTTCTGATCTATGACTTGGTTGGTTAAATGGGTTAGAGTCCTGCAAATTCTACAATCTAAGTAAGCTTATCCATATGGGTCACAAGGGCAAAGGCTTGTTAGGTTGTGAGGTACTCTACCCAACCTACAAGAGTTAAACTAGTGGTGTGATGGGACAATGGGTAAGGAACAAAGTTAAGCATTTAAGGAAATCAAGTAGAACACAATCCTATATCGGTCGAAAGATTTGAGTCAATGTTGTACCCTAATTGAAGGCAGAAAGTATTTTGGTATCATGGTAAGGGTTGTAGTTTAGACTTTTTGACCAGAAGTCATATCAAGAAAATAGAGTACAAGGATACAGGTTTTAGTGGCACGTGATATACCTACATAAAGGTGGGCTCGTCTAAGTCTAGTATATGGAATTTGTTGGAAGAAAAAGTCTATTGTTGTGCTCCAAATATCAAAGTCATGATAGGGAACCCCAAATGATCAAAATAGAAAGTGGGTTCTCATGTTGTACAAATTAATGCACAAAAGGATACAGTTAAAACACGAAATAAAGAATATTAGGAAATCTCATAGATGAAGTTAAAATAAGTTAGGGACACGGTTTCTACAGAGAAATAGTCTCATGGATATGGGTATGGTCAAGGGAATGATTCTAATCATTTCTAAGTTTCAAATAATTAGATGGTCACGATAAAAGATCTAGATTTGAGGGAAGGTCGAGTGGGTCAAGATAAAGATATAGTTATACAGTTTGGTCGATGACTAATTATACTTGTGTATATGTCATATCATAATCGTAGGTGGTCTGGCAACCAATTGTGGAATACTTGTATATCATTAGGGCGACCTTGCTTGTTTCTTGGTCCTTCACCAATATATGATCTAATCTAACATTTTTAAATTCTTCAAAAGTTTTTCAATAACATTCTCAAGATACTTTACCAAAATTTCTAATTATCTTAGGCTGCCAAGTTTAATCAAAATTTAAATCTCTAATCAATCTCGAATTAATCCTTGTATATCGTAAATCGAATATACCCTTCTTCTTCTTCTTCTTCTTCTTCTTCTTTCAATTTAAATATCCATAATCAAGGCCTTAAACTCGAAATCTAAATAACTTTATAAATCATAGATCATATGACACAATTTGAAAAAAAAAATATTTCTTCAAAGTCGATTTTATATCTTCCAAAATATTTTAAACAAATTTTTTTTTACCATCATCTCTTCAAACTCAAAATTAAATAAACTTATAAATCGTACAACTCAATTTAAAACCTCAAGCTCTCTAATAAACCGTAAATCATAAACCCACCATATTCTCTAGTCGTTTACAAAATCATAACTTATAATTTAAAACTCTTTAATAAATTTCGAGATAAACTTTAACATATTACAATCCAAACTTGAACTTAACCGTAAATCTTGTGTCACAATTTAAAGATGTTTCTCAATTCGGTTTCATATCCCAATAAATCATAAACTATTTTACAATTTCTAAAAATCATAAATCATAAATTTGTTTTCTCGATCTTGCTATCCTCTTGTGTATACCACCTTGTAATAGCAAAATAAAATTCCAACTATCCTTTGAAGGCAGTAATATGCTACTACCCAACTTGGAATTAACTAATCCTTAAAATCATACTTTTAGGAAAAATGTCTTTATAACTCAAATAAGACCTCAATGTACACTAATTGTAAATGTAATCTTCCTAGCCATGTGTTTGACCTATGAGCATATAATAGTGTAGTCATCTTCCTAACTGTCACTAAGCACGAAAGATAAGAATTTATGGTAGAAAGAGTTCAAGCAAGATGCAAATCAAGGATGGCAACGAGAGTTCAAAACTTGAAACAAGGAAGGAGGTCAAGCTTGTGGATGAGATTCCTAGACACTAATCCTATATTGCAGGCTCACATCGGTACAATTACGTAACAAAAGTGACAAACTCGACCTGCATGGGCCACCACAAAAACATGTAACACCCAGTCCCAAATACTTAGGATCAGGTACGATCCATGCCAGCTGCATACGTATGAAGTACGCTCCAATGTATGGAAATCTTGTATGTATACATAAGCTATAAAATTGAGTAATCCAAGACTAAATCTCATCCACAATGAAAAGAATAATAATATAAAATCAACTTGAATAATTATGGTTCAATCGTTGGACGGAGACAAATCTACTACCAATAAATTTTAATAGAAAAGAAATATACAAGTATAGTAATTTGGTAGAGCGAAGGGAATGATGATCCAAGAGCAACATCTCGAAGAGTAGAGCGCAAGGCATGGCCTTAGCTAGAACACCTGCAGAAATCACAAGACACACCTGGAGAGATAACCAGGTCCTCAGAGGGACGTAACAAGATACATAAGGAACATGCCACATAAATGAATATATATACTATGTCATAAATTACAAGTAAAGTAAATAGTTCCACACGTAACAAGATCTAATATCTCATCATCGAAACAGTGGACTATCCCTACAACCAAATAAGGACAAGGGGTAGTACACTATAACGCGATGCGACATTGTCCCAAGCTACTAATGGGACGGGATGATATGACATTGACGAGGGTTACCTAACCATATTCTAATATATTTATGCAGTAAGAACAAACCTTCAACGCATGGGCACTGTGGCTCAGGGGCAGGAACTCAGGTATGGTCCCATCAGGATACCAGGGACCTCAAAGCATAATATTCCTCGAATGTCAGAGGCCAGCAGAAAATCAGGTATCGGGATCCAGGGCCGTATCTCCAGCGAAGATAACCGGCAATAATAGGAAAGTGCATACGTGGCCCATACGTTAAAAAATTGTTCTTTCTATCCAATGCCTAACAGAGTCACATCCATGACACATATACCTCTACTAACTGCTAAGTCTCCTAACATGCCTCTACTAGCAGTTATCCCTAATGCATGCACATGAGGGATCATCCCACACGCAAGAACTTCTACAAGCTACTCATCTCATACATCCTCGTGGTACAACTGTGTCAAGGTGTATGCGATACACTACAGAATGTAGTCCCTTAACTCTAGGTTCATATGCAATCAAAGGATAATAACAAAGTAAACTAATAATCGCTGAGCAGGTAGTAAATCCGGAACTATAAGAACCGAAATTAATGAACAGTGATATGTAATAAATAAATGCAGACTGAATATAAACAGTTTAATGACAAGGTATCTTGCCTGGTATGTCGTCCGGTGTGGTGCAAAAATCCGACAAGTCCAGTCTTGACCAATAGCCATGGTCATTGCGTACAGGTCCAAATTTTACGAGAACATAGGAGTGGAGATTAGTAATGATTAACTAAGATAATTTGAAAAGAATTTATGAAAATAAATGCATATGCTAATTTTAGAAATATTTTATAATACTTGAGAAATACATGTTATTAGTTTAAAAATAATTTTACGTAAACACTTGAAAGTCAAAAAGATAGTGGTAGGAAAAAACTCTAATTTTGTTAAAATATGATTGTTAATTCATTAGGTAGAAAAATATATTTTTTTGGTTAAGATATTTGTAGATAAATATTTAAAAAATCTTTTTAATTTAGAACTGGATTTTAATTAGGTAGAATACTACAATACTATTAAGAAAAGTATTTAAACTACTATCTAATAATATACCATTTTTTTTGTAAAACCATATTTTAAATACAATAATATAGTTTAGAGATAATTTAATGTATATATAATAATTAATTAATAATATTACAATTTAGTAAAACCATAATTCCAACATAAAATATGTATTTCTAAATACATACTGCCATTAGTATAATCTATACAATTTTAATTAACAATAATAATAATAATGATAATATCAGTAATAATAATACTAATGATAATAATAATAATAATAAATAATAATAATATGATAATAAATAAATAATTATAATGTGACAGCATTACTGCTGCTCTTAAGAAAGAAAATGTTCTTAAGAAAGAAAAATGTGTGGAGAGAGGAGTAATTGAGAGAGAAGAGATGAGATCGGAGAGAGGGGAAGAGCGGGGAGAGGTCGAGAGAGAGGGGGAGAGCGAGATGTACCGAAGTTCGCCGACGGTGCATGCTCCGACGCTGGGGCAGCGAGGCTCGAAGGGCGGCGTCCCGTACGTTGGCGGAGAGTGAGATGCTCGCAGGTCTCGGGGAACTCACTGGTCGGAGCTACCTGGCCAGATTGTCGGGGCAAAATGGCGGTTGAAGGCTGTCGACGCCACAGGCTGGCCTGCACGACGTGGTACGACGGACGTGCAGAGATCGTTGGATGGGATGGTCGTGGACGGAAGAGGGAGGCGCGGAGGATGCCCCGCCGGAGAGTCACGCGGCGGAGGAGTCTCGACGCGACTCACGACTGCGGTGGTCGAGGCTTCTCGGCGCGGCAAAGTAAAAGGGCTCGTTGGCCAGGCGGAGGTAATTTGGGGTTAAGCTTTTGTATTTTAAATTTTTTTTGGCGATGCTGGTGATGGTGATTTTTTGGGACGCGGCCGCTGGCTGATTCGTCGGAGACCCGCGGATTGGCGGTGGTGGCTGTAGGCGGGGTGATGGTCGAAGTTGTGACCGGACGCGGGGTTAGTGATACGATGGACAGATTTTGGGGCGACTGCAGTGGAGGTGTTTTGTTGAATTTGGGGTTCAGTTAGGGTCGGCCAGCCTATGGCCAAGGGATTGGTGTTGGAGACTGGCCACAGTGGGGAGGTCGGTTTGGCGGGGATGATGTGTGGTTGCCGCGGCGGTGGTGACGGGTAACATCAGGAGAGGTGGCGTGGAGACTGGGTTAGGTTTAGGATTGAGTCGTCGTGTCGGGAGTATCCGACACGGCTGGGTGGACGTCCGGGATTGTTGGACGGGACAGTATTATTGTATTTGTAATAGGGGAACATATAGTTGATGGGTGGCACAGACACGATGCACAATCTGTAGATGGTAGATAATTTATGGATGAGTACCTCTCCTGATATAGGAGGTGGGAATTCCAGTTAGATAAGGACTTACAATGGTTTAAACCTCGATGGATAATTCCATCTTTTATTTAAATCAATTTAGAAATTAATCAATCAAATCCAATTCAATCTAGATAAACCTCCTTTAATTTGATGCCTATTTAAAATAAAACCTTTTCCAAATTTAAATTATTAAAATAACTCAAATATTAAATAAAACAAAATCTTAAATATCATTTTCATAATTAAATAAATATAGTAATAATTAATTTCGAAAATCATGATAAATACTTAAACATTAAATCATAAAATAGCTTTTATAAATAACAAAATATATTAATAAACAATTTTCAAATTTTGTAAAATATTTGGAATACATCTCATATGAACTAAAATTTCCAAATCATTACTTATTTTTAAACGACGAACAAAATAACTCTTTTATACAAAATAAAAATATTTATCACATTTATTTGAACATGTACTTTCCTATAAAATAAATTTATAATAAAAATATTTTTCTAAAATATGTACCTCGACACATAATCTTACTCGTCGAGTAAATACGAAACGCAAATCTTGCACGCTACGCAAATACAATAATGCGAACTCGTATACGATGTGCAGATATGAAGTAAAATAAATACAAAAATACACAAAAATTGTAGTAGAGATTTAGGGGGTTTACAAAGGCTATACTATATAATAAAATCATGTATATTATTAGAGAAGTAAATTCATTATTACATGTGTATATGTATATAATTTAGGTATATATGGGATATGAGATGATCTCGCGAGATATTGAAACTAATATCTTACGAGCTCAAGGATGCACAAATCTTCCGATTCCCCGGCCCAGTTTGGAACCGTCGATCCAAGGTCGACACAGCCAAAGCTTCATGGAAGATTGAATTAAATTCAAATCAGATTCTCTCATCAGCTTTTATCCAACCCAAATCAAATCAAGCCTATACTTGATTTGAAAAAATAGAATTTAAACCCAACCATGTATTCGACGTTCAGCAAAACCAAACGCAAAAATTCCCTCGATACAAACCCTAAACCGCAGGCGTCCCGATCCCATGGCGAGCCATCTCGACAGTGCCGCACACTCATCGGCCGGCCACCGACAGGGCTACTGCAATAGCGCCGTGTGCGGCAATTGACACGAGTAGCAATAGTCGTAGGCACAACAACAACAACATAGGCACGAGTTGCCCATCTTCATCGTCTTGTTTCTTCGCGTATATTCAAGGAATTTCGATTCTGTAAAATCCTATGGACAGCCCATATAACCATCTAGGAACCTCACCAAATATTTTAGATCGAACTGATTCTGATTCGATGAGAGATCGAAAGAAAATTAGGACAAAACCCAATTTCTACAAAAAATAGTACAGCAAGAAAAATGCCCAGTGTACTGTTTTAGAAGGCAAATTATAGCCTATCCATCAACAGATTCAAAAATCTATTTAAAGGCATTTATAGGCAACCTATAGGTGATTGAAACCCCTCTTTTGGTTTTAGTTTACGTTTACTAAATCATTGCAAAAAAATAGTTTTGCAATTTAAGAAAAACTTGTTTTCATAAACTAGAAATTTAGAAAAAATTTTCGATACGGCGTGTGCCCCGACAAACCGGGCGACATTGTCATAACCCATGAGCATAGAAAGACGTGTATGGATGATGTCGATGTGTCGGGTTCAACAGAACTCGATTTCGTTATGCATGTGCGACAAAATCGTGGAGTATTAGTCGAGATATCCCACATCGGCTCCTTTACAAACTATCATATAACTTCATAAACGTTCGTCATCTTGAGAGGAAACTTGCTTCCTCAGGACCATATCATTTTTCTGGTCCTGTGAACCAAGTTTGGTCTGATTCTGATTAGGTCGACCAGAACGCTATTTTGGTAGGCTCGTGATCCGATACAACGGGCGAATTTGTGTACGATCCATCGGAATCAAACTTTGGACATACGGTTGGGTTATTATTATCAAACCGGACCGGTAAACATATAGTTTGATGACTTTAGAGACTGTAGGTATTGGTACACTTTTTGGTGCAAAATAGGTCCCACGGAGGACATCATTTTGACCCAAAATTATGATTTTGCTCCTGTGTCCAGAATTGGACTTTTGGGTAGGCATTTTTAGATATTTCTTTTATACCAAATACGTTGGTGATGTCTGTTTCAACATCCGAAGACAATGGCAGGAGTTGACTTGTGTGACTTACTAAGTGGTTGGGCATTGTTAGTTTTGCGTGCTACCCCTAGCCAACAGGACCATTCTGAACACAATGGTACTATCTATTTCAGCAGCATATGACCACAGATGCGTACATTTATTGTTTGTTTTTAATATTGTTAATTCCTATATCACACTGTTCAGTTATATATATATTTTATATATATATATATATATATATATATATATATATATATATATATATATATATATATATATATATCACCCGCGACCATGGCAACCACAGATCCCCTAGAACCACCCGATCGGTTGCCCAGCCACCGCGTGTTCGCATCACATCCCCATGCATGTCCCCCATACTTGGCATAGTCAATTTTGGTATTTTGCTCAAAAATTCCGTCGTGACTCTCGTAAATTTGAAGCCTAAAATTCGTCGCATCGCAGCAACTTTGGGCACGTTTTTTGGATAAACCGACAGTTGGTTCTTGAATCCAATTCTTTCATCTCAATTTCGGTATATATCTCTTCACCCTCATCAAATTTCAACCGTTAATTTGATCGTTTGATATATCAAAACCGGCAACCAAGTTGGGTGTTTAAATTGCTATACTTTTGACAGTTTCGTGGAGCCAAGTTCGCAGATTTGTTTCAACCTTGTCGAAGCTCTGTTTGACGAACCACCAAATTTGTTGCATAGAAGGTATAACCAACGACATGACATAAATTTTTTCTATTCATTATTTTGCCATTTGGTTTTGTGGCCGATCAAATTCGTAATTTTCCACATGTAAAATTTTAATTTTGAACCCGAGACATCGAATTCCAAATCTGACACGACCATTGGACTTGTGGCGTCGTTCTGGCCAAGATTGACATATAAGTTGTCAAATTTGGACAACCTTTGTCCTGACACATTTTTCAGTGCAAAGCAGGTTTAACGATAGACATCGTTTTGACCCAAAATTACCGTTTTGCTCATATTTCTAGATTAGACGTATGGGTAGCCTATCTTAACTATTTTTTTATTCCAGGACTAACGGTGATGTCCATTTTTGTATTCGTAGATGTTTATGGATGTCTAACAGTTGCGTCTTTCGTTGGTTTGACGAGTTCGTTTGTGAAATATTGCCTAATCATTAAACAACCTCCCGACGCAACATTTTGCTTTCATGTTGGTGTGTTATGGCCTGTCTCTGGTGTATTTCTAGCAAATACAGCATCCACCCTATATGATTGTTGGAAGGCCCGATTTCGAAACTACTCGAGCCATTAGCAGTGCTCGTTTCGTTCTCTGTCGCAGGTTCCCCAACTTCTAGAATAAGAAGACAACTCTCATTAGTTTTTAAAAATATTATGGACTCCCTGAATAGAATAACTCATCTCATCAACATGAGGTCAAAGGTTCAAGACTCAAGACGGGAGGCCAAGGACGTAAAGTCGTACTCTGACACGATTATGTCACGTCACGATTCTGCAGAATCGGTAGTCCTCCCCTGGGCGTGATGCCGTAAGAACCTAAGTTGCGTCTGCACAAGACAAGTCATAAGGTTATCCGAAACAAAATAATATAGAGAGTATGCAGAGAAATTAAATAACACATATAATATAAAAGAAACTTTGCTTTATTGATTATAGACATTATTTACATGACTCGATTACATCTTGATGCCGCACGGCTTATAATTTGACTCAAAACAAACGATGATGAGATAATCGTTCCATAATTACATTCCTTTTATACAACCAGCATTTACAAACAACCTGGATTGGTAGGGACTCGAGCCAGCTTTCTTGGACTGATGTAGAGTGTCTTCAAAATGATTCAATAAAGCCTTCGGTACGCGGATGAAGCTTCAAAACAAGAACGTCGCCATACTAGCTGGCGCATTCCACCTGATTCGTAGCACCTACGGAGAGCGAGGATCACTACGTTCACATGTACTTGTGGATGGCTAATTTAAATCTAAGATCTCATTTGTTCAAGAAGTTTTGTGAAACATGTTATATACCTGGTGATCTTTCTAACCATCATGATAGATTGCATGTAAACATTTTATGAGACAAGCTTATATAAACTACAAGCAGTTTACAATTATTTGTGGCATAGTCTCTACGCCTAAAGTAAACAAACCATATTCATCTCGTGTCACCAGGATCAGATAAAGCATAGTGTAAGGTTGTGATGGTCACTGGCAATGTCAAGCCATCGTGGACTATAGCTGGGTTAGACGACGATCCTTTCGCGGCGAGAAGCGAGCCATGCCCAAAAATTCTCGAATCACCCGTGCCAGTTTTGCTAGAAATGCTATACTCGTTCTCCTAGGTAGAATTGGTTCCTTGGCCTAGGCAACCGTTCGAGAAAACTACTACTTGTGCACAAATTGTCTAATGGCCATACTATTCTTCTTTGTTCTTTAGAACTTAGCCTATTTTAAGGTACTTTGCCTTATTATTGCGATACTCGTTAATCGATTCAATCTTCATTTTGTACAGATTTATAGTAAATATGGCATAAGAAAGCATACATCAGTTTTATGTTGTAGTAGTTCTATATCAAGCATTCATGAGGAATCGTGCCATAATTTATTGATTCAACACTATAAAGACAAGCATATCTCCTTAGTGTTTATGTTAGATTTGAAACCAGAGGGTCGAGGGGAAGGTGGGTCTGCCACTCACCTTGGTTTGATTGAGGCGAGGGACCGGTTGGTTGCGCTTAGATGACGTCTATGCGATCACCTGAAATCGCATAAGCAACTGATCAGAACACCATCCTATTCAATAAGTTCGATAGAAAATACGAAGCTCGAAGAATGCAAGCCATGAAAACCATCGAAAATATTCACAAAAATGCATTCAGAAAACTAAAGCCAAAGAAGCAAGTGCGGCATAAAAACCAGAGCAACGGAAGGTCTCTCCTGACTCAGCCGCAGAGTCCATCCTCGAGGCGCAACCCGCTGGATATGGAACTTGATTCCGAAGAAGTCATTACATAACAAAGAGAGGATCTTAATTCAATCAGTTCCATTCAATCGATTCAATCGATCCCGATCAATCAGTTTTGGCCAAATCGACACCGATAGTGTTCCTTCATTTTATAACCCGTGGATGAAAAATGGGACACGATGTAGGGACGGGGCACTACAGAATTCTTCGAGGTATTCAAACCGGGTGACATCTTGATGCAAAGAGATGAGGAGGTCGGTTCGACGGCTTAAGGCATCAGCTATTTTGTTCTAAACTCCAGCCTTATGCTTGATAGTATAGGAGAAGAGCTGAAGAAACAAAATCCATCTAGCATGCATTCAATTTGTGTTGCAAGAATTTTCAACGAAATATAAAGCTTTATTATCTGTGTGTAGAATAAATGGTTGTTGGATGATATAGTGCTCCCATCCTTTGATGGCTTGTACGATCGAGTAGAACTTTTGCTGATAAGTTGAACATTTTTGCTGAGCTTTAGTTAGCTTCTCGTTAGGAAAGCAATTGGTCTTCCTTCTTGTATTAGTACAGCACCAACGTCCACTATGCTTGCATCGTATTCGACTTCAAACAGTTTGCCAAAGTCAGGCAGAAACATAAACAATGTCGTAGATAGCTTCTCCTTGATGAGTATGAAACTGGCTTTTGCTTAAGGAGTCTAGATGAATTTTTTTTCTTCATGCATTCTATCAATGGCACCACAATGTTGCTAAAATTATGGATGAATCGTCGGCTGAAATTGGCGAGACTATGGAATATTCAACCTTCAGTCTTTATCTTTGGAGTGGGTCAATCTCGAATTGCTTGAATCTTCTCTTCATCAATATTGAGGCGACTGGCGCTAATAAAAAATCCCAAGAAAATAAGATTGACATAGAGTTAGTTAATTCGGAGAAGATTTAAAACTTTCTTGATGTGCTTCAAATGATCAGTATGGCTCTTGCTATAGATAAGGATATATATCGTCAAAGTAGATGACTACGAACTTTTCTATCAATGGCTTCAAAAATTAATTCGGTTAACACAATAATTGTATCATGTTTTTTGAATATGGCTAATCAATTAAGTTTAACATAATGATATCACTAATATTCATGTAATTACTATTATGTTTATACTTAAACTTAGCACTGTCCTACTATTCATTATATCATACTGCTATACTGTTTTGTTCGCCTAGTATGTACTTGCAGACAAGCAGTAAGCATGATCAAAGCAGGACATATGTAATTAAGAATTAATGATGGCCAAAGACGACGTTATACAAGAAGATTTCTCTGAACCGTCCAACGACCTATCCGGGGCCTCGCATTCGGGGGTTTCGCTGTTCGGTCAGCGGATAGGGGTCGATGGGGCAGCTCCTCCCGTGGAGGTTTAGGGGCAAAGCCCCCGAAAGGTATTCAAATTTTTAGATATGTTATCTTTGGACAACTATCGTCAAGGAAAAAGGAATCTTCAAGTCTGCTCAAATATCAGGAGAAAGGTGTCATAAAAGTGCTCATGTCCTTATAATTTATTCTATATTTGATCTTTCTTTTATAGGACAATATATCCATTGAGTCGTGCTGCCAATTGGTTGGCTTCCTATACCCTACAAACAAAAAACCAACCTATTTGTTCAGTCCGTAAACTAGGAAGCCAGCCCATTCAAAAAACCCAAAAACCTACTCAAACTTTATTTGACCTGACTGGTCAAAGGGCAACCGAACTCGGACCAAGTTCTATCCAAACTCGGTCACCTTGAACTAGTATTCCTTTGGATTAGGTCTTCCTATAGAATTGGCTCCAACGTTCGATTTTCTGAACGTTGGGGAACTGAAATTTGTCCGAGTTCGGTCCCAGAACCCTTATTAATAGAGAAAAAACCTAATTTATTTCAACTTACTCATTCTTTCTTCTTCTTCTATGTTCTACCTGAGCTTTAACCTTTCTATCTACAAAGTCTACAACCTCCAACCAAGTACATGCCAGTGCGGTCTTGATTCAGAAGTTGGTTTGAATTATAAATAGCTTGGAAAATATTCTTGTTATTCAACCAAGTGTAAAGTCGACAAGTCCTTCGGATTAAAGGCTTACAAGTTGAAGTAGTGCTCTTCGGATAAAAGTGTAAAGGAGCTACAAGCGCTTCTAATTCAAAGCTTCTGTTTCAGGAGATAGTGGATTCAACATCGAATTAAAGTACTCGAGACTATATTGGTCCTCTCAGAGGAAAACCAGTATAAACCTTGGTATTTGCGTTTGCTTTTATAAAATTATTTACATTATGAATTAATTTTTAGTACCTACTACATATAAGTTTGATAACTGTCGTAAATAGTTTTAAGTAGTTACTTTTGTTCTGTTGCACGCACGCACTCTCTTCACCCTCTCTATAGAGGTGCTCAACGGTCCTACATATTCATGAGGCGCATGAATGTGCTTAGCGCATTTGAAAGTCTGAAAGGTATAACAAGCCATTCGTAGTGTCCTCCTCGTATCTTGAAACAGTCTTCCATTCTTCACCAGGTCGAATCCAAATTTTATGGTAGCAGCTCTTCAAATTAATCTTTGAGAATATGGTAGACCCTGCAAGCATATCCAATATGTCTTCTAGTTGAGATATGAGAAAGGAATACCTCATGGTGATGCGGTTGATAGCTCGACTATCGATGCACATATGCCACAAGCCATCTTTCTTTGGCACAAGCTCATGTCCATGAGCTTTCGTCTCTAAGGAGATATTTATGTAGATAACATACAAAGAAGGAGGTGTCACGACCGGTACCCGACGAAAAAGCACGAGACCGTGAGTACATCCAGCCTACGTTGCAGTATCGATGGTAGAATGTTGTCCTAGGTCACACAACCAACTATAACACAATATAATGTAACTGTCAATAATACTCTCCATTCGGAGGAAAAACAAAAAGATACAACTCAATCACAAATAGCTAAGGAGAAATAACAGCACGATATGGAAATAGATAGAGTCTAAGTGCAATAAAACCCAAACAGAAATAAGTCTAAGAGTTTCATTACGTCTCAAAGAATAGATAATATAATATAATCTCAGAAAGATAACTGAGACAAATCTAGATAAATGTCCTAGGAGTTTAATTTAGGCCACTGGTGTATCCTAAGCTAGCAGGATCCTCCTGATGATCCGGGTCACAATCGTCATCCATGCCTACTCCATAATAGGTCGTGAAGAAATCTTCTAAATCCTCTGAAAATATATCCAGTCAGGATTAGAGCGAAGTACATAACTCTGAAAGCAGTTCCATTGCATGGTAGAAAATACATAACTCACAATAGAATAAAATACAGGATGTACTAGAATAGAAATACAGAGAAATAGCATCAAGAACATGTAAGGAAACTGAGTACATAAATAAGGTAGAGAACATGCTAACTTGAAATAAACACTAAGTGATTTAGAGCACAAGACAGTTATGTGATTGGTTTAGGTTGTACATGATTATTCTATGGTAACTCGATTATACGTAAAAGGTATAATCGACATATACATGATTACACTAAGGGATTTAATCACATAACTACTTCTACTCCTCCGCCCCAATCAATACACATGGATCTGATCATGACACGTTACGTACATGATTGTTAGTCACATGAAGCACATGTGAGCACATGAGAGTATATGAGAGTACATAAATAATATACAAAGAATATACGATAACATTATAAAGTATATGAACATAAAATATCCGATATACCCGATACGGGATAACATCTCCTGACAAGATCCATTTAGTATCAATCTATGTAACAATGTGTCACATCAAGTAAAGTAGTGTAAACCCACATACTTTTATTTTATTATTATTCTAGTTTTAAATATTATTTCTAAATTTTAAACAGCCTTGAGATTATTTAACGAGTCTCTAAATAGACATTCTTTAAGTATTTTTTCGTAAGTTACAAATATTGATAAGCGACTTAGTTTTAGAATTTTATAAGTTATTTGGAATATTGGCATTCAACAAAATATATGTATTCTCATATATAGATAAATAGTTATATATAAACGTGTAAACCCCCTAAAATTTTAATTTTAATTTAATAATTTACTTAATATATTTTATAGCATTTAGTTATATATGACCATGAGTTTTAAAATGTTGTTAATATGTCGGTAACAAGTTGATTGCTATATTACATACATGCATAGATAAGTTGTAGGAGCTTACATACTAAATCGTTCAAAACAAAATAATATATACTTGTATTATTTTTGAAAAAGTATAGGAAATTTATACTATTATTTTTATCCTTAAACTTACAGTATTTTATTAAGTATTAAAATACTTGATTTAATTTTAATGATTTTTTCTATTCTTGTTAGTGGCAAGAAAACTTATACATATTAGGTAGCAAGTGGGATAACTGTACAGGAGATTGATTAAAGTATTTAAATATTTTTTTTATGATTTTTATAAATTTTATAAAAAAATTGGATTTTAATGTATATAAAGTAAAACAAAAAGAAAATAACAAAAAAAAAAAGAAAAAAGAAAAAGAGAGCAGAACAGAGTTACTGTTCCCCCACGGGGGAACAGTACTCATCAAGTCGCGTAACAGAGGCCGACCCTTTATTTTTTCTCTGAAGCCGCGCATTTATAAAAAAAAATCCAACCCTAACCCTAAGCCTCGTTGCCCTGACGATGGGCCACCCCAGACCCCCGCACGGTGCCACCGCGGTGACCGCCGATGGCAGCAAGGTGAACGGCGGCAACAAGCCGCAGAACAGCAGCAATATGAGGCAGCACCATCATGGCAACTTCGTAACGTGATTACTTCCACCATGTTTGATGCACCTCGAACAGATTTCCCAGGTGTGTACCCAACATATATGTCTCCAAATACCTTCAACTATAATTGAATAATACGCGTTGTGTGCGAAAAAACGAGTTCCAAAAATGAGAAAAATTTATTTCTGAATGTTAGAAAACTGTCCCAAACAATCATGTTTGCGGTCGATTTGCGACCATGCTATCACAAATTTTAGAAATCTAATCAACAAAGTTTTAGACCACCTGACCGGGATCAGAGCCTAATTACTTTATTTTTTCTTATTATATTTTGTTTAAAATCTCGTTCAAGTTTAAAAAAAACTATTTCAAAAATAGTAAAAAAACTCGATACGGAGTCCATCCCGACAATCCGGCAACGTGGTCGTGAACCGAAAGCATCGAAAGGTGCATATGGACTTCATGGACGTTTGGGCTTTGACGAAATTTAAATTGGTTGCGTGTGCATGACAAATTTGATGGTATCCGTCAAATTTACCGTATCGGCCCTTTGTATAAATTTTCTAATTACTTTGTGCATGTTCGTCAAATCGAGAGAAACTTGTGCCAGCATGACCATACATTTTTTGGTCATGTGTGCCAAGTTTGGTCCGATTCTGAGAAGGTCGACCGGAAAGCCTATTTGGGGCCCGCGACCCGATCCAACGGGAAATTGTATACGGCCCGTCGGAATCCAACTTTGGAAATAAGATTGGGTTCGTCCCCTCAAACCAAACCGTAGACATGTAGTTTGACGACTTTAGAGACCGTAATACTGTCCCGCATTTCAGTGCAAAATGGGTCCAATGGCGGACATCGTTTTGATCCGAAATTACGATTTTGCCCCTATTCCAGAATTTGACTTTTGGACAGGCATTTCCTAGATATATCTTTTACACTGGGAACGTTCTTGATGTTTCTTTCAGCATTCGGAGTCGTTCATGGATTTTGAGTTTTTATTTTTGACGCACTTGATTGTCGGATTGCCATTCCTATACCACCAGGCAAGATACCTTGCCACCTTACTTTGTGATTTACTTATTCTTATTTTTATTTATTTATATTCATCATTACTTATCTATTGTTAGTACACTATACCAAAAAGGATGATTTGTGACAGTTAGAGTTGTCCAAAAACGATACTAAAAATGTTGTTGCATTTTCGAGATTAAAAATGTCTTCTAACATCAAACCTATTTCACCAATTTGGATGTGACTTTAAAACCTGTTTTTAATGTTGAAATTTTGGCTCCACACTATTTTATTGAAACTTTTAGCTCTTAAATTTTTCACAAAACCCGCGAACACCAGCGCCCTTCCCCTAAAAAAACCTGCGCTGAAGACTTCTCAACTTTTCTTCTTGAAATTTTATCAGAACTCCTTCGCCGCCCCCATTCTGGACCACCGCCGTAAGGTAATCTCCTTCCCACCCTCTAAAGATAATTACCCTTCCCTGTTGCACCGTTCGGATCTCCTTCACACCCTCCCACGCCCCTTGCGTGGATGGAGGTGACGGAGAACCTATAGATGGAAGAAATAGTCCTCTGCGTTAGGGCATGAACTTCTAGATGGAAGCAATCTTCATCTGTTGTGGCAATGTAGTATTCTACATACCGGGAAGGTTGTCGAGGGAGCGGCGGAAGGGGGTTTGCTCTTGTTTATTTTATAGGGTTTGTTCTTGTTTATTTTTATATTGCATACTTGAAATTTCACCATTTTTAGGATCATGTATATTTTTAGGCTTAATATTTTTGTATTTTCTCAATCCTATATTATTTCTAAAATTATTCACATCTTCTAGATCTCCCTTGTCTCTAGGTCGGCGGTGGAAGAAGAAACTTCTAAAGATAGGGTTTATTGCTCCTCTATCTAAGAACTTTCAATCTATCAAGCAAGCATTTCGCGGTAAGTCTAATTACTAAGCATA